>LPNX010202099.1:0-10433 GCA_001517045.1 Pseudotsuga menziesii
TTGGTGGCCTAAGCTGTATTTTAAATGTGAACCTGGACTGGTGTGGCCATACCTTTCTGGAAATATTAACTTGCTGGGCCGCTAAGAAGGGGAATTTACTATATTTACCTTTTTTCATAGTCTGGCATATCTGGAAGGTAAGGAACCGGTTATGTTTTGAAGATCAGGAACCTTCCTTGAATAGATTGATTTATAACATATATGATGATTATTTGTCCTTCAAGCCCCCTCTGTTACAATAGCACAGAATCAGGAATATTGGGAATTATCCTACACTTGTGTATCCTACGGTATTTTTTGATGGAGTGGCTGCAAAAGAGGTGGGGGGTGCGGGGTTTGTTATCTGGCTGAATGATTTTCACCTTCTTGCCTTCAAGCTCGGATGTGGCAGAAGTACCAATACAAGAGCTGAGCTCTTAGCACTATGGGCATCACTATGGGTCGCCAAGGATATTGGGTTACCTCACCTACATATCTTTGGCGACTCCTCTGTGATTATAAAGTGGGCAAATATGGAATTTGCCCTGGATATGGTGAATCTAGAGGCCTGGTGCCACAACACTAGGATTCTCATATCCTCCTTCATGTCGGTGGATCTCAGTCATGTTTATAGGGAACATAACAGGAGGGCATATATCTTATCAAAGGAGGGACTGCATTTGGCACCGGGACATCTCATACTTACAGAATTTTATGGGAATGAGATTATTGGAGAAAGCTCAGTACAGCTTTTTTAGAACATGCACTTTTTTACTTCTAAATATCTCTCCAGTTTTGTGAGACACTTACAGGTTTATGTGGACCATCATATTTACTGATTACTTGAATCCCTCCTTGGATAAGATATATTGGGTTCCTGTTATGTTCTTTAGGAACATTGATGACTGTACTTGATTGTCTTTTTATGAGAGGGTTCTCTTGGGTAGTGATCCCATAGTGCTTCGAGTCAAAGTTTTCTGTGGATGGTATTGAGACATATTGTAATTACTTGTCTTTTATAGGCTGATAGGATTGTATATTTACTGATATACACAGGTAGGACAGTATATTATATCTGCTGTACATGAACTTTCTGCTGTACATGAACAGTTTTTGTGGATTACTTGAAGATGTAAAAAGTTCCTTTGATTCATTAAATACCAAGGAATGCATTTTTTTCGACTGAAAAAAAAAATATACTTTAAATATTATTGTGTCCTTTACATATCGTAATCAGTTAGGTGGATTAAATGGATACTTGAGTTTAAATTATATATTTTTTCTATAGTTTAAACATTAATAATTTGGTTTTTTATTTACAATTTCTGAAAAGTAATATTTATCATGAATGTGAATGGTTTGCAAAGAATGATGTAGTCCTTGTTTTTCGGTGCCCAGGAAGTGGCGACGAGCTGACATCAGGTCTTGTGCAGAGGGTATGGACGAGATTCCATTAAAGTCTGTGCCCAAGAGGTGGTCTCTAGTCAAAGCCATAATTATACACTTAACATTTAATTATTTAATTGTTTCATTGTACAAGTCGCATCAATCACAAATTTTCAAACTTCCGTCGACTATCCAGATTTTTCTCTATTTGCATAGTTTAACATTAGGTTTATTTTTGTATGTTTATTTTCTTATTTAAAAATCATCATTTATTAGGGTTTTGATTGGGTCGGGTGGAGGTGATGTAATCCCTGAACTTTGTGCTAGGTACTGTGGCAGGGTCCTAGCATACTGTCCTAGGGTTATATTGAATGCTTCATGTATAGTTTATTGAACGTTGCATTCAATATGGGTGGTTTCGATGACGTTCGAGGGTGGCGTGTACTTGTAAAAAATATTTCTGTGATCTTTTGGAGTTTTTGGATGCAATTTGTAGTTCGAAGTCTTGCCTTCTTCTCATATTTTTGGAATAGGCTCTGTTCATTGTTCTTGTCTTCATTCCGGGGTTCATACGGTTCTTTTCTGTTCCGAGTTGGTTGTTGGTTTGAGGTAGTTTTCCCCGCGTGTTCTTCTATGGCCGTTCAATTGCATTGTGGGCATCTTCCATTTCGAATATTGTATATGATTATATCCTCTGTGAGTAATCATCCTATTGGAATTTACGACTGAGGGCATCGATGTTAGGTCAATTTTCGGCTTCTCCGTAATTTTCTACCCTTTTCCTCTCGCGTTCTGTTGCAATATTTCTATGCTTAATATATCTTAACTTGTGCAATGAATTCGACGTTGCAGATATTGGTCTACACAACCAATTTTCTTCTCTCGCGGTCTTGAGGTGTTCATATTCCCTTTACGTTGTTCGACTCTTGCATCTAGGTCTGGTAAGTGTGTTTATCTAGGATTTGCCCTTCTACAGTGCTTGCGTAGTTTCTTACTGTCCCACAGATGTGTGGCTTTCATCAACTCAACTAGTTACCATTTGATTGTGCATGGCAATTTTTTATTCATTTTCATAGTATTGCTCCTATCAATTTGTGAATTTGTTTGGTGGTGGGTTCCCCTATTATGTTAAGGGATTTGTGACATATGCAGAAATTGTGGATTGTGTTCATTGCATTGCTAAAATAGGGGTTTTATTGATTCGATCATCCGAGGTTAGGTCCGATTGTGTCATGTAAAGTTGCTATGTCGTTCCAATTTACATGCAACATTAAAGGTTTCACATTTTTTCCTCCTGCTGCGCTTATGAAGCAGTGATCTTCCACCGTCCTTGTTTTTTTCCTTCTCAACCTTTGCAAGTTGGGAGGCCACTTCAGAGAATTGCAAAAAAAAATTCAGACATGATCTCCCTATCTGGTTCTGGATTACTATATATGGGTAGGTGACATCGTAATTTCTCTTCTTACAAAAAACATAAGGGAACCACCTTTTTTCCATGCTTGCTACAGGCCCTTCCAAGCCCCATGCCGACAAAGTAAGAAACATTCCATTGTCCTAAATCCTGTGGGTCAATGGGCGATTTTAGTATAGGAATTTGAAGGTTTATAGAATCAAGGACACAACGGGCGATTTAGTTTGCATTCTTTGCTCATTACTCTCATCCAAGGCAGGTGTTAGGTTATTGTTCATATTGTTGGTTGTATTAAGGTCTACAGTCTAGGTGGAGGGTTCAATGTAGAAAACATGGGTTTCCTTGTCCTTTCATTTGTTCTGTTCAGTGTTGAGGGTATCCTTTGTGAGCTTTCTTTCTCCACCAACCTTTAGTTTTCCACTGAATCAATTAAAGAATTAACGAGGTTCTTGGTCAACCTTAAAGCAATTATGGGATCGATAAGCTGCCTTTTGCAATCCTATCAGTCCACTGGAAACTGCCACATGAAAAAGAAAAAAAAATGTAGACCAGATCCAAGGCATACTTATTCGCTTTCATGAATAAATATGATTTCACCAATGTTAGCATTGGTCTTTTTTTTTTTGGTTCCAGGTATAAAGTATCCATGCCAATTGAATTAGCATGACAACATTTAAAGAAATTCCCATACCGTTTATAAATTTCAAAAACAAATATACTTAGCCATTGTTTGTTGTTCCTATTATTGAAAGTTTTCCAATAGAAAATATTGCAATCGAGAAATTAAAATTGAACTATTGAAGTTGGAGAAATTCAACCCTCTAACCTGTATAATCTACCTTTACTACATATGCGTGAGGGAAAGCAACATTTTATCCTTTAAAGGGACCTAAAAGAAGCAGCCCACCAGAACATATTCAATGAGTGAGAGGGACCTGGAGGAATCAATCTTAGAAAAGATGTATGTATTCCAAGCTCTTCCACTTAGCGGGGGAGCTCCTGTTACTCAAAATGTTGGGTAGCATCCCTAAGCACGAGTCATGCTACCTGGATAATTTTAGCATAAAACACCTCGGATTGGACATGGATTCCATGCGAGATTCAAATAGCATCGAAGAAAGCGCAAAAGGCCTAACGCCTAACCAGGTTCACACTTTGAAAATAATGTAAGCTCTACCTCGATCTTTAACTAGGATTGACCTACTTAGCCTACTTAATTTTACAGTGAGAAAGTAACCTTCATCAAGTGAGCGGGTATAAAGTGAGTGAGTGCGAGACTCGCCTCGAGAACGACTAGACTATAAAAGAATAGGTAAGTTTCGTCGGTATACGATTCCACTTATTTTTTTCACTTCACAAACAAAATGATAGCTTGTATATTTATTAAAGAGCGGAGTGTATTGACTACATATGTCTTTTCTCTCAATTGAAAGCCAGATCTTGTTGACCGATGAGTCATAGGAAAGATGGAAGAGATGATAGAACGCACTCAAATGGAAATTGAGACGATTTTCAATATTTGTAAGATACACTTATCGAGTCTAACCTTTAGTTTTATCTTTGAATGAAAAGCATTGAGCTACAACCCCTCCCCACTAACTACAACCCCCCCTATGAACGCCTAAGAGGGATTTGTCAAATAGAAAAAGGTGAACCAACTCTCGAAAGTCTTTATTAGCTCGACCTACATTTATGCGGTGATAAAGTAATCGACTTTAGGCCAAGTTCATTGATAGTCGATTCATTGATATTAGATTCTCTTTATTAGCACTCCCGTGATCTCTTGATCGTCACCCACTTGATTGGTACTCATAGTAGGATGGTTTCTATTGGCACTTTTGTGATTGTTGAGCATGTTTGATAATGATCTGCTAGATATGAGGTCAATTACCGTCACAATGGAAATTGATCTTGTTGTTTGGGGTGCCCATTGAAGACTATATGCTCAAATCTGTAGTTATATGCTCAAATCTGTAGTTTTTGTACTCCATATAGTAGAAAAATCGCCCTCTCCGTAGGTCTGGGTGCTAGTTCTAGTCAGATCATTGGGTAGATACGTTATGTAGCTAGTATGTTGACAGAATAGGGATGAAGGAAGCACTCAAAAAGGGATTTAATTGTCCATTTGTGCCCAGGTAGATTAATAGCATTTCAATTTCTTTTAGTTATGTTTGTATGCATTCAACTATGATATACACGATTGATTTCAGGTTTTTCAATAAGGAACGAATTTTTTTATGCCCCTTGTTTTCATAATCATATATTATGGCTTATGGACAAGAGTTTGAGACCGAATATTTAGTTGTTGAAAACTTTGTTCTTATGCTTCTGGTATATATGGACAGGTTGTCGTATGGGTTGTGCATTCTGTACTAGTCTTGCATTGAAATGCAATATCAGTCTATCAAAAAAATAAATCATCATGTGAATCCCAAAGTCCTACCTAGTTACCACATTGGAAATTGGCCTTAAGAGCTTCAAATTGTTGGTTGTGACCATCTCAAAGAGTATGCTTTTTACGTCAATATTATTCCCTCCATGCTAATAAAATAAGCATATATATATGCATTTGAACATAACATCAATAATGGTACCCATATGATTCCTTTTGCAAGGTTATCCGTCCACTAGAAATTGTCATATCATAAAAAAATGTTGACGATACCCATGCATAATTATTTGCTTCCATAAACCAATACCAATTTACCAATGATAGCATTGGTTTTTTTTAGCTGGGGCTGGGAATAAAACATTCATGGCAATTGGATTGGCATGATAATATTTTTAAAATTTCCCATACCATCCATGGAATTGCAAAACAAAAATACTTAGCTATGGATTATCCCAAGAACATGTCTATTAAGGTTGATTCTCTTCATTAGAAGAACATATCCATCTCTGAACATGAAATAAGTCCTTGAATTTCCAAAATTTTCTTCTTTAATTTGAACCAATACATCGACTAGTCCTTCCACCAGCCGATGTTTCCCCTTCCCCTGTTCTTCTTGAACTATGTTTCCCCTTGGCCTATTGTTATTGAAATACCAACACTCTCTCGAGATAGATTTGATACAAATCTACTCAACAATACAAATAGTGCATCCTTAAAGAAGATACATTGAATCCACTGTTGTTGCCAATAAAGTTAACATACAATTTCTATGACTATGTTGGAGATATTTAACTTTTTAAACTAATGAAACAACCATTGAGTCAATTGGGTGGAAATATGTACATCCTTTCTATTATAAGTTTGAAGACTCTCAATGATTCTTTCTAATGGGTAGTGATTCTATGATTAAATTACATAATGAAAGTCATAGCCCCGACACAGTCTCTTAGTCTTAGTGGTACAATAAAAGACTACCTATGGATTGACATTAATTATTCCCAACATAATTATACACTTAACATTTAATTCTTCATTGTACAAGTATAAGTAGTTGTTTTTATTCTCCTTTTATAAGATAACCCATTAAATATTGATGAATTTGAAGGTTTTACGGCAGGAGTGGTTGGCAAGGAAGGTGTTCTCCTTTTATAAGATAATTCATTAAATACTGATGAATTTGAAGGTTTTATCGCAAGAATGGTTGGCAAGGAAGGTTATTTCTAATGTTAACACACTTACATCATGGAGGGATCTATTTAGCTTTTGGGTGATATAATATAGACGCTTTTGAAAAGTTTTTTATTATTTTAAAATGGAAAGAAATAACATTATTTGGTCACGATAAAGTTACATTTGCATCTTATTGCAAAAATATTCTATTAATAGTAGTCCCTAAAGTTAGAGGCAATGTAAGGACATTTCCACAACATGGCTCTTGTTTATATATATATTTTTAATTATTCATTTATACATATAATGTGGTAATGGTTCGAAACATTTGTTTTTAATAACATATTTTATAACAAATAAAATTTTTAAAATTTAGTTTGCAAATATTTATATAATTTTTACGTATACATAATAAAATTTTCACACTTTTATAAGTGACTTCACACCCCTTTGACTTCAAATTATTTTTTCTATTTTCTAAAATTTATGTAATGTTTAAAAATGTTTTCTAAAAATATACAAAATAAATTTTGATTATTAATAACGAAGTCAATTAACTGCACTACAAGTTAATTGTTGTTACTAGTCTAATGTACCTTATTCTTTAGATTGCATTCACATTTATTCATAATATATATATATATATACCCTCGGTGAAGTTCTGCAGTGAAAATCTTCGTTGAAGCTCTGCGGTGAAAACCTTTGGTAAAATTTATGGGCACTCCACTCCTGCGGCTAGGGTATCTTCATTTGGGGGCTCTAAATTAGGCCATATGTTCCTCCCCTCTCTATTTTTTTATTTAAACCTTCAGTAAAATTTATGGGCATTATAGAGTGAAACCTTTCGTAAAATTTTGGAAATTATGCGAAGAAAACTTCGATGAAAAAACAATCGGTAAAAGGTGAAAAACCTCGATGAAGCTCTGTCGTGAAAACCTTCGGTAAAATTTATGGGCACTCCACTCCTGTGTCTAAGGAATCTTCATCATTAATTTGGTGGCTCTAAATTAGGTGCATACTTTCCTTCCCTTTCTATGTTTTTATTTTATTTTTATTTTTTAATTTTAATTTTATTTATCTTTTATTTTGTTTTCTATTTTTAGTTTTATTTTTTATATATACACTTTTACATCTTTACATACATATGAGTAATTAACTGTATTTTCCAAAAACTGTTAAAGGAAGACCTAACACAGTTACCCTACCTAACGTTTATGAATTTATGGAGTGAGTAGAAAAACGAAGGGAAGCAGGAGAGGGTAAACTTTAGGAATATATAGAATCCTTAGAGAAACGTAGGGAAGAAAGAGAAGCTATACTCCAGATAGAGTTAAAATCCATGCTCCATAATAAATTTACATCTTTTTAATAAATATCCAAAACAATTAGACGATAAGATAAAAAAAATGGACAACAAGGTAGAGACGGAAGACTACACTGCATGCAATGGAAATTCAAAAAACACTCGAACAAGGAGAGGCAGATACAATAGAAAATATTAAGTTAAAGGATAGGATTAAAGATTTTGAGGAAAAAGTTAACCACAATCTAACCCTAAATAATATAGAAGGTAAAATAGATATCAAACCCATTAAAGAGGAAATGAATAAGCTCATAGCCTTAGACCATGAACATAGCAAAAGAGCTTTAAACCTAATAATTTTTTGTTTAAAAGAAAAGTAAGAAGAGGATACGTTAGTCATTGTTAATACATAACTTCACAATAGGTTACAAATTTAAATTACCGGTCTCACTGAAGCAAACAGGTTGGGGAAATTAATTGAGAATAAAGAAAGGATAATACGGGTTAAGGTTAGCTGTACTGAACAAAAATACAACATACTCAGTAAGACATCAAGTTTAAAAGGCTCAGGGATATTTATAAATGAAGACCTCATTCCATAGGATCATACTGAATTAATAAAGGAGGTACAAAAGGTAAAAGAAGCTAAGGAGGAGGGAAAATGAGCATTAATAAGAAACATGAAAGCTGTTATTAGAGATAGAAACCAAACTGATAGTAATAAATATCAATTTGACACACTCCAGATATTCTTCAAGATCTATCGAGGATTTCCATGGAGCAAAGGCCCTAAGTAAAGTTGGATCCCAAGCAAAATTGATATTATATTATTGGTTGAAACTTGGGAACACGAGGAGTCCAAGGTCCATGATATAGACAGATATGTCCTATGGTCAATATGGAATAAACATTCACGTCGTAGAGGTATTGGGGGTATATCCTGTTACATTAGGAAGAACATATCCCCACATGTTAGGATTTATAAGAAAAATCCTTACAACCAATTTATTTGGATAGAGATCACATACATTAATGATTGAAAAACCTACATAGCCATCTATTATTTCTCCCCTATTAATTCCAACTTGTATTAAAAATCCAATTTAGATAAAAAAAATTCCTTATAGTGGTTTAGAAAATGATATTTATAGTTTAAGGAAGGAAGGAAATATCCTTTTTATGCGTGACTTCAATGCTCGAACTTCCAATAACCAAGCTATTCTTTTAAGCAACTATTCCAACCCTAATCCTCTTTGGTGAGACGAAGACCATGAGCTAACTAACATGTACAAAATAAGTTATGAAGATCTAGATGAAAATTTATTCTTCTCTGAGCGGGTCAAATTTTGTAGTGTTCAAGACCTTGCCATTTTCAATGGTCTCACAAAATGGCCAAACTCTAACTAGATGGCTTGTATCCATGGGCTTAGAAGTAGTGTGGTATATTATGTTTTATTTGATATCCCTATATACAACAAATCAATAGATGTCAACATCTTCAACGACCATGTGCCAGACTCTGATCATAGATCTTTACTTATAATTCTCAATATTGCCATGCATAGCGATCCCAAGGAGGAAAACTATCATTTCCAAAAGCACATGACCTTCGATAAAAACAAAGCTGACATTTTTCTTCATGATCTAAAAAATGAACTGTTTCCTTTATCTAGTATGGAGAATATAGAAAATCTCTACCATAATTTTTCTACAACCCTCTCGTTGTCCATTAACAAGTTCTCTATTGAATTCTCGAGTAAAACGGGCAATAGTATAACCAACCCTTGATATGATCAAGAGTGTAAAGATGCAAGAAAATTGTCAGGTAGAATAACTCCCGAATTCATCTATTCCATTGCAAAATCATTTATTTATACATTACATATGCTGGTTGAGTTTCATCTTTCGACCAGCCTTTTCAGCTTCCTACATAACTATTCATTTTCCTTTATTTATTTACAAAATATAATCCCGACGGATTATATTCCAACAATCCCCCCCTTAATCCGAAGGGGTGTTAGTAAGTCCGAGCATGTTTCTGAATCTTTCAAACTTTTCTCGTCCAAGCGCTTTGGTGAAGATGTCTGCAACTTGATCATTTGTGGAACAATGTCAAAGATGGACTGTCTTGGCCTCTACATGATGTCGAATCAAATGATACTTTGTGTTGATGTGTTTGGTTCGATCATGGAATCTGGGATTCTTAGCCAGCTTGATTGCAGAAGTATTGTCGATCAATAATGGAGTGGAGTTCTCTTGTTTTTCTTGCAAATATTCAAGTATCTTCTTGAGCCATACTATTTCTTTCGTTGCTTTAGCTGCAGCCACATATTCTGCTTCTGTTGTTGAATCCGTCGGAACTGACTGTTTGCCTGATCTCCATGAGACAGCTACTGATCCAAGACTCATAGTGTATCCAGAAGTTGATACTCCTGTCTCCTTATCGCCATCAAAATCTGAGTATGAGTACCCAATAAGTTTGAAGTCATCCACCTTAGAGTACTTGAGTCCAACGTCTTGAGTCCCCTTCAAGTATCTTAGAACTCTTTTTGCAGCTAACCAGTGTCCTTCACAAGGTTTATGCATGAACCTTGAAAGTATGCCAACAACATAAGAAATATCTGGTCTATTTGTTGTAAGGTAGATAAGTCTTCCTACAAGTTGTCGATACTTGGTCGCATCTTCAAATTCATTTCCTTCGCTTGATGTGAGCTTCATTTTCTGTTCCATTGGAGTAGAGATAGGGTTGCATTCTGTCATGCAAAATTTGTCTAGTAGTTCTCCAACATATT
>LPNX010202099.1:12530-49498 GCA_001517045.1 Pseudotsuga menziesii
AGGCCCAACACTGATCTGCTGTGTGTCCAATCTTTCTACAATGCTTGCACTTCAAATACGATATTTTGCTGGAGTTGTTTCTGCCTCCTCTACCTCTGAAGTTTCTTCTTCCTCTGCCTCTCTTGCTGCTTTCTCCTTTGGGATGATCTTTGGATCGGTCTTTGGTGTGGTTCTTTGCTTTTTGAGCAAAGCAAAGTGATTCTCCAAAATGCTCGGTTTTCTTCTGTGATGAATCTTGAAACTTATAGAAAGCTTTGAAAATTTATAGGATACAGGCTTGAGTTCTTGGTCTTTTACAAGTTAGAAAATGATTTTGCATCCTATTATACAATTATGCAGCTTATCAAAATAATTCAACAACTCTATATCATTTTCTTTAGAGTGCTATTACATGAGTATTACATTTCAAATTTTCATAGTACAAGAATATATCAACAAACAATAACTTTCAGCATGCTATTTTTGTATTAGCACGACTTGGCTTCTTCAATGGCAGGTTGTATCTCCAACAGCTCAATGCAGTCTGAAGCAGTACACTTCGTGATCTTATTGCAGTAGTAGAGTTTTTGTACAGTAGCAATATACTCTCAGACTTTACAGCTCGTTCAACACCAACCCAGCTCTTCGCAGATTTCAAAATCCAAATCTTTATGCAGTCAACATGAGGGGTAGTCTCAGCAATCTCCTTTCACGTAGAATGTGGTCACGACTTCAGTCTTCAAGTGGATGTATCCGTTACAGCTTAACAAAAATAAGTTACAACACTTCTCTTATATGAAGGGTATGGTCACTTCCACAACTTCAATTTGTAGAAGAGGAGACTCTTCACACAGCAGTTACAGAGTTTATATTTTTCAATATCACTACTTCAATACATCAGTCTCGCAGCATATCATTTATTTCTCCACACTGATCATAACTCATACTCAACAATTCATAATTCATGTGCTCGTCTTGGAAACAAACATGAACTCATACATGATGCATATACATGAAATTATTTCCCCTTCAAACTTCACACAAATACCGATGCAAAATTAGGGTTTTTTGTTTTCCAATGAGCAATTTTAGTAATGAACAAAACGCATTACCTCCATGTGACTGACTAAGAGTGCGAGTCTCTAGTGATTTCTATTAACTTGTGTATATTCTTCTGATGATTCAAGTTCACAATATTCATGGGTTCATCCCAACAGCCACACTTCACGCAGTTGAAGAGGACAATCTCTCTCCACCAACGATCTTTAGTCTTCAAAGCGATCGCAACAGCAACAATACGAAATTCAATCTTTAACAAAATATGAGATTTGAGTACTGCGATTTACTTAGCATGTCACAGCTCTCAAACTATAATGTAGCTATTTGCAGAGATAGAGCAGTCTTCACAAGTTTGGGCTCACTCTCTACTTCACAATCAATTGGACATCATAATCTTCAAATGTGGTGGTCGCAGCTTCTCGAGAGAATAGAACGCATAGTTCCAAAAGTTGGTCGTAGCCGACAACTTCAAACAAGGTTGCAGATGTGATGGGAGTGGCACACGACCCTCTCAAGGTAGATTGCAGTCAAGTCACAACTTGAAAGTGTGAATTTGCAGGTGGAGGGAGTTTCAACACCGAGAAGGCACTCGCAACAGCAGAATGAGAGCACACTATATTGAAATGGGATGGTGATAAAAAAGAAAATGCTTCATATACCAAATTAGGGTTAGGTAAATGACAAACATGGCGTATACCAGTCTGAGGAATAGTTCAATCGTTCTAGCAGAGAGCAGTCAAAAACTGTGTATAGGATTGAGGGAGTAACAAGAGATAAGAACGCAGCTTCTATCTAGGCATCAATACAAATAATATTTTGAAACAAAACGCAGGATTCAAAAGACTACTCTATAGTCTATACCTCAATCTTAGAAACGTTCCTCAACGCAGTTCTGGAACTGTAACGCATACAATGAATGTATGCAGGCTGGCAGGAGAAACGCTCGGATGTAGACTGACATTGGGCAGGTAGTCTGAAACGAATTGACAAAGGGCAGAATGGAGGCCTGGCAGGCATAATGGCAGGCATGCAGGCAGGAGTTATGGAGCTCTGATACCACTGTCAGGTAGAATAACTCTCGAATTCATCTATTCCATTGCAAAATCATTTATTTATACATTACATATGTTGGTTGAGTTTTATCTTCCGACCAGCCTTTTTAGCTTCCTACATAACTATTCATTTTCCTTTATTTATTTACAAAATATAATCCTAACAGATTATATTCCAACAAAAATAAATTAAGCAAGCTACTACAGATTCGATAAAATTGGACAAGATAAATCACTACAAAGCCTTAATTAAAAAGAAAAGGCATTATCTATGTAAAAGGTAGGAAAAACTCCTACACCTCTCCAAGGTGGCTCCTAAGAAATTATGGAGGCAAATTCTAACTCGCAAAACAAAAGAAGACAATAAAATTTCTTTAAAACATTGAATTCCTATCTTAAAAAGCTTTATGAATCCCCAGATATCAGAGATAACATTCGAACCCTTCTTACAATGAATTTTTTTTTCTCATTAGAAGACATAGATTTCAGGGTTAAGAACTTAGCAAATGGAAAATCCAAAGACATTGAAGTCTTCCAAGAGAAAATATTAAAAATTGGAGGGCATGTCCTCATCCCGCCCATCCACAAACTCTTTAATCTAGCGGTCAAGCAAGGGTTTTCTAGACCTTGGACTAAGTTATATGGTATTATCTTAGCTAAGTTATATGGTATTATCTTAAAAATTAAGATCAATGAATGACTATAAATGGAAGGTAAGCAAGCTAAACGCCAAGCAGGTTTTAGAAGGAATCATTCAATGATAGACCACCTCGTTACAATTAGGACCATTGCAGAGGAATGCCATAATAATAAGTCTAACCTATTTTGTTGTTTTGTGTATTTTAGAAAATCTTTTGATATAGTGCCTAGAAATAACATGTGGAATAGGCCAGAGGAGCTTAAGGTTCCTTTTGATTTAAGAGTTGTCACGATAAGGTTATATGAAAAGGTCATTACCAAGTTTAAGAATAATTAGGGGTTGAAAACATATATAAATTGTAATATTGAAGTTAAACAAGGTTGCCCCCTCTCCCCTACCCTTTTGGCATTTACATTGATAAGCTAGAAAAGTGTTTAGAAGAAGCAGGTTGTGTCGATACAATCTTAGCTGGGATAGTCATCATCCTCCTACTTTATACTGATGATATTGTTCCTATGGCAAGGTGTCCTTCTGATCTCGATAAGCAATTAATAATTCTTAAATATTTTTTCTCTAACATGGGTATGACTGTTAACACTAACAAGACAAAAATCATGATTATAAAATCTAAGAAAGACACATATGCAAATTTTATTTATGATAATAGAAATATAGATGAAGTGAATTCTTACAAGTATCGAGGAATTGATATTCATTACAAGCTCAATTGGAACTATAGAATTGAGAAAAGGATTAATGGAGGGTGGAAAACTTATTTTGGTCTTGAAAATAACTATAAATCAAACAATATGGTCCTGTGGGATAAAAAGAAGTTCCTCTTTGAAACTCTTGTCATCCATGTTATCTTGTATGCTTATGAAGTATGGGGGTGCAACATTTCTAGACAATCTTGGAGGAATATTGAGCAAATACAAAAGCGGTTTATAACTTATAACCTTAAAATTAAAAGCAACACGCCTTATCATATTCTCCTCATAGAAGTGGTTCTTTCCCCCATTGAGAGCATGGATATGACTAGCTACCTGATGTATAAGCATAAGATAAATAACATGGGAAATGAGAGACTTCCTAAAATTGCTTTAAAATCAAGTCAAAACCAACTGTGCCTCAAGTGGTGTTGGTGTAAAGATACCATGGCTTGGTTAAACCATTGGGGCATTGATGAAAACGATGTTTTGCAGAACATTGATAATGTCAAAAATATTATTACTTCTAAGTTTAAAGAGAAATTCTAGTGTGAGGAAAATTTAGCGGTTAAGAGAAAATTAAGATACTATAAGCAGGTCATTAATCCTAACTTGGAAGATCAAAAGTGTCCCTCGGTAGTAACTAGATCACAAAAGAAAATTAATATAGCCAAGATTAGAATGAACTCTCATGAACTCCATAGTGAAACATGGCGTTGGTCTATTCATAAAACTCCATGGGTAGAAAGGGTTTTCCATATGTCTGAGTCTATGAGTGTTAATGAGGAAAATCACTTTCTCTTTGAATGCCTTGATTACAACCACATGAAGTATGAGTTTCATAGTATTTGATACAATACAAACCTTTATAACCTCCTAACTTTCCAAAACTATAGTGAGCTTGGAAAGCTTCTTGGCAAGCTTTTTTAGCATAAGAATAAGATTTTAAAATAAACCAAGTATTATCCTTCTTAATGTATGATATACAAAAGCTGGTTTTAGTGGAATTTAATCATCATCATCATCATCATCATTAGTAGTCACATTTATCTTCTATATAGAGTGACACAATATTAACTATTACAATGCAGAACATAAATTCATGTGTAAACTCCAATATATTGAAGTTCCAAAAGTTTAACACAGTGTTATAATAGTTTTGAATGCTTGATTAAGTGATATTAGATATCATTTTTGTTTTAGTTCACTCATTTTTTTTTCAACGGAAAAAATATCATAGTCCAAAATTTGATTAGAATTTTGAGTCCAAGACAGATAAGTCACAGAGTCAACGTGTGATGGAAATGGGAGGGTTGAGGGTCTATTTACTTAATGGAGTGAATATCTTCCGCCCAGAGTTTCTGTGTGGCATTCAGAAGAAAGAGACCCTGCTTGGAGAGATGATCAGTTGAGGAGTTCTTTTCCCTACATATATGCTTGAATGTGAAACTCTCTAGCTAATGAAGATGAATCATAGTGGATTCATATAGGGGGTTTACATAAATGTTGTGTGGAGGCATCCTGTGGTTGAAGCAATCAATGATGATGTGAGAGTCTCCAAATAACTGTAATTTAGTGACCCCAATAGAGAGTGCATATCGCACAATCATTATAGATGCTGATAATTCTGCCAAATTGTTTGTGGTATGGACCAACCCAACATTCAAGTGATAGCACTTCTTATCATTGTTATGGAGGATACCTCCTACATCCCTGATGGATGGATCACCCTATGTTGCTCCATCGAAAAAATACCATGGGTGATATTTGTTGATGATTACGTCAACAATGATCCTCACTTGTCTGTCTGCTTTTGTATGGGCCCAAAATGGGCCAAAATCACAAGAATTTTGGCTACAGAGATATGCAATGGGACGAAAATATCTTGGAATATAATCTTATTCTTGGATAGCCACGTCCCCCAAATCACAAGTGCTGGAAGGGCTTAGAGATTAGTGTAAGTTGGATCATGGTACCAAGTGTGTAGTGCTTCCTGGATATCCTCACCATGCCATCAGATAGCTAGACATGTAATAAGTGAGGTGTGATTAAACATAGTCTTAATGTATGTGCAGTTGATGAAGAGATGTGTCGTGGATTCACCATATGTGAAGCATAGTGCACATCGGTCAGGGCCAGAGGTGAAGCGTAGAAGGAGGTTGTCCCATGTAGGGACACAATCATTAAGGCATAGCTAAGGAGATACTTTTTCTTTAAGTGTTATACTTCACACATACTCTAGAGTGTTATAGATACAGTTAATATGTCATTATCAATACTTTATCAATAATTAATAAGGCTTATATTTCTCCAACTCTATTTCAACTTTTAAAAGCATGGAGTAAGACGTGTCATTTTTCTTTTGCTTTTAAACTACAGATAAATAATACATTGTTAAAATATCATATAATCATTTTAACTTTTAGTTTTGAATTGTGTACAAAAGGAAGGTATAAGCAACTTTGTTGCTAATTTCACTTGTTTAAATATGCTACAAAGCTTTTGAAGAAGGAAAGCAAGTGTGATAAAGATAAAAATATATCATGTTTAAATTTTATATGAACTACTTTATTAATGTAACAAATTTGCATAGTAGCATTATTTTAAAGTCCTTTCTGAATGTTAGAAAATATATGGCATGAATGCACTCAATATGAAATTGTTTTAATAAAGTGTTGTCTCTATGAAGTTCATGATTATGCAACCCATCCTTTTGACCACTTCGAACCTACAAATATACTGTTAAAAATGTAAACAACTTTGTTTTCATATCCAACTCTAAATATCATAGATCAGTTGATTGTATTAAAAGCATCTAAATCAATGTTGATATTCCATGCATCTATGCATATACGAATGTGTATGCATGTATAAATATTGATAGAGGATTCATATGGTGACAAGATAAAATTCATGTACAATTTTTTTCTTTGAAAATTCGTTTGAATGTAAATGAATGTTCTCCAAAATGAATGTTTATTTTTCCATGCAATGATAATCAATTTATAATTTTTAAATTTTGCAAATATAAAATAAATACATGTGTAAAATATTGATAAAAGGTACGACCATATAAAATTCATGTTCAGTCACTTTCACCAATTTTTATTTCAACACAATGATACATTTTTGAAATTTAGTTTGGTAAAAAAAATTAACCAATTATATATATGTTAGAATTTGTAAAATATAAAATTTTCATGTATTTAATTTTAAAATTTATTAGTAAATTATATTTTTGGTAATATGTTTCTTTTTACAATATAGCTATCCGGTCTGAAATGAAATTTGAAACCAATAAAATATCATACAAAATATATTTTGATTTAAAAATTAAAAGTCATATTCCATATTAATTAAAATATATATAATTTCTTCTTAACTAAAAAATAAAATATAAATAAACAAATTTAAATATTTACCAGTATAGACCCATCTAACTCTGGTTCTACAAAGCGATGAGAATGATCAAATTTGTATACCTTTCACCACTAAATTGCAACACACATCACTCTCACCACTATTTTATAGCATGCATTCTTATTTTTTATTTTTTATGGAATAGACATACACTTCCCTCTCACCACTATGCTGCAGTACGCCGATGCATTATTATTATTATTATTATTATTTTATAGGACAGACACTCCCCCCACCTAGGTTATAGAAATGTGCCTCAGCGAAAGGTTTACGAAGGTTTTTACAAGGTTTTATAATTATGTGAAAGATTTGTCATGATTTTACAAGATTTTATAATTATGTGAAAGATTTGTCATGATTTTACAAGATTTTATAATTATGTGAAAGATTTTTCATGATTTTACAAGATTTTATAATTATGTGAAAGATTTGTCATGATTTTACAATATTTTATAATTTTGCAAAATATTCGTCCATATTTTACAACATTCTATAATTCCATGAAAGACTTGCCAAAAAATTATATATATACATATTATATTATTGATAAAATAGTCTCCACACTTTCCCATGTATCATGGGTATTCACCCATTTATCATACATATAAATTTAGGGAGGGTTCTTAAAACTTTTCGTGCCCACATTTTTATAAGCGAATAGATTACTAAGAGACTTCATCTAAAGGTTAAGGGAAACAAAGCCTTGTTCAAGGCCCCCGTGAACTCAACAATGAAGACAATTTCAAGGGTTGTTCATTCTGCATATTTGAAGCTTGAGGAGTGATTTGGTGTGTTGGGCTTGATAGTGATTCCATTCGATAAGAATAGAGTCATCTTGGGATAACACTTCCTAAAACTTTCCAAAGCAATTCATATGCCCCATAAAAATTGTTTGATGCTCTTAGGTGAGACCATGAATCATGATATGCCTATGAAAACTAAAATTAAGTTGGGGAGGATGTTGATGATGCTGGCTATGAAGTTAAATGAGGTAGTCATTGAGCCCATGAGAACGCCTTGTGTTTCCACAATAGATCCATAAGAGTTGGTTTCGGGTAGAGAAGCCTTGGATGTTTAGGACAATGTTGTCTACATGAAGAACAAGTTGGTAGCATTGGAGACTTTGGTAGAGACGATCTTAGAAAAAACTAATATGTTGTGCACTTTGGTCGACCATAAGTAGGATGTTAGAGGTAGGATATAACTTTCACCAACAATGGTTATCAAGTTATGGATGTAAGCACTCATTGGAGTGTGATTTATAATACTTAGAACAATGAAAAATAAGAGGCAATACTATAATATGCTCTATGTTTGCTAAGAAAATATTTAAGTGTTACATCTAAACAATGTGAAGATAAACTCATCAAGAAATATACTTGCAAGACAATGGATCATTTGAAGAGAAGGTTGGTGAAGCCAAGCATGTGTTAACTATGCTTCAACATCTAAAGATTGACAAGTTAAGGGTGTTATTGATGTTGTTTGAGGTGGATCATAGATCATAGAGTTTAGAAGAGATGGTCATTGAGGTAATTAAGAATTCCTAATCACCCGCTAAGAAGGGGTTGAGTAAGGTTTCTAAGAAGCAATCCATGCAAAAACTAAATAAGGTAAAGGTGAACATAGAACCTTTGGTCACTGCAAAAGTGGTTCATAATTCAACATGCTTTGGAGAAAGTGAAGTATTTGGTATATTTTATCTTGATGTTGAAGTTTGTGGTGACAAAATTTCATGCCGATTGCCCTTCTCTTTTTATTGAGACCATCAATGCAACATACTGCCATGGAAGTTGGACAATGGGCATAGCTACATTTTATTGCATTGTTGCCTTGGGGGAAAACTACTTGGAATATATTTGGTAGTTTGACATATATGGAAAGGCACAAGATTGACAAATACTTGACTTAAGGAAAATGGCATGACCTTTCCCTTGGTTCAATAGAGTTGCATGGCATACTTGATGCCAAAAACATATAGACTTGGACATGAGGAAGATAATTGTTGAGGGTTGGATGTGATGGTTGGATTGATCACCCAACTAGTTTAGAACTTAAGGGGTACCAATGTGTAGATACATGACCAAATAGGTTGGAAAACTAAAGCAATGCTTGGGTTTATGTGACGTACAGAGTTGGACAATGCGATCTTCAAAAATAATATCGAGTCAGGAAATGGTAGCACTTCAGTAGTACTACAAGAGGTTTTGATGGTGATCTTATCGGGAAAATAATAAATTTAAGCGGGGGAGGATGTTAGGCCTTTGCTCTTTAAGGAATACTAAGGATCCTTACCCTCTTGTTTGAGAATAAATAAAATGGTGGCTTGGTGCAATGCCTCGGTAGCTTGTGCACTTAGTACTCTTAGTCATGTGAGTAAGAATCCATATAATGTAGTAGAAAGGCATTCATATTGGATGGTCTGAGTGTTGAATAAGTTGGTTGTAGAGTTGCATGGGTGTTTTTCATGCCTGAAAAGAGGGCATGTGAGAGTTGGAAGGAATGAATACTATAGATAATGGCATGGAGGTTGAAGATTAAGTATTGTTGTAGATTGTAATATAATGGCATGGTGGGTGGAAAATTCAATGGATGCAGTTGTTGGACACCTTGGAAGAAATGTTTAACACTAATGTTTCCAACATGAAGATCTTTTATATAGTTTACATAACTATGGATGAGACTTGGTGTTTTTTGATAAGTTATGAGACGACCTTGGAAGAAGGTGCATTCTAAGGAGTTGAAGTGGTACGAAATAATACTTGGGTCCATAATTCTTAATTGTTGGGGATGTAGTTGGGCACAAAGACCATTCTTGGTGAGGACATATTAAGCATGGGTGCTTGCACCTTAAGGAAAAAATTAGAAACTTAAGTCATACTAGGTCCATAGGTCCACTAAGGAAAACATGGAGTGTAAGGGACCACCTTAAATCAAGGAAGAAGTTAGACCTCCCCCCTATATAAGGAGGGTAAGGGACCACCTTAAATCAAGGAAGAAGATGGAATACATGAAAGGAAATTCATTCAAGTTTGTTCAAGCTTGAGAAGCAATGTTGTCTGAGTATGATGGAGTTCTAGCACTTAACGGTGGCAACCTTCAATTTGGATTTGGTATCCAAGTGTAAGAAGTAAGCCTCCGAGATAAATGTTATTTAGTCAATAGGATTTAAGGGGAAATAACCAAGTTCGGGTTGAGGTGGTTTTGTGACTTGGAAGTGCCTTAGGAAGTTCAAGGATTCAAAGGAACTATGGAGTAGATGCAGGTGGTAAATTAAGTATCAAGACAAAGTTTCATTTGAAGTAATATTTGACAATTGGAAATTCCAAATTATGGAAGTCTACAATAAACTTGGATAACTAAGGCAATTTGGCATGTTGTAGGGTAGAAGTTGCAGTGCAAAAGTGGAAGTTGTCGAAGATTGATATAAGGATTTGTGATTGGAGTTATGCTTGGAGAAACTAATGCTACAAGAGTTAGTATTGTAGATTGTCTAAAGTAGTTCTAGTTGTAGCATGTGGTAGAAATTCTAGAAGAGATTTGGAATACTGGTTAAATGTATATTCTTGATGATTGGTTAGGCTTGGTATTGTAAACACATTTGGATGTATCTAGTTAAAGTTAATTTTGGCTAGATCATGAAGAGTATAGGGATTTGGTAAAGGAAAATTGGAAAACAATAGAAACTCATTCAACAGAAGGGTGCATGTACCAGATGGTGGAAAATTTATTGGAAATCAAGAAAGTTTCAAAGGACTAGGGTCGATTGAGGAGAGATTTATACCAGAAAGAGCTAAAGGAAGTGGATCGGAAAATACAGGACACATATGGTACTAACAAAACGGGGTCTTCTCAGAATAAGAGATGGTAATCTAAGAGTGGAAGAAAGAAAAAGGAACCTCCTCCTTTTACAAGAGGAGAAACTAAGCAGACTAAAGAGCAAAGCCCCGTGGTTAGAAGCCGGGGATAAGAACACTAAATATTTTCACAAGTTTGCTTCACACGGAAAAAACATCAACACAATACTGGAGATAAAAGACGAGGAAGGAAGGACAACTAAATCGTTAAGGAAAAGTCCAAAGCAGTAGTAGACCACTTCAAAAAAAGATTTTCCGCCCCTCTAGGTTGTCCCATAAGTGATATTTTAGAGGTGCTGAATTTGTTTCCAAAGTTAATAACAGAGGAAATGCAATAGGATCTATAAAAGGATGTATCAGAAGAAGAACTCTCCGATATCTTATCCTCTTTCCAGAGAGGGAAGATCCCAGGCCTTGATGGATTCACACTTGAATTTTTCTTAAGGTTTTATGAGCTAATAAAAGGTGACCTTTTGAAGGTGATTAGGGAATCACAAAGTTAGGTAAGCTGTTGGGAGCACTAAATGCCACCTTTATCACCTTAATCCCAAAGAAAAAGAAATGAGAGACCTTTGAAGACTTCAGACCTATTTCTTGCTACAACATGGTGTACAGAATTATCGCGAAGGTCATTGCCCATAGACTCAAGCCTAATTTAAGTCATTTCATCACAAAGGAACAATTTGGCTTCTTGTTCAATAAACAGATACATGATGCGGTATCTCTAGCTCACGAATCTCTTCACTCTATGAAAAAGGACAGGCAGACTGCATTTGCTCTAAAAATAGACCTCTCCAAAGCCTACGACAGGGTAAGTTGGACATTCCTTCATCTATTGTTAATACAAATTGGAATTCCCATAGATATGGTGGAATGGATCATGGGATGTATTAAATTTTGCTCCTTTGCTGTGCTGATAAATGGATCTCCCTCCAACTTCTTCAGATCAAGCAGAGGGTTGAGACAGGGATGCCCTTTGTATCCTTTCTTGTTTTTGCTGATAACAGAAGCACTAAGCAGACTACTGCACAGGGAAAAGGAAGTTATATTGATAAAAGGAGTCAAAATATCCAATCAAACAGAACTCACCCATGTCCTATTTGTGTATGATGTACTAATGTTTGGGGTGGGTACATTAAGCAATATTCAGAATCTGGAGAAAGTGCTGAGAAGATACCAGGAGGCAACAGGCATGGAGATAAACTTGAGAAAATCAAATCTTATACAGAATAACATGGATGAGGAGGTTATCACTCAGGAAAAAAACCTTATCCCAGTCACCATATCTTCAGTAGATGAGGGTTTCAAATACCTAGGGTTCCATTTAAAACCAAATTCCCACTCTACACGAGATTGGATGTGGCTCTACAAAAAGATCGAGAGTAGGATTTCTATGTGGACAAATTGTTTCTTGTCTAGGGGAGGAAGACTAGTACTACTCAAAGCTGTCCTTCAGAGCATCCCAGTGTACTGGGCATCCATTGCTTATATTCCTAAGGGCATCTTAGAAAAGATCCGAAAAAAATGCCTTTCTTTTTTATGGACAACAAGCTCAAAAAATAAGGGATCCCAATGGTGAAATGGACAAGATTAGTTCTCCCAAATTCTAGAGGAGGCTGGGGGATTAAGAATCCAGATCTCTTCTACAAGGCATTGGTAGCCAAATCCCTCTGGAGATTGGTAGAAAACCCTGAAACGCTTTGGGGAAGAACGCTGAGAGAAAATTATTGTCCAAGTGCCTCAATAGAAGATTGGTTTCGAGAACCTGCAAAAAGCCATAAAGGAGGGTCTCTTTGCTAGAAGGAATTTGTAGAAGCTTTTCCCCTCGTGGGAAACTAGGTTGCATGGTAGATCGGAGATGGACGAAGAACAAGATTAGGACAAGACCCTTGGGTTGGCTCAGGAGACAATTATAAATTATCAGATAATCTCATCACTACACTAAAGGATAAAGGACTTGTAGTATTAGCAGATGCGAGCTCATTTACAGACAGAAATCAGAGAGGTACGGTATTGAAAACCGCACAGGAGTTGGACCTTTCAGACTCTGATACACCAGTATGGAATAGTTTTATAAATCAGCTGAGAGACAATTTTATACACCTGGGAGAGGAAAAAGATCTTCTAAAATGGACCTGGAATACCAGAGATGGGAAATTCTCAGCCAAATTGGGCTATGAAGGAACTTTCTAGCTGGATCACCAAATCTCGGATTGCTGGTGGGGATCCAAAATATGGAAAAAAATGCTCCTTTGAAAACTACCATAAAACTTTGGTGGGATTTAAATAATAGACTTTTGACATGGGAAATGTTTCTTAAGCGAGGCTTCGAAGGGCCAGGAATTTGCAGTCTGTGCAAAGAAGAGAATGAAACACATGCTCATCTCTTTTTCCATTGTGTGTATGCAGTTACGGTTTGGAAGCAAGTGGTTAAAAAACTGGATCCCTCCTCAAGCACAGAAGATGACCAATCGATAGAGCAACGCGTGAAAATTTGGTGGAAAAATGAAAGGGTAGGCCAATTTGAAGCATTGCCTGCCCTCTTTGTATTCACTATTTGGGAAACAAGGAATAGAGCCATATTCAAGGATACCCTGAATAGCCTAGAAATAACTGTTAATATTCTTGTGTAGAAAGCAATGGAACATCAGAAGGAAATTAAACAAAAACCAAAGAGGGTTCTCAAGCTTCCAAGCTTGGACAAGAACACTCCATGGGCCTTTTTTGACGGAGCAAGTCAAGGAGAGTCACTATTAGGTGGAGTTGGAGGTGTTTTACATCTAAATGAGTTTTCAAAAATGGAAATCACCTTTTCCCCAGGTCAGGGTACCAACAACAAGGCTGAGCTATCAACATTATGGTATGTACTAAAAATCGCTGCATATAAGAATGTAAGAGATCTACAAATATGCGGGGATTCCAAACTGACCATAGATTGGGAAAATGGCAATCTGCAAATAAATTCCCCTCATCTTCAACACTTGCTAAGAGCAATAAGAATCCAACTGGAGAATTTTAATTCAACTTCTTTCCAACACATCTATAGGGAATTGAATGAAGAGGTGGACAAGCTATCAAAAGAAGCCTTATTGCTACCGCCAGGTCTAATGATGATAAAAGATTATGAAAATAATCTTTTGTTAAATCAATATGTAATATTGTGAATGGAAAATATGATATATGATGTATCTTTCTGCAAAAACCAGTGATGGCGCGGTGAATATATGGTAGTTATTTTGACTCTGGCTCATGGGAAAACTAAGGATGGGTATAGGGTATCAATGACGTATGCCGATTGGCTCTTTTTGTATAGACTAGGCAGGCAGGTCAAACTTTATGTATGCCTCAAAAGGGCAGTCAATGTTATTCAGTGTGAATAAAGAGATTTTTTTCTCATGAAAAAAAATCTAGTTAAAGTTAACTAGCTGGGTCACCATCCAAATATCTTGTGTTGTAGAAGTGTTGATGTTTCATTTTTCTTAATTATCTATGTGCTCAAGTTGTTAACTTGGAATACTTTTTAAGGCTGCAGTTTGAAATTAGACCTTTGTGTTAATGTACTTGTTTAATATCTAACAGTATTGTTTAGAAAGAAGGTATGGGAAATTTCTAAATGAAGGGATATAATATACTTTCAAGTAAGTTGAGGATGATTGAGCGATTAAGTCCCTTGAATTTCCTAACGTTAAAAATTGGTTGGAAATCTCTAGGCTCATGATAGGAAAAATCTCACACTCCACACATGTAAGCATGAAAAACCATAACTAGTGCACCCACACTCACCTAGTCAAAACTGACAAGAGGGAAGGAAAATTACAATTTTTTTTTCTAATAATAGCCTTAAAAGTGGCACCCCACTTCCCAAGTAATATCCTAGAGGAAAGTCCCATCCATGCTTAGAATAAATCTTCTACATTCTTTGATGGAAGGAATATGTCATACCTATGCCATGAGAGGAATCTATCACAATCTATCATACAAGTTTAATATGAATGTGTCATAAGGGTAAGAAATATATAATAAGGGTGCAAGGGTATCTTTCATGTGTGGAACACACATGCTTCAAGGAATCCCCTCCCACTCTCATGCAACCCCCTCCACTAGTGTGCTATCTTCCTAAGAGAACAACTCAAAGAAACCAAAAACCAATAGTCCCTCTTTACAAGAAAGGTGTTCCCCGCTAACGTGAGCTTCTCTCTCAAAATCTAAAACTTCCCCTTCTCTATTAGTTTAGTTAGAATGTCAGCTACTCATAAATAAGTTGGAATATAGTCAATAACAAGAGCTCCTTTATGTACTATGTCTCTCAAGAAATGGTGTTAAATACCGACATGATTTGAGTTATCATGAAACATTAGATTCTTAGAGGCTTGATACAACTCTGATTGTCACAATAGAAAACATTAAGCTCCAACATATGATCAACCAAGTTTTCAATAAACATATGAACCTAAATGGCTTCATAGCAAGCATGTGACACTCTCATAATACCCTTCTTCAACATAGTTAAGTGAAATTGCTACTGCTTCTTGTTGAACTAAGAAATCATACTTTATCCCAACTTGAAGTACTCTTACATATGCTTAGATCTCCGAAGCAATCTAAATCTACAAATTCATAAGTAGCAGTGCTCCATCTCCTATACACCTCATGACATAATGAATCATTCTCTTCAAATATATGAACACATGCTTCGTATCCTTCTAATGAATCTATTTGGGTTCAAACATGAATTGACTCAAACTATTCACAACAAAACAAACCGTCAAGCTTGGTATTGACAAGATACACAAGGAAACCAATTAATTATCTATACAAAGATGGATCTATAAAATTAGAATCTAAGTCAACAAGCAATTTTGGATTTGGCACTGTAAGAGTAGTTAAGGGTTTGGAGTTTGACATCTCAAATCTGTTCAATAGCTTTATTGTGTACTTTTCATTCCCAAGGAAGACTTTACTTAGATATTTCCAAACCTATAGACCTTAAAATGAATGCAGAAGGATGATTCTCTTCATGCCATATTTGCTTATTAACCTTTTCTTACACCATGCAATGAGCTTTTCTTAACTACTCATAAGAACTAGCAATTGCCCCAGAAGTTGCAAAGGAATGTTGAAAGGGAAAAAATGAAAAGTGAAGCAAGTGCCAGAAAGGGGGAGAGAGAGAAGGGAAATGGATGTAATGGAATCATTCATCATCATCAAAATGTCCATCTCGATATGTAGTTGGTAAAATAACGTTTAAATTTTGAGCAAGATCTAGAAAAAAATGTAGGTGGAAGGGAATTTGGATCAAACCCAAACAGGTACTTCATTAAAAAGGTTAGAACCAACCTTGATTTAAAGAGATCATCCAAATTGTATTTTTGTTGTCAAAAGAGATATGTGAGGGACAAAGTAGGTGCAAGTGACATAACGCATGAGCAAGGCATGGAATGATTGGTCCAACCAACCCTACATGTCACATCATGGATCCTGGAAAACATGGAGAATGGAAAATAATTATTGGCCACTATCTCATTAGGGTTCACTATTATGTCCAATCTTTGTAAGTAAGGATGACAATTATTTATATGTAGAAAATTATAGAGAACTAATAGAGTTAGAAAAACATGGTGTTACTTTAAAACCTCCTTTGGACGTATGTAATGAAGAAGCATCTTTCCAGACGGTCAACCATTCTTTGTTTGCCTTTAAGTCAATAATGACAACAACAGTGGAGCCTCCATGTACAATCTTGTAGAGGGTGTAGTTAGTGGTACGATGAATGATAACGATGTATAACAAAATGTAGTGTGACTGGAAGTAGAAAACAACAAAACCAATTGCTAATAAAATAGTGGCATGCGTTCATGAGCATCTACAGTTAGGGCAATATTGTTCCAATGTAATATATTTTCTTGCACATGCATGGTTGCAACAATAAAAATATGACACCAAACAAGAAGCACTAATCAACATGTTATTACCAATACCATTTAATATTTATATATATATATATATATATATAGTACTAATCTCATTACTTATCCCATTTTTTATAGTTTTTTTATAAAACATGTTTAAATGTTTTCCAAAAAATATAATATTTATTAATTATTAAATAAACCTTAGACACGTTGCTTAACCTTAATGTGTGATAATACAAAACACCATGCCATATTTTTAAAGTTAAATTTAACTAATAATTATATTTACATAATATAAAATCCATCCAAATATTCTTCGATGGCTACAATGTTCTACTAATAAGTTACATCATCATTAATGAGATGAAAATGTATATATGCAAACCTTATTTATCAAATATATGCTTACATAAATCTGTATTAAAATAAATGTGAAAATTTGAAAAATTGCACTCTATTCATTTAAATATTTAAAAGTTTATAAGAAAACATATACATACTTAAAAGTTTATAAGAAAACACACAACAAAAATCAATAACGTTGCAAAGCATATTGAAAAGTATAGAATCCACTATAATATTGCCATGTGATCTACATACATCTCAACATGACAACTTTGTTTTATCCATTAATACAAATTTCTACAAACATCTCAAATGTGCTTTGTAGTATCTATACAAATTTCTACAAACATCTCAAAAGTGCTTTGTTTTATCAAGTATATAAAACTTAAGAAAATTCGAGAACTAATAGCTGCCATGAACCAGTAGCCGCCATATCCATGAACCAGTAGCCGCCATGATTCTGTAACAGAACCATGACATGTAGCCGCCGCCATGAACCAATTTAAAAAATTGGTTGGTACAATGGTATTGGTGATCCAGTAGCCGCCATGAACCAGTAGCATCCATATCCATGAACCAGTAGTAGCCATATCCATGAACTAATAACCACCATGATTCTATAACAGAACCATGACATGTAGCAACCGCCATGAAGCAAGCTAAGGGAATGACATGTCGTCCCTTCCGCTCTTGTTACTTTGTCTCCTTATCTCCTTCCTGTCAACATGAAGCCCATGTTTCCCCAACCCTTTATCTCTTCCATCGCTCCTAACTAACGACCCTCACGCTATTTGATGGTTTCGCATTGGGGATCCTGAGTTCACCACATTGATTTGAGCCGAGATCCTGTACTGGGTCAGGGTTGTATGGAAGCCCATTCTAAAATCCATCCCACGTATATTACTGGTCGCTAACCGATGGATCATTTTCCAGTTCATCTCGGAAGAGAATCGAGCTATCATCGAGCACAAGTTCTGGGTAATAGGCCATGGATCACTAGTTCTTGGGCATTGGCACGTCGATTTCGACCCTCGAACCAAAAAGATTAACAAAAGGAATCTATGGGTGATTCTTCCAAATTTCCCGGTCCATTGCTGGAACATCAAAGGTTTTATGGGTATAGCTGATTCACTTGGCCGCTTCATCCTAATGGAGGATGATCAACTCATGGGATTTGAAAGAGTCTCCCCTCGAGTGCTTGTTGAGATGAGTGTCGAAGAGGGTTTGTCTACCGAGGTTGAAGTTTTTTGGGACGGAGGTTCCTTCATCCAACAACTTGACTACTGGTGTCTGCCGTTCATATGTCACAAATGTTGGGCCACTGGGCACCTTAAAGCAACTTGTCCCGGACCCTTTCCTCGACCTTTTGAGTGTTTGTTTGACTTTGATCCCTCCTCAGACATTGTTAAGGACCTTAACTTCCTGCTCCCTTTGGATAGGGACTCTGCAATCTCCTTTGTAGGTAAGTTTGCAGCCTCAATGGCTTTACTACTTAACTTCATCTCAGTTGTAGACATTCTTGAAGCCCTTGTGGTATTAGAAACTGGTGCTGCTTCGACTGGTTCTCCCGCATTAGCCAACCAGGTGGTCGTATGGGCTCCTCCCTCTAGAACTAGTGCCAAGCATGATGATACGAAGATGATGACCCCTCTTACATCTGACTCTATCCCTTCCACTACTCCCTCCATCCCTCCACCACCTATCCCTTCCAATATTTCTCCGTCATGGTTACCTAGGCCTCCACCCTTCTCTGATAATGATTTTCCACCTTTGCCCAATATTTCTTCGTCCCCTTTTGCACCCGTTTGTGCTTTCCCCCCTCCACCTGTGGCCACCACACATTCTTTAGAAATCAATGTCTCCTCTTCTCCGTTGACTGATTAGTTTGAGCCCTCTGATGGAAACCCAAGGCCTCAAATCTACTTGGACATTTGTGATTCTCTACCATCCTTCACCAAAGAGGGAATTTGCTCTCCTGACGTCAAGCATATATCCTCCATTAGAGCAACAAATGTAACTATTCGGAAATGTAAGAGCCATAAGAAGGGCCGCGAAAACTGTAAAAGCATCAAGGATAACATTAGGGCGTCCTCCAGTGACTTTCATGTGATCAGATCACTCTCTGGGGATGGGTCTAATATGGGAGCAGGTTTTGATGATGATACTACTGAATGGGCTCTTAGAGAGGTGGCCCCCTCGAAAGGTTACCAATGATCTATTCAACCTTCAATGTTAGAGGGCTATGTAGCAGCCCAAAAAAAGCTGCTTTGAAGAGGCACATTGATCTACATCATGTTGACCTTCTTCTCCTATAGGAAACGATACTTGATGCATCTTCATCCTATGAATTCTTCCTTAAAATCAAGCTGGGTTGGAGGGTGACTTCCTTGGATTCCACTAGACTCTCTGGGGGTACCTTGGCTTCCCGGAATCCACTAGCTGCTGATTTATAACCATACTCTACTAGCGCCGAAATCTTACTATCGGGACGGTTCAAAGGATTTGATCATTAGGTGAACATCCTCAACATTTATGCTCCTTGTCGTGACAGGAAGCGGTTCTAGGATCATTTGTCTAGGGAAGGGTGCATGTCTCTTCACAATTTAATTCTCGCTGGGGACCTCAAATTCACCTTGTCTCCTAGTGAAGTTTGGGGAGCGAGCAGACCACTAGATTCCCTTGCTGACTATTTCACTGAACTTTTCAATGACGCCCACCTGATCGATATCCTTCCTAGGGTTCTTGGGCCTACTTGGTCGAATGGTCGTTCCGACAATGAGGGGATTTCCAAATGAATAGACCATTTTTTCATGGTGGAAGGCTTGTGTGACACCATCAACAAATACAGATCATGTTCATGGTCAACCGGATTCTCAGACCATAGGGCTGTCTGCCTACAAATTGACTTCGATACCACTTTCCACTGTTACCCCTTTAAGTTCAATTCTTCCTAGTTGAATGACCCAGAGTTTAACCAGCTGATACATGAGCATTGGGGCCAATTGACTACTCTTGTTCCGGTTCGGATGAGTCCTCTGGCGAGATTATCTTGGATTTTAAATCAGTTAAAGAGGGAGGTCATGGCGTGGGAGAAAGCAAAAAAGAAATCCCAGAACACTGATCTGGTGCGCATCGAGTCCAATCTTCATTCTCTTTCGGAATTGGTTGATTTGGATTTCTTCTGAGAAAATAGGAAGTCATCCATTGCTTCTCTTGAAGCTGAGAAACATTCTCTCTTGATTCACAAGGAGGAAACCATCCGACTTAAGAGCAGGTCCATCTGGCTTAAGGCTGGCGATTCTAATTCAAGATATTTTCATCATTTCGCTAATAAAAGGTGATTGATCAATGCCTTGTGGGAGGCCACGAATGAGAACAACGAGGTGGTTTTTGACACTCCTTCTATCCAGAAGGCTGCAAGAAGGCATTTCCAGGATGCTTATGCTGTGCAGGAGGACATCTGTATCACCAAGCAACTTGATGTGGTCAAGCATTACCCTAAATTATTTGAGCAATTTGACTATAACAGACTGGTCGATCCCATATCTGAAGAGTTGGTGCTGAATACCCTCAAGCGATTTAAAAGGGACAAAAGCCCAGGGCCTAACGGATGGACCGTCGAGTTCTACATCCATTTTTTTGACCTCTTAGGGAGCAGGGTGACTGAGGCTGTGGAAGATTCTAGGATTTATGGGATCATACCAGAGGCATTGAACCAGACCTACATCACACGAATTCCTAAGAAGGACAAGCCATCTGGTTTCAGTGGTTATAGGCCCGTTTCCTTACGAAATCTCCTATACAAGCTAATCAATAAGATAATAGCCAATCAGATTAAGCCCACTCTCAACAAAGTCATTTCTGTGAAGCAGTTCGGCTTTCTACCTGGGAGGCAAATACTGGACACTGTTGGAATCCTCCAGGAAAGCTTACATTCCATTAAGAAGAACAACCTTGGGGACTTTATCCTTAAACTCGATTTGGAGAAGGAAGATGATAGATTAGATTGGTCCTTTCTACGTCTCGTCCTCTTGCAAATTGGATTTCCATTTGAATTTACAAGATGGATAATGACGTTCCTATCATCGGCACCATTTTCCATCCTGGTTAACGGTTCACCCTCTTCTTTCTTCAGGAGTGGCCGTGGAATCAGACAAGGATGTCCCTTATTGTCATTCTTCTTCATCTTTTCTATGGAAGGGCTCTGTCGGTTATTCATTAAAGCCAGGTCTGAAGACTCTATTTTGGGGGTGAAAATTGCCTGTGGATTAACCATCTCCCTCCTCATATTTGTGGACGATGTCATTATCCACGACAGGGGATTTGAAGCGGAATGGAGCCTAATCAAAGAGCTTCTCAATTTATTTTGCTCTATGTCTGGTCTGTCCATCAACTATAAAAAATCTATCATTAGACATAATTGCTCCGATGATCAACTGACCAGACTCATCACCAACCTATTTAATGTCCAGGCTAACAACATTGATGAAGGATTGAATTACTTAGGCTATTATCTGAAGCCTAATCATTACTTAAAATCTAATTGGAACTGGATTCTTAACAAGATCCATTGAAAGCTGGAGGGATGGTCGTCTCAGTGGATATCCCTGGGAGGCCGGCTTACCCTAACAAAGGTTGTTCTACAAAGTGTCCCTGTATATTGGTTATCCCTGATGCGATTTCCATCTGGTTTCATCAACTGCATACGAAGGACTGTTTTCAACTATCTGTGGAGTGGAAATGCTAGTAAGCTTAAGTATCATTTGGCCAGCTGGGAATCACTCTCTTCACCTTGCACCCAACGGCTGGGGCATTACAAATTTCACTATTTTCATCTCCTCACTATGTGCCAAGAGCCTCTGGCAGGCTTTGCAAGATGCCGGGACTTGGGGAAAAGTAATAAGAAGCAAATACCTTCGCAGGCTGCCATAGGATTTATGGCTTAGATCTGGAAAAATTTGTCCCCGCAATTCTTCATTGATCTGACATAGTTTGGTGGATACTCTCCCTCTTAATGCTCCTAATCTCTCCTGGCAGGTCGACCGAGGTTCACAAATCTATATTGGCATAGACCCGATTGTAGGAGTGGGAAATCATGTTTTATCTGATAGGTTGATCAATCACCTTCATGATAGGAATGTTTATGACCTTTCCCAGATATACTTGCAACAAGAGCAGGGCTTACCCATGTGAAGCAGCGCGACAAATCTTGACATCAGTGATAATTTAAAGAAGGAATGGCTCTCCTATACATCCACACTAATCACTATGGGCATCCACCTAAACCGAGAGCCTGATCAAATTGTGTGGACTTGCAATCAAAGGACCGGACTCGTCACAACCAAATCCATGTACGATAAACTAATTTCCCTACAGGAACCATTCCCTCGGGCGAGTTTGCTCAAACACATCTGGAGTGGCCGAGTATCAACAAAGCTGAAATGTTTCACGTGGCTGTGTATCATGCAGAAAATCCTCACCCGGGACGATCTGCAGAAGCGTGGCCACTCTGGCTTAGGCTGGTGCAACCTCTGTTCAAACAATCTAGAAAGCGCCAATCACATATTCGGTGAGTGTGTTTTCTTCCAAGTGGTGTGGGAAATTATATGTTCTTATTTTTGTTTGTCTGTCAATTGGGATAAACAAAATATCTATGAAAACTTTGTCTTCATAACAAAGAGAAAGGTCATTCCGATTGACGTCCCAATTGCCATAATATGGTTGGTGTGGAGAATGCAGAACAACCTAATCTTTCTGAATTGCAGGCCTGACTGCAATCTTATAGGATCAATCGCCATAGGCTGGCTTCTCTCTTATGACTGTATGGAAAAAAATTGCATATCAGGAGGGAAACTACATTACAGACGGTTCAACAGTTCATTGTGGGCTATTTTGATGGCGCTGAGCAGGGGGGAATTTGTGGTGCCGGTATGATGATCAGGATTAATAATACATTGAACTATAGACTCAAGCTAAGCATTGGTCCTGGAACAAACACTAAAGCAGAGCTACTTGCGTTATGGGGTTTACTCTATTTCGCAAAAATTAAATAAATTCTGCCTGTCATGGTATTTGGAGATCGTAAGGTTATTGTGGATTGGGCAAAAGGCTCTCATGATCTGCATACTATTTAACTTCTCCATTGGATCAGAAGGACCAGATAATTAATAGAATATTTCCAGCACACCTCCTTCTTCCATATCTATTGAGAACCGAATTCCGAAGTGGACGTACTATCCAAACAAGCCATCGGTGAAATGGGCCAAGCTCGACGGGACATCTGTTCTAGAGCAAGGATCATTAAATATTAGTTAGCTGGAATTTGATTTCATGTATTGAAAAGTCTTGGTATGATTGCCTATTTTAAGAATCTATAGACACAACATATGATTCTACCCTCGTCAAATGAGTATAAGGTTTTTCGTGAAATTATGTATACATGTAGTCTGTCAACCCGATTGTAAGACACAACTTTCATTAATATAAAGTTGTATTTCTGTGTGAAAAAAAACCTAAATTTTCATTAATATACAATAACAATATACATTGGAAATACACATCGTTAAATATTCTCTTAACTCCAAATCTATTAAAGTGAGCCGCAAATCCTTTCTTAAAAGATCTTAATTTTTAATTTTGTAACTAGGGGAATCGACAACTGGGGACGGGCTGGTACTCGCGTGACACGGGGTCCAGGGATCCAATCCTGCTACCACTATACCCCTAGGTGCATCCACAGGGCCCAAACGGTGGCACACGAGTAAATTTGGGGGGGATTTGAACACAAGACCTTCCATTTACAACCAATTTCAACAATTCCACTTTACCACTTGCTCTGTCCCCCACGGGAAATCCATTTAAAAAATCTTAAATTAATATATAGTCTTTTAAATTGATATATAGTTTGTATAAATATCAGTGGGATGAGGGATTTTACAATGTTTTTAATAAAGATCTTAAATTAATATATATTATGTATAAATATCAATGAGATGAGGATTTTACAATATTTTTAGTAGTGGGTTGTAGAATGCATCTTATCTTTTTGGGTGTAACTATATAATGTTTGTTTCTAAAAAAATATTTTTTTAAAAAACAAAAAATATTTTTTCAATATAAAATAACATTTTGTATGATATATATATATATATATATATATTGTAAACTGCACAATATATTATATTACAGGGGCAAAAAAATTACATACAAAAATCATGGCTGTCTGAGGTTAAAAGAAGAAAAACCTCCTCCGGAGCTTCTCAAAAAAATATCATCCTTCTAACCAAATTCACGATAAAGATGTTCATGACTGAGAAACTTAGAGACTGAGTTACAGAGATCCAAAAAAGACATATCATACTCCTATATACGAGCGGAGCCAAACAGAAAAAAGACATACAGTTTTAACTAAAAAATCTTAGACTATAACCAGAAAACATTCTAGAGATGGTACCAAATAAAACCTATTCAAAACGAACATTAAACCGAGGGAATTTCTTCAGTGATGGGGCAAGCCCATTGTTCTTCCTACGACAAAGTGGGCGAATTGGTGGTGGCATTCGGTGCTAGAGTCAGAGAAGGTGGTTGTTGCTTAGGCTGTTGGGCCGGTGAGTCCTTCAGTCTCTTGAGGAGAGGTTCCACGGTTGATGGAACTAGAAAAGGCTTGGCATGTGGCATTTTAGTGGAGCATCCCGTTGCTCTACCGCTACCACCTAAACTGGTTAGAGCTCGACCTCCAGATTCGCTACCACTCGCAACGCCGCCCTGAGCACTACCCCCTGTTTTGTGAATATTCAGACTTGAAATGCTTTCCGTTCCCTTCCATGAAAAAGAGTTGTCCATGGCCGTGAGTTGAGCATCCATCTCAGCGATTTTTGCTTTCATGGAGTGAACTGCAATCCGAGCCTCCGCCCCATTACTAAGAATGTCCTCTGCCAGATTGCAGAGCATATTCTTCAGCATCCAGTAGTGATTAATTCGACCACCTTCCTCGCCCATCGAGAGCTTGCGGTTGAGAACCTTGTTCTCCCAGGCTTCCACCAATACATGGACTCGCGGAGAAATATGCGGTTCATAATCCGTAGGAACTAGTGCACTGCAACCCATCTGGGTTTTTGCCATTCCTGAACTAGCATGTATAGGGGTTCCTCTCTGGCATGACATTGCCGCTAACCTGAGCCTGAAACCAATACGCAGTGGAGTGAATTTACCAGTGTGGGCCCTTGAACGCATAGCAACAGAGACTCTGCAAAATTTCCACTGGACTGCGAACCAAACGCTGCTACCAACCATAACATAAAAAATGATCTGGTGCTGAATTAACCGCCTGTCATTCCACGTATCTTTCACCATTAGACCTCGCAACCGAGCCATGAATGGACCTAGGAGGACGTACCTTCGCCAGCCCAGTTCGCATGCGCTGAAGTGACCGGGGAAATTTCTCCCATGCACAGAGAATCCTAAGTAGGTAGATGAAGGGCGCTGGCATGGTGGGATATTTTCGGCCTTACACGTGCCTAAGTTGGTGGCCGGAGAATGGGATGGGTGTCGCCGGAATTATCACCCGCATCCGGGCGTTTGTATGATTAAAATATTACTTCATGACACAAACGTTTTTTAAATGATGTAAAGTGATAAATTATATTTTTTTCAAGAAACAAAAAAATATTTTTTCAATATGAAATAACATTTTGTATAATTAAAGTATTACTTCAGGACACAAACTTTGTTTAAATGATGTAAAGTGAAAAATTGTGTTGGCAATTTTAGAATGTCAATACTACCAAATCTAAATTGTTGTATCAATGTGTTAGTCTTGAATATGCAAATTAATGTTGAAATCAAGAAGAAAAATATATTCCACATTTAGATTAGTTTGAAATTATCCATTGTTAATTGGTTGAATTATACGTTAGAAACAATTGGTAAGAAACCCAATTTGTAAACACAACTTGCCACCAACATACCAAGGATTTCATCCAAATAATTGGGGTTATCACCAACGTATTGGGTTTAAGTTAGATGGACATTTAAGTCTTGGTTGCAAGCAATCTAGACTCCCAATTACAGTAAAAGATCAAGCAAATCTACTTCAAGAGTTGAAAATGAAGAAATCTTATGTACCTTGTTTATGAAGGATGGTCCTAGCTTTCTTTGATCCTCAAATTTGCTTCAAAGCTTCAACCCAAATAACTGCAAAACAAACACAATACCCCCTTCAAACAGGTTGTCCATAAAATACCATTGAAATTGAAATATAACATATATAATGAAAAACTAGTTAATTGAATGATCATTAATGAGTAAGCCAAATCTAAGACAATAGATTGGGAAGGGAAAATGTCCTATATATATATATATATATATATATATATATATATATATTAAAAGGAAACATATAGTACAATCCATACCATATTNCAAGGTCTCTATTGCTCAAGTTCTCCACAAATCCCACCAGATATCCACATGCACAAGGGTAGAAACTATTTGAGGGCAATAGTTTCAACATATAGGGATATAGGATCAAGTGATTATCAATAATAGGAAGGAAAATGGGTATAAATGATGGGAAAATCCTATAGCATAACTTTGCTATGGAAAAAGGTTCCCCAAATGGCATAATTCTCATCTTTTTATACTTGATGAAGACAATTGCCATCGAATAAGAGGAAGTTGTAATCGAGAGGGTAGTTGCCAAAACCACCCTAACTCCCCTTTTTCAAAATTTATTTTATTTTTCATATTTTTGGGAGGAAATTGCTTGTAGATTATGAGCATAAGGTGATTAAATCATAGGTAAATATGTAACAACAGGTGATTTCATACTTTTATTAAAATCATTAGCAATCCAAAGATAATAAGCAATTAAAACGCAAGGTACATGATATTTGGGAGAAATTATGCTCTAATTAAGGGATTTACAACTTTTAGGAAAAATGAGAAATAACTGAGGAATAAGGCCAATGATCAAGGCCACATCAATTGGAATCAAATCAAGGCTCTTCCATCCATAATTGTCCTTTTATGTGACGAATAGTCAACATTTCAAAGTGTTGTCTTTTGAATTGTTGTCATAGATAGAGAAGTGTCGATTTGAACTATAACAAATACCCCCTTATGTATGAGGTTAGATGGGAACATGATGACCAAAATACATTACAATAATCAATACGATGCGGAAAACATGGCGGGATATTTCAAGAGACCTAACTCCAACAAAGTACCCGAAACATAAAAAGTATGCTAGACAATCTTTTCCTCGGTAGATAGTCCATGCTCAACATGAGAGAACATGACCTCTAGAAAGATACAATGAGGATCTGGTACATACTGATGTAACTATCATGGACACATAAATATAAAATGGATCCATGTGAGAGATATATGGGTCATGGCTAGGAATGAACATAGTGGATCCATGCCCAACAACTGATCATATCCACATAAAGATACAAGGTGGATCTATGTCAAATTGGAGACCATATCCACGAATGAACCAAGTGGATCTATGTCTCATGAAGTGTGGTATAGTCTTGCATAACTTGGGAAATAACAGAAATGTGAGGATGCTACCGTTGGCCCAAGGTCTTCCTTAAAAATTGCCTAAAGCTACGAATCCTACCCATGTGAATAAATGAGCTAAATTTAAACATGAAGAATATTGTTTGATTATCGGTCATTAGTGTATATCATTAACAAACATAATGGAACCCACTGATAAAGATAATGGGCCCCAAGGTACCTAGTAAATTCTAATATGTGTGAATAGATGTTGTCGAAGTCGAACACCTGAAGAATCAATTGAGTAGGATACATTGATGTATTCCCACTACCAAATAGAAAGGGAAATGGCCACTAGAGAATGCAATCCCTAAGGTACTACCGAAACTATAGATCTCATTCCTATAGAAAGATGAGTGGAATTTTATGGGAAGAGACCCATTGGAATGGAGGCATTAAGGCATCCCACATCATCTAACATGAGGATATTGGGCCAAAGTTTGGAAGAACATACCACCAAATACATGATGAAATGGACTGACACCAAGGAATGGCCAATACATGATGTCAAGTCAACTGCAAAATGGTCGACACAGGTTACATCCTTGAACAATGAGCACGGCACAAAAGTGTCTTAGGTATCTTTTGACACAAGCGAGCAATGATGTAATTTGCAGTGTAGGAGACAATACTAAAAAATTATCCATATGATTAGAAGAGTAACCAATCAGAGGAGTTCTAAACTCTACGATCAAGGTTCAAATCCTATGGTTAAATTCTATGATACCAATTTTTTTATAGACTTCAAAACTGGTGCTCTATTCAAGGAGGACACGACTAATTGCCACTAATACACATATAGGCTCTAATGCCTCCTTCCTTCTCCTAATAGTGTCACTTTTGTAAATCCTTCAATCCTATCCCAAGTTGTTCTTAAGGGGGGATGTTAGGATATTTAGACACTTAGGAGTTAGTTAAGATCAACTTGTGTAATATATCCATTAGGTAAAAGTGTGTTTCTTTAGTATGCATTAGTATGCATTTGTAAATATTCTAATATGACGGTCACGATATGTTCTAGACATAGAGTGATCCGACGGTTCAACTTCTCTTAGATCATACCTACCATTGATCCATGGATTAACACCCGATTGGTCTATGATCTCTATTTAAAGAGCATAGAGGGTCCTTGGCTAGTTGATCGATTATGAGAAGCTCATGTAACTTTCTTTCTTTTGCATAATAAATTGCTCCAAGTAGCTATTTGGCTGGGGCCGTGGACTATTTCCCTCTCGAGGGTTTTAACCACGTGATAAACATCGATGTGTTGATCTGTGATCTGTTTGTGTGAAGCGGTATTTGAAGGTGTTCGGTATTTTGGGAGTACCCTGTGTACTCGAACAACACACATTGGAGATCTTTCCCTTCCCTTTTTTCTCTTTTTAAGTACCTTCGTCATTTTTTAATGAGCTCGACAAAGAGATAGAAGTATGCTCAATAAGATCTTTTTTGTAGAAGTTTAACGAGCCTGAAAAAGTAAACTCGAATCCTTCTTCATTTTTAAACAAGCTCGAAGAGAAGATAGAAGAGTGCTTGATATGTTACCATCCCATGGTTTTTGTTGAGCTTGGGGTAGTTAATGCTCATTGGTGTTTTCAAATTTTAAGGAGTTTGAAAAAACTTAAAGAAGAATCCATTGCTACTGTCCCATGGATTTTTGTCGAGCCTGAGTCAGTTAATTCTCACAAGTGTTTTCAATTTTAAGGAGTCTAAAAAAACTGAAAGAAAACTCCATTACTTCCTCCCCGTGGATTTTTTTCAATCCTAGGTCAATTAATTCTCGTAGGTGTTTTCAATTTTAAGGAGTCTGAAAAACTAAAAGAAAACTCCATATATACCTTTTCCATGGTAGTTTAATGAGCCTGAAAAATTCAATTTGAGAGGGAGCCTTAGGGAGTGTCCAAAAAGATGAGAGAGAATGACATGTGGCTTCTCCTTAAAGGCATTACATAATTAACAAGGCTCCCGAGCCTATGAACAATGCAACATGGGCACCAAAATGGAAAGAAGAATGCTAATTAGGGTGTCCCATGCAAGGTAGGATTTATTCACGTAAGAACAATGAATTTACTAAAAAAAAGAAGGCTAACGCCGAAGTTCATTAAATGTGATCCTAAGTTTGACATGGGAAACAAGGTTAGATGCAATATGCATAATAGGGAAAGCATAACCTATATGCTAGAGATAAAGAAAAAAACTTGTAAAAGACCACCATTTGAAGAAATAACCCTTGGATTAAGATATCATGCCCAAAAATGAGAAGTACTAGGCAAAAGTGTATTAAGATGAGTCCAAAACATAAAAATAAAACTCAAAACTATACAAAGTGGGTAAAAATTTAAAATTTAAAAACATATTTATGTAATAAAATAATGAAATTTCATTTCAGTGTGTTTTACCCAATTTGGATAGAAACGAGCCCTATAATTTGAGCCTTTGATTCTAAGTCAACAAGCCACAAAATTGACTTCTACTGCTTCCAGGTAGGATCTACAACTGAAAACTTGCAATTTCATTAGTTTATTTCATAGTTTTAGTGCCATCTTTTATAGCATCTCCTCACTCTAAGAGTCTTATGGCGTAATCGTTGGCAAAATAAATCGTGTAGTGCTTTTGCTGTAAAATCACTACTGTATAACTCATTGACATCAATTAAATCACAATTGTTGTTGATATTTAGCAATGATTTATAGAGTAGGTTGTTTTAAAATTGTGTTTTTCCTAATTAACGATGAATTTGCAAGAATGACCATTATCTAGAGGGAACACGAGCATGAAGACATGGGACGAGATGTGCTTGGGGACCCATTGACACTAAATACCTTGTGTTTTTACGAGTTATTAAAGTTTTTTCGAGTCTCCAATACTAGGGCCCAAAGGGACCTACTGCAGACTCTCATCCATTACTGAGATCCAAATCAGGGAACCTTCATGATCGAGGGTGAAGTCCTTGAAATGAGAGTGAAGAAAATCTATTTTTTGACCGGTCTCTCATGGAGAGGACAACAAGTAAACCTTAAAGGGTGTGGAGTTGTCCTATCTGTGCACGAATACATCAACACTTATGTGTCTAACATTGAGAAAATAGGCTGCCAAATTCGTATCAACACTATCTTTAGATTTCCACTGAAAGTTGTGGTCACCATGATCACCAAGGTGGCTAGATCAACACCACTACATTTAGACTCAAGGGGTTTTATGCAAGTGGGGGTAAAGTGTATGATAGGGACACTATTTGACTGGTGTACTTGCTTGTTGGCCAATCTGGAAAGCCAACTGATAGATTGCAGAACAGGGAGACTAAAAAACTTTGGGTACGAAAGTGTTCTAGTATCTTTCTTTTTTAAGAGGACTTTGACAATGATCCCAGGAATTTCTTTTCCACCCATAGATATTAGAGATCCTCGAATGACTTGATGGATTAATATACTCAAACGAATGGGAGGAGGGTCGGCTATTGACAACTTTGATGATGAGTGGCATGCATGGTGATGTCGATAGGTACCAGGAATAGAGTAGTTCCCATATGTAGGACTTGATTTTAACAAGACTCAGAACTTGTGATTCCTTAAGCCATAGCATGGGGGTGGATCCCAAGGTACTACTTTAACAACTACAACTCTCAAAAGATGAGGATTTGATGCCAATGGGAGATGAAGTACATGTGTTGGAGCCTGGAAAATCGCAGGCGACAACAGTAAAGGATTCTCCCCAATCAACGTTCCCAACTAGCCCGTTGACTGTTTGGTGTAGAGAATCCGTCCGGTTTGCGGTCCGGCTACCGTAGGTCAAGGTAACAAAACAAAAGGTTTACCGGTTGCGGCTCGGTCCACCGAGATTTTTGTATTTTTGACTTAAATTATGAAATGCAGGTGCCTAACTAACAATGCAGGGTGATAAAATGCAGGGAGCAGTCACAATGTGATGCGCAGGTTCTTACCTCTCGTCTTAAGGCTCACAAACATTCAAATCACATATGACCAGAAAATAAACTATTTATCTAAACTATCCCTAGGGAGCAGAATTAGCATTTATTGGTGAGTAATACATTTTGTACGTGCATAATGAAGAATTACAGATAGCTGGTACTTCATTCAAGACACATGAACAATTACAGATATTTAAACAACCAGATAGCTAATCGTTTTATGAACAACACTTATTACTCACAGTGGAAAACATCATAAAATATACTGAAGAACATTCAACAAGAACATAGGTTCAGGAAGTCAAACACTCTCACAGCAAATGAAACACAGCTGAAAACGAAGTAGTTCCTCTTCAACATTATTCATTTAGTCGCATTGATACATTCCACATTTCGCTTTCTCCAACAGGCAAAAGTTGCAGTTTCTCCTTGTAAAACGAAATAGTTCCTCTTACAAAGAAAATGGTTTTTTCACTCTTTTCCAGGAAAAAAAAAAGCCCCTCTAAGTCCTATCTTTACAATATTTATACTACAGCAGCCAATCGCTTGGGCTGCCTCCCAGTTCATGACCTTTCAGTTCCCAACGCTTCAGATCCTTTGGTTCTGTCTTTTCTTGCATACTCATGATTGGTTGAGTAACTGCTGTATCCTTTGGACTTGCGCTTTCGTTGTCTTCGAAGTGGTTTTGGTCATACCACCATCAACGGTTCGCCTCCCTTCTTGCCGTGGCAGTTTCATCATTTTCCAGGATTTCACCTGCAATCAACAACGAGGGCCATTCATTGGAAACATAACTGCACAAATAATGCGAACTGAAATTACCAATCCATAGAAAATGGCTGGGTGCATCTCTATAATCGACAAGAGGCGGGATTAAGTCTTTTGGGCGGGAAGGTCTGAAACGACTCTCAGAAGGCTTTGACATCGGACATGAAAAGGTTCTCCTAGCCGCAACGGCGGAAAGAAAAGAGCTAACGTGTTGTGAAAACGCGGGCTGGAGAAACTTAAAACGGAAGTCGGACGGCTTTGGACATCGGAGACCAAAAGACTTGGGGAGCCGCAATGGCGGAAGAGAGAAAACTAAAGCCATGCGATGCAAGTCGGACGTCGGACGGATTTTCGTTTCGGAAGACAAAAGGCTTTTCCATCCGCAACGGCGGATGAGACACGACTTCATGCCTGTGACCAAACAAGTTAAAACGCATCGGCCATCGGTGCTTTCACACTTCGAGAGCTAAATTGCTTTAGGAGCCGCAATGGCGGACGGGAAACTGTTCGAACTTCCGATCAAAACAATGAAAAAAACTAAGTGCTTCAGTGAACTTCAAACATCCAACAATTGCGACCTTAGTAGAGACATGGTTTGATCAATAAACAAAACAATCTTAACAGCTAGGGCTCGCCATAAACTTCAGCGCAATAAAAAACCAGACCTTGGTCAAGAGTCAGGCGTCGTAGTCATTTAAAGATTGAAACACATGCCAACAACTCCAAGGATTCAAAGATTAAACAAGATCATGAGGAGGGGTCCCGAATTTAAGAAAATTGGGGAGAAATGTTGCAGCTGCAACAACTGGCGATTGCCTGGTGAACCTAGATCTCTGGGCGATCAACCTTTGAATGACAGACTGTTTAACAAGCAAAAGCATCATATTGACTTCTTCCAGCAATATGGATTTCTTAAATGATAGCAGCGTGTACCCTTAATCATTGATGACAGTCCAATTAGGGAGAGTGGAAACCAAAATCGTCAAGTCTAGATAACTATGCTGAGGCCGGAGGATGAATTTCATTATTACCTTTGTCTTCAGGTGGCTAAAAGCTTTGGACACCATAGGATTGGAGCATATGGTAAACAGAAATATTCGTTTGTTCCTCATTCCCATGCCATTTTCACACTCTTCTTGTGCTTTCGGACTTTTGTCCTATTTCATATGAGTTTGCTTACATGCCTTTCTTACTGAATTTTGGTTCAGGATCCTCTATCCCATAGTGTCCTTTTGTGTGAGTGGTGTACTTCAAGTTCAAACCCACGGACGGAGAGGATCTTTCGGCAATTAAGTATTTGTAATTCAACTCCTGCTTTGATTTATGATGCTTTGATAGGCGTTTTTTTTTTTTGACTCTTTATTTGCCTTTTGGCATTCATTTCTTGGCATGGGATCATTTATATTTAATACACTGTTCACTTTGCTCCTTTCCATGGGTCCTTTGCAGTTGCTCCTTAGAACATTTTAAATGTGACGTGGATGGAGCCTTGACATAGTACCCCAGACTCCTCGAATCTGGTTTATTTCACAGGGGTTAAGTAGGAATTCAATGCACACAGAGTTCTTTGAGAAAACTACTATATTGGAAGAAATTCTTTCATATAACTTAGTAACACACAGTCTGACACCAAAACGTTTATCAAACCCAAAAATTTTGGATGTATTCCATGCAACCGCAGGTTTGCTCCCTTTATTGAAATCAACGAAACAAGCTAAAACGAAATCAACAAAAGCAAACTAGAAACATGACTCAAAAGATAGCCGGGCGAATTATTTATATACAAGATAGCAAAAATCAGACAGACTCAGGAAAAGTAAGGTTTGAGAACCAAACTATTTATTGGTAGGTTCTCCTCCCACCCCTGCAGATCTTGCAACTTGTAAGTAGAAGGACCAAGCTTGGCTGCAATCTGAAAAGGGGCTACCCACAACTGCTGGAACTTGGTATGTTTTCCTTTCTCATCATGGGGATGGTCCCATTTGAGGACTAAGTATCCTACTTCAAAGTCTTTTGTCCCATCTTTGTGCTTGTCAAACCATCTCTTAACCGACTCTTGTTGCTGCTTAAAGCGTTCTTTGGCTTTCGACCTAGCTTCTTCAGCCTTCAAGAGATTATATATTCTTATTTGTAAAAATTCATCATTCGACCCCCTAGACTCCTGAGCTAGAATGGAAGATGGTAGCATGATATTGGGAGGAAGGATGGCTTCTTTGCCGTAGACAAGGGTATATGGGGACACTCCAATTGCAGATTTGGGGGTGACTCTATCAGCCCAAAGGGCATTTGGTAAGGTTGAGTGCCAACTCCTCTAGTTTTCTATTACAGTCTTCTTCAGAATTCTAATGAGGTTTTTATTAGAGGATTCATCCAGGCCATTCCCTTGCGGATAGTAATTAGCAGAATAATGCAATTTTATCCCTTTATCATGAGCAAACACAGTCAATTTAATTGATGAAAAGTATTTAGCATTATCAAATACTAACGAAACTGGAACTCCAAACCTGGTCATGATATGATCTTATAGGAAGCTGATGACTTCGTCTTCATTTATCTTGCGCAGTGAGATAGCTTCGACCCAGCGAGTGAAATAATCAGTCGCAGTAAAAATGTACTTGTGCTGCAGGGACGAATTTGGCTTTATTTCTCCAATAATGTCCAGCCCCCATTGCTCAAATGGTTTCATGATCATCACAGGTTTTAGGGGCGCTGCTGCTTTAGGCTATCTTCCACCACACCTTTGGCAAATATCACACTTCCTGACGTGTGTGTGTGCATCCTTGAAGAGTGTAGGCCAGTAATAACCAGCTCTGAGGACCTTGTGGGCTGTAGTGTCCCCTGAATAATGTCCCCCGGTCGGACCGTCGTGCAATTCAGACATTACTTTCTTAGCATCTTCTTTCTCCAAGCATCTCAGAAGGACTCCATCGTAATTTTTCCTGAATAGTATTCCTTTAACAAGTTGATAGGATGCTGATTTAAGACGCAACGCTCTTCTCTGCTTGGAATTCCAATGTTTTGGCAGCAGCCTCGACTGTAAGTAATGTACAAGGTCTCTATACCAAGACTCGGGAGCTGTAAACAAAGGGCATACATCCATTACATGTAATTCGGCATCATCTTCCCAGGCTTGTTCTTCATTGTTCCCACTTTTAGTCATTAATTTGCATAACCCTTGACCTTTGACTAGAGAGGCTGGCTTGAACTCAAGGTCGTATTCTTGAAGAGCTGTTACCCAGTTGCCCCTCCTTTCTCCTAACTCTTTCTGTATGAGAAGGGATCTTACAGCTGGGTAGGGAACTATTACCTTGGTTCGACTCTTTAATATATAAGGCCTGAATTGCTTCATTGCCTTAAATACTGCATAAGCTTGCTTATCAATGGTCGGGTAATTTAACTCAGCCCCCTGTAGACCAGTACTCATAAAGGAGATTGGGAATTCATCCCCCCCATTTTCCTTTTGCGTGAGTGCAGCTGCCAGCGAATCATCGGATGCAAATGTATACATAATAAAGTCTTTATCAAAGTCGGGGCTTTTCAAGGAGGGAGCGTGTGCAACAACAGCTTTAATTTTGCTGAAAGCATCCTTCTCAATATCAGTCCACTTAAATTGTGCATTTTGTTTGACCATCTGCTGTAGTGGTTTGACAGTCTGAGTGAAATCAGGCACAAACCTTCGTACAAAATTTATGGTTCCCATAAACGATTGCATTCCTTTTTTATTATGGGGCATGGGAATTTGTTCAATGGCCTTAATTCTTTCTGGGTCTATAGATATACCCTTCTTTGAAACTATGTACCCCAGTAATTTTCCCTCAGTGACGGCGAACACGCACTTCTTAGGATTGAGGGAGATGCCATATTTCCGACAGCGTTCGAAAATTTGCTTTAGGTGAAAAGCGTGCTCTCCTCTTTTCTTTGAGAATATTGTAATGTCATTAAGGTACACCACAGTGCTTCGTCCAATTAGTCCACGGAAATCTATGTCCATAGCTCTCTGAAATGTCGCTCCAGCATTAATCAGTCCAAAGGGCATCCTTCTATAGGAAAAAGTTCCCCATTTTGTCCTGAACGTTGTCTTTAATTTGTCTTCTTCGGCTACCAACACTTGATTGTAGCCAGAGAACCCGTCTACTAATGAAAATAGTTCGAAACTTGAAACCATTTGTAGCAGCTGCTCCATGGGTGGAACATGGTAGTTATCTTTATCCGATGCGTGGTTTAAGTTCCTAAAATCCACACACAGTCTGATTTCTCCTGACTTCTTTCTGATCGGCACCAGATTTGATACCCACTTAGAGTGTCTGACTTTAAAAATGATTCTAGCATCCAACAATTTCTTTACCTCACTCTGAATCAGCGGTTCCAGTTTTGGATGCATTTTCCTCAAGGGCTGCTGATATGGCTTGACTCCCGCCTTGATGGGAACAACGTGCTTGATGATGCTGGTATCGTATGTCTTTAACTCTTGGTATGTCCAGGAAAAGACATCTTTGTATTGTTTAAATAGTCTGATGAACTTGTCCTTTTCTGTCGGCGAACAACATTTGCCGAGATTCACAAACTTAGGTGCCGTTTCAGTCCCCAAATTTATTAGCTCGAACTGTAGAGTTGAGCTGTGAGTCTTCACGTTAGCAGGTCTCCTAAACTTTTCATTCAAGTCAAACATCTTTTCTAATGTTCTGACCCCTTTAGGGATGAAATTATCAAATTTCATCTCGGCCTGGTGTTCTTCATC
>LPNX010202099.1:49670-154107 GCA_001517045.1 Pseudotsuga menziesii
TTGGTATATCAGCTACTATGATGTTAATAACTTGGCATACTTTGTCATTTGATGCCAAACGGATTAGGACGTCTTTCATCTCACCAACTACTTTAACGTTTGTCCTATCCAACTGAACCACCCTCCACGTGGTTGGCTTTGGCTGCCCATTTATCTTCTTACATACTGATATGGGCATGACATTAATGGACGCCCCCGAATCTACCAGAAAATTGTGCACGTTATGATTAAAAATTTCAAACGTTAGGAGGAAAGGTAAATGCTTAGCTTTAGACTCACCTCCAACGCTAGTTTCTCCAATTTCTTCTTCGTCCTGAGGTTGATTGTCAGCGGGCAGCTTGTCATCTGATGCTTCAAGCACTTTCAACAATCTCTCTTTTTGATGTGGCACTTTGCACATTTCGAATAGTGGAACATTTGCTTTTACCTTTTTCAAATCCTCCACAATGTCATAATTCATCGGCTGTCCAATTGGTTGTGGTTTGTCAACATTTCCTTCACTTGGCTTGGCTGTTGTATCATCCTGTCTAGGACTTTGGCTGGTAATCATGAATTCTGGAATCTTATTAGCCAAAGCTTTATTTTGAAACTTATTCCTAACATTTTTCTGCAACCTTATGATCTTTGGAAGAATAAGACTGTCGTCCTTAACCGTTCCTTGGCTTCTTGTGGCCACGTTGGTTTCCATAACGCCATGGTATCTCTGAGTGCTTCCTTCTTCAACATCAAATAATGAGACCGAATTCCATAAAGCCAAGGTCTCCTTTTCCTGATCTTCATTAGACGTAGAGGCAGACTTTTCTTTTCTTTCTTCATCTCCCTCTTCTGTTAACCTAGAATCCAGCAGTTGATTCATCACTAGCGTCATAGAGTTTATCCATTGTGGACAATTCTTTTCAGAGTGCGGCTGTTGGTGGAAAGTGCAGAAATTATCCATGCCGACCTCTGTTAGATTCATGGATGCCGCATTGTGAGGAGGAGGATTAGAATGATCCTTATCTTCTATTTTCTTATAATATGGCTTATAAAACCTTTGCGCCTCCTTTTCTTTTTCCATATCTATGATCTTGTTGGAAAGCTTCTGCATCATCTTGGCCATATTTTCCAGATCTGGTGACTTTTCTTCCTTAGGCTTAGCGAACAATAAGGCTTTTCTCCCCGTGCCTTTCTCTCCTGATTGTTCTGGATAATCTTCAATACTTTCTCTTTCCACTTCCACCACTTCTGCCTCTTCATAGGTCTCTGTCAGAGTAGGCTTGGCCCTACCTTTCGCAAACATCGCCAAATCCGGACCCAAAGCTGAAGTATAGTACTCAATCAGTACTTTGTCTGAAGGCTTATCTGTTTCAGAGAAGTTCTTAAGATATGCTGCAAACCTTTGTGTGAAACTGTGCACTTTTTCCTTTTTTTCTTTCTTCAATGCACACAGTCCTTTCATAAGGGCAGCATGAGTCTTTTGGGTCGCATACTTACTTCTAAAAATCCTCTCAAAGGTGTTCCAGTCCGGAATCGAGTTAGCAGGAAACCCAAAATACCATGAAGCTGCAGCTCCTTTAAGTGTATGCGGGAAAATTCAACATACTACATCTTCATGCTCCCTAGCCATTAAACCCTCTATTGCCAAGTATAAACTCTGCAGATGATCATCCACTAGGATCTTCTCATTGGGGTCAAATTTAGGCAGCAATTTTTCGAAGGATTGGGGTAAGTCATGTAATGGAGGTGTTAGATTTAGAGGTGATCTGGCTCTCCATGCAGGTGGTGGATTTGGTGGGTTGGGGAGTTGGTTTGCATTTACGCCAGCCATGAGTCGGGGTGGAGAGTGAGGGGGTGAACCAACAGGATTTTGAGCAGGAGAACTGTAAGGAGTATTTGGGCCTTCTTGGTTCAAAGGTAATTCAACCTCCTGCAGAGCAGTCTCTACAAGTTCTTCCTAGTCTCCAACCAACACTGAATCTTCTGTTATAGGACGATATTTCTTCTTGTATTCTCTTCTAGGTAAGTTAGGGATAATTGGAAACCCTCCAAGATTTTTTACATACGCCCGGGTGTGTCTTCTTAGGTCGTTAACCACTTCGTTATCAACAGCATATATATGTTCTCTGTTTTCTTCCGGGATTGAATTATGGAACCCACTTCTTTCGGAACTGTCACCTGTGGAAAATTCTCGGGAAAATGGGTTTCCTCGGCCAACCATGCACTGGAGGCCCTCCTTCTAGCACCAAAACTGTTGGACCCTGGAAAATCGCAGGCGACACCAGTAAAGGATTCTCCCCAATCAACGTTCCCAACTAGCCCGTTGACTGTTTGGTGTAGGGAATCCGTCCAGTTTGCGGTCCGGCTACCGTAGGTCAAGGTAACAAAACAAAGGGTTTACCGGTTGCGGCCCGGTCCACCGAGATTTTTGTATTTTTGACTTAAATTATGAAATACAGGTGCCTAACTAACAATGCAGGGTGATAAAATGTAGGGAGCAGTCACAATGTGATGCGCAGGTTCTTACCTCTCGTCTTAAGGCTCACAAACATTCAAATCACATACGACCAGAAAATAAACTATTTATCTAAACTATCCCTAGGGAGCATAATTAGCATTTATTGGTGAGTAATACATTTTGTACGTGCATAATGAAGAATTACAGATAGCTGGTACTTCATTCAAGACACATGAACAATTACAGATATTTAAACAACCAGATAGCTAATCGTTTTATTAATAGCACTTATTACTCACAGTGGAAAACATCATAAAATATACTGAAGAACATTCAACAAGAACATAGGTTCAGGAAGTCAAACACTCTCACAGCAAATGAAACACAGCTGAAAACGAAGTAGTTCCTCTTCAACATTATTCATTTAGTCGCATTGATACATTCTACATTTCGCTTTCTCCAACAGGCAAAAGTTGCAGTTTCTCCTTGTAAAACAAAATAGTTCCTCTTACAAAGAAAATGGTTTTTTCACTCTTTTCCAGGAAAAAAAAAATCCCCTCTAAGTCCTATCTTTACAATATTTATACTACAGCAGCCAATCGCTTGGGCTACCTCCCAGTTCATGACCTTTCAGTTCCCAATGCTTCAGATCCTTTGGTTCTGTCTTTTCTTGCATACTCATGATTGGTTGAGTAACTGCTGTATCCTTTGGACTCGCGCTTTCGTTGTCTTCGAAGTGGTTTTGGTCATACCACCATCAACGGTTCGCCTCCCTTCTTGCCGTGGTAGTTTCATCATTTTCCAGGATTTCACCTGCAATCAACAACGAGGGCCATTCATTGGAAACATAACTGCACAAATAATGTGACCTGAAATTCCCAATCCACGGAAAATGATTGGGTGCATCTCTATAATCGACAAGAGGCATGATTAAGTCTTTTGGGCGGGAAGGTCTGAAACGGCTCTCGGAAGGCTTTGACATCGGACAGGAAAAGGTTCTCCTAGTCGCAACGGCGGAAAGAAAAGAGCTAACGTGTTGTGAAAACACGGGCTGGAGAAACTTAAAACGGAATTCGGACGGCTTTGGACATCGGAGACCAAAATACTTGGGGAGCCGCAACGGTGGAAGAGAGAAAACTAAAGCCATGCGATGCAAGTCGGACATCGGATGGATTTTCGTTTCGGAAGACAAAAGGCTTTTCCATCCGCAACGGCGGACGAGACACGACTTCATGCCTGTGACCAAACAAGTTAAAACGCATCGGCCATTGGTGCTTTCACACTTCGTGAGCTAAATTGCTTTAGGAGCCGCAACGGTGGACGAGAAACTGTTCGAACTTCCGATCAAAACAATGAAAAAAACTAAGTGCTTCAGTGAACTTCAAACATCCAACAATTGCGACCTTAGTAGAGACATGGTTTGATCAATAAACAAAACAATCTTAATAGCCAGGGATCGCCATAAACTTCAGTGCAATAAAAAACCAGACCTTGGTCAAGAGTCAGGCGTCGTAGTCATTTAAAGATTGAAACACATGCCAACAACTCCAAGGATTCAAAGATTAAACAAGATCATGAGGAGGGGTCTCGAATTTAAGAAAATTGGGGAGAAATGTTGCAGCTGCAACAATATGATAAGACGAGGGTCTTATCTTGTGAACCAAAATAATTTTGTAACCAATTGTGAGATTGAGTGACCTAACGCAAGACTGGCTGATAAGGATGGGGCTCATAACTTCCTTTGATTGATGTAAACTTGGGGAGTAACTAACGACAACATTCTTCAAACTATAGGGATATAGTGTAATAGAGGGAGATAAATTGTGAATGAATGGATTTGTCGGAGACACAATACTGATGGAATGGATACCAACAAAATTGATAATTTTGGGGATAAGGATACTCAACTACATCGATCAAAGGTGACCATGGGGTTATTTCCAAAAGAATTGAGTGGTTCCCATGGTTTTGAGTGGGTTGGGGAACCGTTTGTATATAAATAATTATTGGTTGGGTCCTTATTGTTTTGGGCATTTTGGGGGACCAATTTGATGATGGATGGGATTCCGACAATATTTGGTGAGTCAGGGACTCAAGTTGATGATGGATGGAGTTCCCACAGTTTTGAGTGAGTTAAGGAACCTTTTCCAAAATGAGATGGGTTTTCTTTTTGCAAATGTGAATATGGGTGCCCCATGAATCAATACAATGAAAATTGTTCCCGTGGGAATAACTGAATAGAATTGGTTGCTTTAGAGGGAGGGGGAGCCATTGTTGTATTTGTGACGATGATGGTATGAAGAGTATTTTGCGAATCAATATCATAACATGTGTTGAGAATTTGCTGGCATGAATTGCAGAAAGCGGGGGAGTAAATGCAAAACTATGAAATGATGAACTGTGGGTGGATCTTTGCAACTATGGGGAAAATTCCTTGGACTTGTGGGGGGTTCGCCATCATGGGTGTTAAATAATGACAAGATTTTCATTTGTGTGGGAACACGTGGGGGATACATACTATTCACAGTAAGAATGTTTATGGCACATTAGTACTAGAATTTGAAGATGGAGTCTTATTCTTATAATGCAAAAATGATGGCAGGCCTTGCGGTTATGGGGGGCTGGGGATATTGGTGAAGGAATGGTTAATGGAGGGAGAATGGTGCCTATATACTAGTTATGGGATAATGTTACAAAATGCTTGCATCATTGTTGATGGAGGTGGAAATGTTAACTTTTTTAATTAAATAAAACAAAGGATCGGTGAAATAATAATAAGCACAACAGAACAAAAGAGAACACAAATATTTATCATGGGAAACCCTCACGGGGAAGAAAACCCAACAAAAATTCCTCAATATAGAATTCACCCAAGTACAGTGTAAGATCCAAAGAACAAGACTATACTGCTTCCTCTCCTCCAGATGGAAATTTTCTTTTCTCTCTAGCGCAACTGCTTGAGTTCTATGTGTGTCCAAATGAGTGAGGTGCCTCCCCTATTTATACTGATCAGTGGAGAATCCTATCATCCCAACAGTGCTGAATTCTCCTCCCAATCGGGGTCGAATTGCCTTGGGAGACAAAAAATACATTTTAATAATAGTTTTGTGGGTACTACTGACCCGAATTACAACGAAGGTCTTACCTCAATATTTTACATGACCAATTACATCAATTACATCCCTAATCGGAGGAAAAAAATCTTTGAAAGGGGTAATAACAATAAAAATACAAAATATAATATCTTCCGCAATTACATTTCTTTAATACTCCTTCTTAATAAGGAGGGTATTCTATAACACGACAATACATATGTACAACTGATTGGTAAGTCTATACGTCATAGGAAGTTTTCACAACTATATCAAGATTATCATTATCCATGGAATATCACCATCATAGAGCATCACATATCGATCATTACGTCATGATCATCACATCACATCTTGTCCCATCGTCACGAGCATCACATCTCATCGCATCATCACGAGTATCACATCTCATTGAATCATCATGAGCGTCTCATATAATTTCATCATCATGAGCATCACATCTCATAGCATCATCACGAGCATCACATCTCATCACAGGTATCCCTATCCTGAACATCACCTACAATAAAAACAACATCACAACTTGATGCGAGATCACCCACAACATCAAAATACGTTGGATCATCCGCAAATGAATGCAGGACCACAATGTTAGCAAATGATTGCAGGACCACAATGTTTGGAAATGAATGCCAAACCACAACGTCCACAAATGAATGCAGGACCACAACCTCTGCAAATGAATGCTAGACCATAATGTCCGCAAATGAATACATGAACACAACGTCTGCAAATGAATGCCAGACCATAATGCCCACAAATGAATGCAGGACCACAATGTCTGCAAATGAATTCCATACCACGATGTCTGCAAATGAATATAAGACCACAACGTCTGCAAATAAATTCCAGACCACAATGTCCACAAATGAATGCAGGAACACAATGTCTACAAATGAATGCCAGACCACAACGTCTACAAATGAATCGAAGACCACAATTTCTGCAAATGAATGCCAGACCACAATGTTATCTATAGGCACTTAATCACATATATACTGATATTCCATCTCATCATCAATAACAATTCTTATTATCACTCCCTCTTTCCACGGAGGTCCTTTCAGACTACACCAAGCTTGTCTCTAAATTATTCAAATGAGACAGAGGCTTAGTTAACACATATGCAACTTGTTCCTCTATAGGAACATACTATATATTTATGGCCCTTCTCTGCACCATATCCCATATGAAATGATACTTTATCTCTATGTGCTTTGACTTATCATGAAACACCGGGTTCTGTGTTAACTTTATACAACTCCGGTTGTCATAATAAATATTAGTTACATCCATTTTCGTATCAAACAATCCTGTCAACAATTTGTGAAGCCATACTGCTTCACTACAGGCTAAACATGCTGCAATGTATTCAAACTATGCTATACTAAGCGCAACACTAGTCTGGTTTCTACTAAGCCATGAGATCACACCTGATCCCAAACTGAAACAACATCTTGAAGTGCTCTTTCTGTCTTCAACACTTCCTACCCAATCTGAATTAGTGTAACAACATAATCTAAACTCACAATTAGCTGTATATGTGAGGCCATAATCCAATGTACCCTTTAGGTACCTCATCACATGTTTTGCTGCAACTAGGTGAACATTCCTGGGTTCTACCATATACTGACCTAATGTGTTTACATCAAAACATATATCTGGTCTTGTATTTGTCAAGTACATCAGTGAGCTGATACTTTGTCTATATTGCCTTACAATCCGATATCCGAAATCTCTTTAGGATCTCGACTACACATTTTCCTTGGTTTAGGAAAATTTCATCTAGGAACTGCCATACCTCAAGAACTAGAAAGTAATGCATCATGCCAAGATCTTTCATTTCAAATTCTGTCGCAAGATTCTTCTTACATCCATTGATGAGCTTCTCCTTTGCTATAAAAAATAAATCATCTACATATAGTAGCAATATCATGATCCTGTCTTCTTTAACCTTATAGTAAAGGTTGGATTGTGCTTTAATTTGGTTAAAGCCTAGTCCCATCAGGAAGTCATTGATTCTTTCGTACCATGCTCTAGGTTTTTGCTTTAATCAATATAATGTTTTCTTTTGTCAACACACATGTGTTTTCTAGTCACGTGTCTCAAAACTTGGAGGTTGTTCAATATACACTTCCTCTTCTATGACACCATTGAGAAATGTTGTCTTTACATCAATTTGATGTAGTTTCCATTTCATCTTGGAAGCCAAATCAAGAATGGTTTGGATTGAGGTATATCTAGCTACTAGTGCAAAAGTTTCTTCATAATCAATCCCTTCTTTCTGAGAGAATCCTTGTGCAACAAATCTTGCTTTGAAATTTTCAATAATACCATTAGCTGAATGATTTGGCTTAAAAATCCATTTGTAAGAGACCACTGATTTATCCTTTGGTCTTGGAACCACTTCCCAAACATCATTATTTAAGATAGATTGATATTCTTCAATGGTGCAATCCATCCATTCCTTCTTCTTTGAGGCTTCTTCAAAACATGTAGTTTCTTCGTCAACAAGTTTACACATTAATGCTACATAGTTGGAGTGGAGTCTTAGTCTCTTTCTTCCTTCTAGTGCACCATATCTTTCTTCTTCTTGAATTATATCACAAGCCCAAGCTGGTATTTTCCTTGTTTAGATTGTCTCATGAGGTGTCTCTATAGGTTCTTGTGGTTCTACCATGTCCTGATCTTCTGGTATAGGATCTTCTTCGTCTCTAAGTGGCAGTTTACTGATCTCTACTACTATGGGAGTTTCTTGTTCTTCTTTATCCACATGGGTCTTTATGGATTTGCTGAAATATGCATCTTCATCAAATGTGACATCTCTGCTGACCTCAATTTTACGAAAAACATGGAATATAGATTCTTTATGCTTTCGACTGATCACTATATCCAACAAATATTCCCTTCTTCCCCGAGGGGTCCAAATTCGATATTTTATCGTTGGGAACATGTAGGTAAACATGACAACCAAATATATTCAGATGACTGGCTTTAGGCTTCTCACCAATAAATATTTCTTCTGGAGTTTTATTTCCAAGCGTACTGTGGGATAATTTGTTATGAGCATAGACGACAGTCTTTACTGCTTCATCCCATAAATACATGGGTAGATCTTGATCATGAATCCTGACTTTGACTGATCCATGATAGATATATTCTTTCTTTCTGCTACTCCATTTTGTTGAGGATTATAGGGTGTAGTAAGCTCCCTCTTAATCCCCTCTTCTTTGCATAAGTCCTTGAATTCAATTGAAGTGAATTCTCCTCCATTATCTAATTTTAATATCTTAATCTTCTTTTCAGAGAGATTCTCTACAAGAGCTTTGAACTCTTTGAATTTTTCAAATACTTCATCTTTCCTTTTCAAGAGATATATCCAAGTATTATGTGAGTAGTCATCAATAAAAGAGACATAGTAGACATACCCACTTAAGGAAGTAGTTGACATTGGTTCGCACACATATGAGTGGACAATCTCTAGGATCCCTTTTGCTTTACTATTATTGCTTGGAAATGGATTCTTTGTGTTCTTCCCTTGAGCACATCCTTTGCACACCCCTTCATTGTTGATTTGGATTTCTGGTAGACCTGTTACTACCTTGCTCACAATTGGTAATGCTTTGTAGTTGACATGAGCAAGTCTTGTATGCCATAGTTCACATGGTCTAGTAGTACAAGCTGTGAACGCTGAGTCTGTATTCCATTTTAGTTTGTAGATCCCTCCTTCTTCAAAACCCATTACAACTGCATCATCTATAGTTTTTACTTTTTACCACATAAGAACTTCACCATATACAAAGAAAACTCTGAAGCCTTTCTGGTCTAGACCTGATATAGAAAGAAGATTCTTCTTTAGACCTGGAACATATAAAACTTATTTCATTTTCGTGGACTTACCGGATTTCAGCTTGTAGGAAGCTTATCCCAATCCTTTTATAGGATCTTGATAGTTATCTACAAGATATAATTTTTGTGGATAATATTTCTGAGTGAGGCATGAGATAGAGTCTCTGTGGCCTGTCATATGTTTGGAAGCACCACTGTCTATGAGCCAAGTATCACTTCCATGAGAGATTGATCCCATGAGTGTTGATATCAAGACATTTTCTTCATTAGAGTCTTCATTCTCTCTGGTCCTCTCTTCATCTGATTCATTTTATTCAGTTTCATGGGATGACATTGACAATGAATACATTGGATGACATTGTTGTAGACAATAATATTAATGAGGAAGACTTCTAAATTTTCAGAATTATTTGTAATCCATGTTAAAAAAGTTGATTATTTTATTGGTCCAAACTTTGAAATGCTTCAATATTATTTGTGTCGATAAAAATTACCTATTGCAATATCCTTAAAGTGTTCAAAATTTGGTATGAATTGTTGGTAGAAAATATTAGGATTACTTAGAAAAGAGTTAACATGGTTAGTAGTCATTTATTGGTTAATATTGGTTTCAAGGTGTTGTTAGGTTATTGGTTAGACTTGGACTGAAATAATACATTAAATATGCAATTGTTAAAAAATATAATTACCTATATTATATAATATGTAAAATGATGCAAATACAAAACATTAGGCAAAATGTATGAAAAGTGGATTAGTGGGATTTGAATTGGGAAAAATGTAAATCCAAACCATTAGGAAAAATGTATGCAAAGTTTGTTCATTAATTTATATTATAAAACATATTGAAATATTTCACTAAGACTAAGACTAATACCTTAACCTTTATACCATCTAACCACTAGAACCTAACCCCTTAACCCTTCAAGAAAGGAGCCAAACAAGGCCACGACAATAGACTGCGTCAAAACAAATGAGGACACAACATATCGATGTCATTAAGCCCTTTACCCGATATAATCCTTAAGCATTTAACCATTAAACCACTTGCATGTTGGACCCTGGAAATGTTTTATGGGATATCTTAGCTTAATAAAATCATGGTTTAATAATTTTGAAGAATGCCACAAGACAAAGTTAAAGACATGGAAATTAACATCTTCATTAGCGATTTCGTTGCAAAGATGGGTATGTCGGGTTTGATCTTTGTTGCCATGGAGGGAAAATTTGGTTCATGATTAATATGACGATGATGATGGAAATTACATCCATGATGATGAGAACAATTTCTTTGAGTCTTAAAACCCTTCCATATCGTCAAGGCATGCACCTAGTCTAACCATGTAAAATTTCAATGCATACAATCACATTTTCAAGAAATTTCAACAATGGCCCCAGTCACTGGTTGCTGTGTGGGGTTGATGGATGACATTGGTGATGGGAATGTTATAAGTTCCATGACATTTCAAGAGAGTCCCAACAAATATTCTATATACAGGAATGTCGAATGATGACAATGAGAAGTGAATGTTGAACGTTGATGGAAACATGGATAATACCAAAGATTATGTTGGGAAATCAGACATCCTGGAGTATTGAAACCCTCCTATACCGTCAAGGCATGTTTCTAGTTTAACCATGTAAAATTTTATCGCATACAAGTGTAATTCGATGGAATTTCATTGTTGGCCCCATTCATTGGTCACTATACATGGTCGATCGATGTCATTAAGCCCTTGACCTGGTATAATCCCTATGCAATTAACCATTAAAACACTTGCATGTTGGACCCTAGAAAATTATTTTGGTATGTATTAGCTTAATATAATCATGGTTTAATTGTCTCTAAGAATGCCACAAGAAAAATACAAATACTTGGAAATTGGCATCTTCATTAGCGGCTTCGTTGCAAAAATGGGTATGTCGGCTTTGAGATTTGTTGCCATGGATGAAAAAAATGGATCATGATGAATATGATTATGATGACGATGGAAATTACAACCATGATGATGAGAATGAAATCCTTGAGTCTTAAAACCATTCCATGCCATCAAGGCATGCACGTAGTCTAATCATGCAAAATTTCAACTCATACATTCACATTTTGAAGAAATTTTAAAGTTGGACCCATTCATTGTCTATTGTGTGGGGTCAATGGATGACATTGGTGATGGATGTTCTAGAAGTTCCATGAAATTTCAAGAGATTTCTAACAAATATCTTATAAATGGGAATCATGAATGATAATAATGAGATGTGCATGTTGAACGTTGATGGAAACATGTATGATCTCAAAGATTATGTGGGGACATCAGACATCCTTGAGTCATGAAACCATCCCATACAATCAATGAATGTGGCTAGTATTACCATGTCAAATTTTGAAGCATAGAGGCACAATTTGAAGAAATTTCAATGTTAGCCCCATTTACTACTCACTATGCAGGGTCGATCAATGTTGTTTAGCCCTTGGCCATATATACTCCCTAAGCAATTAACCATTAAACCACTTGCATGTTGGACCCTATAAAATTATTTTGGGATGTATTAAATTAATATAACCATGGTTTAAACGTCTCGAAGAATCCCATAAGAAAAAGGAAAAGACATGAAAATTGGCATCTTCATTAGCTGTTTCGGTGCAAAGATGGGTATGTTGGGTTTGATCTTTGTTTCCATGGATGGAAAAATTGGTTCATGATGAATATTATTACGATGGAAATGAAAATTACCACCATGATGATGGCAATTATGATTACAAGGATGTACTTGAGTCTTAAAACCCTCCCCTACCATCAAGAAATGTACCTAGTCTAACCTTGTACAATTTCAACACATCCAATCACATTTTGAAGAAATTTCAACGTTGGCCCCATTGACTACTCACTGTGCAAGGTTGATCGATGAAATTGGTGATGGGCACATGTTACATGGAACTTTCGTCCTTTTGGCGTACCTTGTACATCTTCTCATTTCCTTGATCCCTGTAGTGCTTAGCCAAAACTCTTTGAAAGATGGTTTCTGAGGTCTTTTCCCTTTGAAAGAAACATGTTTTGAGAGGGTGACACCCTTTGTTGTATAACAAGGTGCGTGAACCCTCATTGATGCACTTTTCGTCACTATAGGGTGCGCCACTGAGACACTTTTCTTATGTATAGGGTGCGTCGGTTACTGTATGAAGGGAAAAAAGGGCGCGCTAGGTTTTTCCCTTTGAAAAAAACCCATTTTGAGAGGGTGACACCCTTTGATCTCTAACAAGGTGCGTCATCCCTCATTGACACACTTTGCATCACTATAGGGTGCATCATTGACACAATTTTCTTGTGTATAGGGTGCTACGGGTCCTGTACAAAGGGAAATAAGAGAAGTTTTGAGAAGTCTCTTGAAGGAGACCCTCGTAGAGGTTTATCCCTTCCATTTAGGGTGGATCTCACTGGCCTCCCAACTTAGTAGGATCCCACCTCATCATTTTCCCTTAATCCTCTCCTCCCTTCCTCATTTCTTTTTTCCTATAAATGCAAGCTTACCCTCATGGGATAGGGGGATAGAAGGAGAACATCCAAATGTTGGAGAAAATAGGCCAGAGATATGATCTTTGATGGTTTTCATATCGAGGCAAGGCTATGTTGGAATGAATATTCAATACCAAGGTTCTATATGGTTGTAATTATTTTCTGTTTTTTCTTTATTAATACATTGATGTCTTCCTTTCCCATAAATGATATTTAATCTCATTTACAATAATTATCCTTAGTCAATTGCTTAGATCTATTAAATTATCTTGTAGTTTCTACTTGTTTCTTGTTTCCTTTGAATATTTTACAGGTTATCTCTTCATAAATAAGAAGCATTGCGAAAGTTTCAAGCTAACGAGGACAACCTTATGAAAATGGGTATGGATTCTTCACATTCAAGTGATTTGATAAATCTAGGGAAATGTTTACATTTATGTGTGTGTTTTGTTCTAGATCAAATCCATTTGGACTAGTGAACCAATCTCTGTCCACATTGATTGAGTTTTTTCATAAACAAAATGGATGACTATAATGGGGATCGAATTATTTAATTTATAATTCTGCTTGTTTGCCTTGTTTTTTATTAGGGCTGGTTTAATTTTCACTCCATAGATCACATCCAATTGGTAGATCTGACAATTTAGATTTCATCGTGTAATCTACTTTAGTTTTCAAACCCTCAAGTTTGCTGATGTGATTGCGAATCTTTCTTTTTCAATTTTTTGGTCTCCCGCCGCACTTTATGTTCAAATGCAGAGTGCCACTATTATGCTGGATTTTTTTTCCTTTTGACATAGTGCATCACCTCCACACTTTTCTCCCTTTCAGAGTGCGTTGCCATGTTTCTGACACTATGGTGCATATTTGTATCTTGTGTCTCCCTATTGAAATTTAATTTGATTTCAGCCTAGAGCTTTTAGTGACTTGTTGCTTGGTTTGCTACTATACTGTTATAGTTGTTTTTCATTCTAAAGCGATCTTTTGGATTAATTCTATACTATAGTTGGGGGTGTTTTTAGCTTACATTTTAAGCAAAATGAAGTGCATTTTTCATAAAAAAATTCCCTCTCATGGCACAAGGCGGGGGCATGAATCATATATTCTATAGTCTCTTTGGCTTATATGCTATTTTCATTCAAAGAAGAGTTTATGTTTCTTCCATTGAATCTTACATTTGTTTCTTTGCTTGAAACCTCTTGCTCTTTTTTGTGGATAATATTCATCGAAATCAGAAACTTTACATTTCATTTTTGCGTGCATGTGTTGATTTTGTTTTGAGGTCTCTTGTCTTGGGGTTATTATTTCCTTAGATCTCTATAACAGAGGAAACTTGATCTTTCATTTCCATAATAGTTCAAAGATAACTTTTTTTCTTTGGTCTTCTTTATTATATTGACAAATACTTGAAAAAAACCAATTTATTCTTGTTTTAGTTTATTTGAATTTTTTCTTTGGTTAAATCTTAGTTTTACAGTAAAGAAAAAAATTCAAGTTTCATAATATGTAAAGAATCTTTGTTCTACTATTTGATTAGAAACATTAATATGATCTTTTTCTTCTTACCTTTACAAATCTGTTTTTTCACTTTTGTTGGAAAGATAGGAAACAAAATTCTAGTTTCAAGTTTGGGTGTATGTTATTCAATTTCTGCATTTTGCGAAAAGAGCCTCTTACTCTCTCTCCTTAAATAGGGCATGTATTGAAAGAAAAAGGAAAGAAATACACATAATCATTGCATGGTTTATGAGTCGAGTCTTCACATCATCTTGTCCACTTAACCATAAAAATATAAAATCAAGTGTTAGTTAGGATAATTTTTTATCAAGATTGTATGTTAGGTTAGAGATGTGTTCTAGCATCTTAAAATGTATGGGCTGTCATTTTTTTCCTGCACTGCATTCTGGTAACTGTACGGTTCTTCCATGTACGAGTCACTATATCAAACAGACTTTCATGTACTTATATGGTATATAGAAAGGTTCTTTTATGTACTTGAAAGTATATAGGGAGGCCCCTTTCGAACGACCGTGCATTAGACAACACTACTACATATTTGAGCTCTTAGGTACCTTGTGTATATCAGGAGACACCGTTAGGATTTTGAGACTGACTAAGAACCTTTTGGACATATTTTCGAAGCAATACACCAAGAACAACACTCGAGGAGCTACTACACACGTACTGTCCAGGTAGTCGAATATACAAGAAAGGGTACGATCCCAATACTCCTTGTTTCTTATTATTGTTGGCCCCTATGGTATATCATGAGTTGTGATGACTTGATACACCTGTGAGGATTCTATCTATATATCCCACCTATCACAAGTTTTCCTTTTTCTTTTAGATTCAACAATTCTTTTTTTGTGTTTAGTTAGGATACTTTTAGAGAGAGAGAGAGGAAACTTCACTAGAAAGATATAAATACATCTTCTAGGACTACCAACCAAGAGACCCCTTCTTAGTGGGAGTCTTTTGCTTTTCCTTCATTTGGAAATATTGGTCCTTCCTTCATTGCCAGTCTCAACCTTCTGGGATTGACCATATGATTACTCGTATGGATTTTCAATCCAATGATCCCATATGTGCCCAATATATTGAATGTTAATTCCCCATCACAAAACTACCAACATCATGTTGATATTTCACCTTCTTTACTAGATGTGTCTTCTACCCTTTCTCCTTATTCTCCTATCAAAATTTGTGATTCTAGGAAGAAGAAGAAGAAGAACAAGATTAAGAAGAATAAAAACAAACAAGAAATAAAATCTCAACCGACTACTCCTCACGGTGCTGAGAGTATTTATATACCCACAAAAAGACCTCGTAGGCCTAAGTTCCCTTGCTGGATTTGAAAGAGTGATCACCTTCTTAAGGGTTGCCATGGTATGTCCCAAGTTTTACAAGTGTGGTCTAATGATTCCCAACAACCCATGTCATCAACCACTGGTCATCATACTGATGATACCCCATCAACCAGTGACTCTATAGTTAAGAGTTGAAAAGGTAAAGTTAGAAATCCTTGCTATGTAAGAACATGCACCTTACTTACCTTTGTCCTTGCATGGATGAAGCTTCAAATTTGTTGGAAGATATTACTGTTATGTAGCAATGACTTGCAACAGGTTACCGTAAGTTGTCCCTTGACCTACCATTGGTTGGTAAAGTGGTCGATGCAACTCCATCCTTGGTCGATCCCACTCTTTCTTTAGAGAGTGAAGAACAAGTAGTTCATCCCAGTCTTCCTTTGAAGAGTGAAGTTAAAATGTTTGAGTAGATTTCATCTCCACCTGATCCCAGTATTTCATATGAGAGTGTTAAGAATGAAGTAGTCACTTTGACATAATCTTCGTCTTGTCCCTCTCTTCTAATTGAGAGTGAAATAAAAGCTGCTAAAGTTTTCGTAGTTAGTTCAGATTGTTCTAGGCAAGGGTAAATTCTGCCTGTTTCTACAGAACCACCTACAAGTACTGAAGTTATTTCCTTTTATTGGAGTAATATAATAGAATATATTGTTCATTCAAGTGTTATTTTCCAGATATCTATGCAAGTTACTGCTATGAACATACTTTGCACTATTGTTGATGAAGGGGCTTCTGCTAGTATTCTATCCTCAACGGCTTGGCAAGATATAGGTTCTCATCAACTTGTGTCAACCACTGATCATATACTGTCTTTCAATAGAAGACCTATTGCACCTCAAGGGATCCTTCGTCATTTACCTATCACCTTAGGAGGGAAAATTGTCTACATTGATGTTATGGTAGTCCAAGGTCCCTTAGATTTTAATCTATTCCTTCGACGAGATTATGTTTACACCATGAAAGTTGTAGTGTCCAAACTCTCTAGAGTGGTGCATTTTCCCCATCATGGGAAGACTGTGACCATTTATTAGCTTTCCATTGTTACACCTGTTCATCGTATGACTGCCATTCACCATACTTCCTTGAATGTTCCACATGTTCTAGTGGTTCCTCCCCCTTCATTGGCCATGTCTCTCAACTCTGAAAATCATGTTAGAGTTAAGTTGTTAGTAAACTGATAGCTTCTTCCAATTATGGGGAAGCTTAGGGGGTAGTCTCTCATCTTCATACATCATACATAATTTAAGCCACTAACTTCTAGTTTCTTATGTACATGAGGATTAAATTAACGACCTTTGGACATCATGTTGGGTAGGAACTGATCTTTTGAGTACAATTTATTTCTAGTTTTAAGCTCATTAAAAAATAAAACATGAAACAAAATACTGAGCATAGTTCATTATTTGTTGCAAGATCATTAAAAAATGAAGAAGATACCCTGGTCATTCTTCCAACTGATCTTCGAGTTCCTTAAAAATAGTGATGGTGTTGAGCTTACTTTTTACATTTTTTTGTGCTTTGATTAAAGCATGAAAAGTGATTTGAGCTTAGTTTATTTCTTTTTTGTGCTCTGGATTCAAACATGAAAAGGGTTCGAAGTGCTTTTGATACCATAATCGTGCATTAAAAACCATGTAAAATGATGTTGAGTATTCTTTTATCGCTTTTTTCGGGCTTGCAAAATTTTTATGAAAAAGGAACCCCCTTGGATTTGTCTTTAAGTTCTTTTTAGAATCCCAAAATAAGAAAAGTTTTCCAAGCGAACTCGTTTCTTTCGCTCTTGTAAAAGTATTTGAAAGGTCATCTTTCCGACGATAGTTTATTTGTTTTTTGGACCATTTAGACTAAATATGAAAAATGTATACTCTAGTCATCATTTGACTAGAATATTTCTCTTTGGTATTATTTTACTCTTTTTATGGCCATGGGGACTATACTTACAAAAACGTTTACCCTGGAGTCTTCTTTAGTATTTTCAAACTCCCTAAACATGAAAAACCATCGAGTTTTATTTCTCTAGACTTGTAAAATTACACATTGATAGGCACTTTTGGATCGAACCCCTCCTTTCTCAGGTTTGTAAAACATGTGAGATTGGACTCATCTATGATGAGCTACATTGAGTGTTTGTTACGCTCTTCCAGCTTGTTAGAAAGAAAATAGGCACTCATCCATCATGATGGGGGAATTAAGGGAATGCAAAGATATACTTAATTTGTATTAATGGCAGCTTAAAGTCACCCTTGAACATGGCACCTATTCGTATCTTATTCAAACAGTTGGGTAATCAACTTGTACTCAAGTCATACAAATTCCATGAGTCATCTTAGTCCTTTTGGTCATTTGAAGAATACCTCGTTTGTTGTATTATGTCTTGGTATCTACCTCGTTAAGTCAATGCTTCCAAGTCACTTGTCATTCCATTATATGTTCAAGAGTAGTATTCAACTGGAATAAATCTTTGCAGTCATAAAGACTTCTATTGTGTCGATTGTCCCAACAATAGTCTCCCAGGTTCACCATTACACCTTTCTGTTAGTTCACACTCATTTGATCGACCATCTTACATCACTTTCCCGTGTCTTTTTCATGTCAATGATGTGGGATACATTATGTTCCTCCTTTGATTAGTCTATTCCTATCAACATTAGCACATAATCCAAGGATTAGACTTAAAAACTAGTCAGTACCTTGGATCTTGCATGCCTCAATGGTAGGTTTCCTCTCTTTCGACAATAGGTTTACATCATTGAATTATGATTGAATGATTCCATGAATGTTAAAATCCAACTCATTTATTCAAATCCATTGGAATTTACTAGGATACCTTGGGGATCATTATCATCATCCATGATTTCCCTCGTGCTTGTTAATGATTTACATTATTGACCGGTAATTAAGTGGTTTCTACCATGTTCGACTTCAGATCCGTTATTCACATGGATATAATCATATCGTCATGGGTTTGGGTTTAAGACCCTAGGGATCTTTTATGTCCTTTACCTAGGTTATGATCGATATTTTATTAATGTACTGTCACATAGATCCACTTTGTATTGGTTGTGTCTTTGTTATTATTTCATCATGGATCTACTTTGAATTTTAGTAGCCATTATTTGTCCACAACTCTTTTAGGTATGGATCCACATTGTATGTCGGTGGTGGTATCCTATTTCAGTACTTTCACGGATCTGCAATGTATTGGTTGGAAGTCATCTTGTGAGTCATTGGGATGATAAATTATTGTACCGCAAAAAAAATCCTTGTTTGTTGTTGACAGATTTCCAACCAATGGTTCCTTGCCTTGATCCTTTCTTCTTTATATATCAAAGTATTTCACCTATCCCATTACTCTAGATTCATACTCTGGGGAGGAATATGTTACATGGAATTTTCGTCCTCACCATGATCACAAACCTTTTACACCTTCTTATTTCCTTGATTCATGAAGTGCTTAACTAAAACACTTTGGAATATGAGTTCTGAGGTTTTTTCCCTTTGAAAAAAAACTTGTTTTGAGAGGGTGACACCATTTTCTCTCTAACAAGGTGTATCACCCCTAATTGACACACTTTTCATCACTATAGGGTACATAACCGATGCACTTTTCTTGTCTATAGGGTGAGTCAGTTCCAATACAAAGGGAAAAAATGGTGCGCTGGTTTTTTTCCGTTTGAAGAAAACCTATTCTGAGAGGGTGACACCCTTTTTTTTTATCTAAGAAGGTGTGTCACCCCTCATTCACACACTTTGCATCACTATAAGGTGCATCACTATCACACTTTTCTTGTGTATAGGGTGCTTCAGTTCCTATACGAAGGGAAAATGAGAAGTTTCGTGAAGTCTCTTGAAGGAGACCCTCGTGGAGGTTTATCGCTTCCATTTAGGGTGGATCTCACTTGCCTCCCAACTTAGTAGGATCCCACCTGATCCTTCTCTCTTAATCCTCTCCTCCCTTCCTCATCTCTTTTAGATTATAAATGCAAGCTTACCCTCATGGGATAGGGGGATAGAATGAGAGCATCCAAATGCTGGATACATTAGGCCAAATATTTGATCTTTGATGGTTTGCATATTGAGGCAAGGCTATGTTAGAATGAATATGCAACACCAAGGATATATAAATGCAAGCTTACCCTCATGGGATAGGGGGCTAGAAGGAGAGCATCCAAATGTTGGATACATTCGGCCAAATATTTGATCTTTGGTGGTTTGCATATTGAGATAAGGCTATGTTAGAATGAATATGCAACACCAAGGATCTATATGGTTTTAATTATTTCCTCTTTGTTCTTTATTAATACATTGATGTCATACTTTCCCATAAATTATGTTTAATATCATTTACACTAATTGTCCTCGGTCAATTGCTCAGATCTATTAAATTATCTTGTAGTTTCTACTTGCTTCTTGTTTCCTTTGAATCTTTTACAGGTTATCTCTTCATCAATAAGAAGGATTGTGAAAGATTCAAGCTAACAATAAAAACGTTCTGAAAAGGGGTACAGATTCTTCACATTCAAGTGATTTGATACATCTAGGGAAATATTTACTTTTTGTGTGTGTTTGTTCTAGATCCAAACCATTTGGACTAGGGAACCAATCTATATCTGCATTGCTTGAGTTTTTCCATAAAAAACATGTTGGAAGTTCTTGACATTTCAAGAGAGTCCCGACAAATTTTTTATAGACAAGAATGGCAAATGATGACAATGAGACATGCATGTTGAGCATTGATGGAAACATAGACGACCTGAAATATTATGTGGGTACATCAAGCGTCCTTGAGTTTTGCAACCCTCCCATACCGTCAATGCATATGTCTAGTCTAAACATGTCAAATTTCAACACATACATGCACAATTTGACGAAATTTCAACATTGGACCCATTCACTACTAACTGTGTAGGGTCCATGGATGTCATGCATTAAGATCTTAACTTGATATAATCCCTATGCAATTAACCATTAAACCACCTAATATTGATTTTCAATTTCATAACCTTCTTCCATTTATTTTGTATCAACATATTTGTGAAGACACATAACTTCATAAAATATTAATGCACGTAGCTCACAATGATTTCAATAAGCAACTTTGTTAACTTCATTAATTTTATAATGGTTCCATTTTTATGTTGAACATAATTTTATAATAGGTTTTATTAAGAACTAAAAATAAAATAATTAAACGATGGATTTTTTTTAATGAGCTACAATTAGGTGCAATTTTAATAATTTAAAGCTCAATTTTAGGTTCCTATTTCAAATCAAAACATGAATACTCAATATATTAATAACATAGTTTAAATTAACATATATACTTAAAAACAAAATATAAAAATTACATCACATATTGTAAAACAAACTTTATAATAAGAAAATAATTATAAATTTAAAAAAGAAAATGCCCTTAACCCATAATCACTAATCCCTTACCCTTTAAAACCCCTCATCCCTAATGCCTATTCCCTTGAACTTTAATCTCATAAACCCTAATCCGTAATCCTTTAAATTTTAAGCACGAAACTCCTAATCCCTAATCCAAGAAGACATAAGCCCTAAATCATGTAACCCCTAATCCATTGATGCTTAAACCCTTAAGCCCTAATCCCTAATTCTTTAACCCATACACCCCTATTCCCTAAGTACTTAAACATTAATTCCTTAGCCCATAATCCATAATCCTTTAACCATTAAACTACCTAACCCCTAATACCTAATCTCTTAACCTATAATCCCTTAACCCATAATCCCTAAACCCATAAACCCCTATGCACCCCTTAAACATTAAACCCTTAACCCATAATCCCTAAGCAATTAATAGTTAAATGACATAAACCCTAATCCCCTAATCCCTTAGTACTCGACCCTTAATAACTTAACCCATAATCCCCTATCCCTTAACCTTTAATCCCTAAACCCTTAATCGCTAAATCGATAATCGCTAATCATGTAACCCATAATCCTTGAATCCCCTAAACCCTAATCCCTTTACCGCTAATCCCTTAAACACTGATCACTATTCCCTAATCCCTTAACCCCTAAACCCCTAAACCCCTAACCCTTAAGCCCCTAACCCATAATCCCTAAGCCATTAACTATTAAACTACCTAACCGCCCCAAATCCCTTATCCCTTGATCCTTAATCCAAACTTTAAAGCTAAAAAGAGATCTAAAGAGGAAGATAAACTAGAATTTTTATTCGACGGTATCTAGCACCGAATTTAGTGTCAACTTGGTATAGTCGACGCAAAAAATGCCAATAATAGCGCTATCCCAATATATATCACCAAATTTTTTGAAAAGTTGAAGAAAAATGCATTAATGATAATCATTCGAAGCTAAAAAGGGAGCTTATCATAAGTATTTGTTGTAGTGGATGAAACAAAACCTATGATGGAGGCTATCCCATGGGGGATCGTCTTGGTGTATGGCCTGCATTATCGATTTGTCTATAGAGAAGATGTATTCCTCTAACATAGCTTTATCGAAAGAAAAATAATCTTTAGATCTTATATCGATGGCCATTGTACTGGTGGTTGCAGGGAGGATATGCCCTATGTGATGGGGCTAATTGGGTATTGGATGCATAGCCTATGGGAGAGGAACATAATCCATGAAAAGGATGTCCACGCAATTGATATTATTAGGCATAGGGGGATGGATTTGTTCATGAGGGGTGACTGAAATATCGGGTACCTCTACTGGCAACTATGGTGAGTCAAGGTCAGTTCCGATCAATGTTAATACCGATGGATTACTTTTGGGTGTAATATAGACAATCGATAAATATTCATCCTCACTGGAATTGGAATATTTTCCATCTTCTTCCACTATAGTGGGAAGGGTGACTCCTACAAGGATGAGGTTGTCACATAGTCGCTTTTGTTTGGAGTGGAGAGTTCAGTACACAACTATTAGAGGGAACTGAAATGAGTGATGGGACATCAATTTTCAATGTTGGCATGTGTGATTAGCATGTGCTTGATTTAGGGCATGTACTAGACTCTGGGCCTACTTAGGAACAAAGAGGAATGTTGTGGTGATCATGACACTATTGGTGGAAGTATTTTACTTTATTTGCGATGAAGGTTTCTCAACCAAATGGTGGGTGAGACAAATGGTAACCAATGTGTCCCGAAATCGAGAGAGATCGAGACAATGGTGTGTATAGTTCCAAATTGAGAGTAAATAGAACACACTTTATTGATGTGTAATGATTTGGAATTAACTGTGTTGTTTGGAACATAGGAGGTTGAGGTGCCCCCTAAGACAACTTAGGATGCATGCATAACGATGACAAGGGTATTAAGTAAATTATTGAGCTCCAGCAAGGTGGGGCACATGTTTTCGCATGGCCTTGCTAACCACATAGAGAACATGGTGGGGTGTCTCGAATGGTAGGGATGTCAATCATGATGGGGAGTTTCAATGTTTGTTGAGTCACGCCCCCTAGTTTAGGCATAATGACTCTCGTTGAAGGTTCAAGGACTTGGTTGTTCCTGGAGGGGGATTTCAACTTGGGTTGAATTATGTCCCCATTGATATTTTTGTGAGAGGTGATGATATCGTGGTCACATGCATTGTTGGATATATGTACAATACTGATGGTGTAACGAGGCATAGTGACATGAACTCATAGTGTGCGAGGGGTTTTGAGGCCATATATGGGTATGGTGGCATAAGGTACCACACAAGGATTCCCAAAGTGATACCTGAGAGGGATAATTGATTTCCTTGCACTCTTGTCAGAGGGTACAAGAATGGTATCTAGAACATGGGGGGCATAGAGGGACTCACTATTTGTCCTACTCCATAACTGGTAGGATGTGTTGATGATGATGCCGTTGGGTTTGGAGATACATTCTTAGAGGTAAAAATGGTGCACATGAGACCGCCCATCGAGGTGGGGATTTTAGGTGGAGGATCTGAATATGCCCCTGGGACATTGAAATCATCGTACACACCTAGGAATACATCAACGTAAGGGGCTTGGCTGAATTCACGTACTATGGGCAGGATGTTCTTAGGTTTGGTATTGGCATGAGGGTCATATTAGTTAATATGGTTAAGGGTGATGATATTCCCATTGAAAGGGAATATCATGATTCAAAATACCAAGGAGAAAACCACTTTCATGGTGGACATGTAGCTACGACCAACGGGGATTTTGTAGTTGAGGTTTGCATCGACTACTTCAATATCGATCATGACCATGTTTCCACTTAGATCGATGGGAACATTCTTTTACAATACTCATTGTTGATATGGTCACCCATCATATGTGTGGAGGGAGATAGAGGATGGGACTAACTAAGGTGGGCCCAATATTTTCCAAACATTTGAGGACATGACACAAGTGGATGCACCTTCATTGATGATGCATCGAGATTCGATGGAACATAATGCTTTTAACCATTATTGGTACTTAGAATGTGACCGATGAGGGTAGTCATGGGCCACCTTTGTTAAGATCGAAATTCATGAGACATAATTCATAAGGGTCGACGGTGCCAAGTGCATTCAGTAATTCATTTCATTGTGTTGGGAAATACTCAAGCACTTATGAGGTGAACATGGCAGCTAGAGACTGAGCCAAGTCATCCACAATACTTTAATTATGGGAGGGTTTCAGATGAGGGTTATGAGGGGTACACCAAAGTGGTTCCTATGGTATCTTCGGTATTTGTTCTATACATGGGTGTGGAATATGCAAAGGGCCTCCCGAGGGGATGTGGGTCTTCTCTACGACTAGTGAGGGTTCAAGGTTTACTCTTTGGATAAAGTATGAAGGTTAATGGCTATCGAGTTCATCTAAATTTTTTGAAATGAACCATTTCATGAAGGGAGAGGGTCTGACTATTGGGTGACAACCCCTTAATTGAAATATTTTTGTTGCAAGGAATCTTGTTGTCGTTGTGGTGTGTTGTCGTTGTGGTGCAATAGACACTCGATGAGGGTTAGTTATGGTGTTTTTATTTCCTTCTAACTACTATTGGTAATCGAGAATTAGCAGGAAATGATGAGTATAGTGGCCTTAGTCTCCATATATCGAGCAAGAATAATTGGTCCTTAAGTTGGAATTGATCCCTTGTTTAGGGGGGTTTCCCCCTATCCCCACAGTTTACCAGAGTTCTGAATCTACTGGGGAGGGGGATTGCTTCCTTTCCCTTGCTGCTGGAGCTGCTTGTTCTTCCTCTTCTTCTTCCCCTAATTTTGTGGATTTAGGGGATTGGTGATATTCAACTGCTCAAATTGTTGACTTTGTTGTTGGAAATAAGGTTGGACTAAATTACCCCCCATGTGAGGCATGGGGGTCGACCGAAGAGGACAAGGAAATAAGTAGTAAGGGTTATACCCCAGTGGTGGGATATATGTTTGTTGTGATCTATACAAAGTAGAGGTGGGATTAGGTTGTAACATTTGTGATGGAGGCAACAATTGTGATTAGCTTGCATTTGGGTGAGCAGGACTATAGGGTCCAAACTATAGCTGTGCAAATAGAGAATTTGGGGCAATAATAGGGTGATTTGACACAGTGGGGATGGGGGCATACTACACCGCCATAGGGGGTGGTATAGGAGTTTGTTGTGGGAAATATTCATCTTCTAAGGAAACAGGACCAATAATCTCATCCACTTTTTGCGACATGCTTGCATCTGGAGAATTCAATGATCGATGTCGATGGGAATTGGGAAGGACAATGTAAAGGTACCTTGATTGTGTAATGATATCAAAGTGTTGGGCCTTTAGGATGACCTATTACTTAGTTTGTGGGATGGACGTAGCGACATTATTTGCAATAGCCAGCTGGAGTGATTTAAGGAACTAATCCAAAAGGAATTGAGGTTGAATTTCAATTTTACACAATGTGCGACGCTTACGCCACTCGTGGATGTGGTTTGCTATGTGGGTAGAAGTATTTTTCCGAAATTTTGTGAGAATTTTGAAGCCAAGGTCATGGTGTATTGGTAGCTAAAATTAGGTGAGAAATATCATATATATTATCCCAAAAGTGGCATGGGAATCCCTAGGTAGGTTCACGTACCGTTTTGCAACGGTCCCAGTAAAATTTCGCTCGAAGAGTCTAATCCTCATCGAGTCTTCCACAATGCTATTAGAGGAACACAATAGTTGGAAAGACATAATTTGGTTGGAGGGATCACCCTCTTGCTTCCCTTTGAACTTAGTGATTTATGAAGGGATTTTTTCAGGGATATTAGGCTATGTTGCATCATGAACATTGGCTTCATTGATCAACTTCACTAAATCAAGTATATTTAAATTAGCCATGAAAGGTAGGTGTGGGTTAGGTACCATAATTGTATTCTCAGTGTTGTTTCTATGAAGGGGATAATTAGGAGTATGTGGAAGTGATATTCATCCTCTACGTGAAGATGAAGATTTTGTGTGGCCTCTTCCAAAAGAGGGAGAAGAAGGTGGGGTATTTCCTCCATGGGGTGGAAACAAAGGTGAGCCTCTTCTGTGAGAGGATGAGGCAAAAGGGTCCAAACTCTCCCCAAGGGGAGAGAAAGAGTAAAGTAAGGTGCCACTTCATCTGTAGGATCAAATCAATGTGGTCTAGGAGTGAGTTTGGTTAGGTGATCTTCCTTGTGAACCACGAGGAGAAAATGGGAAAACACCCCTAGAGAGAGGGGATAAGCCTTGTATTCTATAAGACTTACTTAAGGGGGGTTTTGTTCCTCTATGGTGGAATTATACTGACAAAGTGACAATGATTCTAGGAATAAACACAATTGAACAGATGCAAAAATATGCCAACCACAACAGATGCAAAATGGTGAAATAAGTGAGTGATATGTGCAATGTCGGTTTTAGTGCAAATGGAGTAGGTTATTTTTAATTATGAGTTAGGTGAAATTGAATTTAGAAAAAAAAATGTTTATCCCCAAAATACCTAATGTCCTTCCTCTCAAATGTAACTCGGCCTTCCAAAAGCACAAGTATTAATGACAATGGGATCCACACAATAATTAACTAGTGAACGTAACAAAGAGCTAGTTTCACTGACGATGGGGCCAATGTTCCAATCAACAAGACTTGGTAACACCTTCCAAATGCAATAGTTGACTTCAAGAGTCACTTGGACCCACAAATTATCCTTGGTGATGTCGTAATTTTGGCCTCTAAGATACCTTGCATCAAGTGTGGATCAGTGGTTCAGCTTAGATGGTATAATGTCATCTCCCTACAACGAGCTGAGTGACTTGTAGGGGAGAGCAGGGAAACTATACCTCGACTTTCACCTCCTTGGTCACAGAGCACTTCAGATTAGGTTTTTGTTTTAGAACTTGTTTATAGCATTATTTTGATAGTACCCTATAAGTCTACAATTCTATATTTCAAAAAATTCCCAATGAAACTAGATTGGTGGGCATTTCTTGAATGTCTATCCCACTCAATCTCACCAAACTAAAATATTGTTTTTTGACCTCCTTTGGAGGATTTTAGTTGGTTAGTAATTTACATGGGTTGAGTTTAAGGGTCCGAATTTGATTAAGGTGTGTAAGGGAGGTATTTCTCAATTCCCCTCCTTTCTTATTCACCAAGATCGCAATAAATGCAAGGTGAAGAGCATACTCGGTTTGGAAGACATTTTAGGTCCCTTAGTGTGTTCTAGTGGGAAAATGCATGCGAAGTAAACAAATTGATTGTTACAATTAACTAAAGAAAATAAAGTAATTACACATGGATATTTAACTTCAACTCTAAAGTTACTAACAATGCCAGCAAAACAAAATGCTACTAAACTAAGTGTGCAATGGTGGTATTTCACACTTATCCCCCTTTTCTGATTCACCAAGCTCACATGAAGCATAAGGTGAAGAGAATAATTTGAGAGAGGAGAGTCTTTAGGCCCTTGCTTGTGTGCAAAAGTGGATTTACACTACTTTAACTAAATATGTAAAGTATGCAAAGAAACATGATATCTCTTGAATACAAGTGACAACAATGAGGCCCGTTGAAAGCCTCAAGATTGGTTACCTAGTAATATTTCGAGGGAAGACCCCTTTACTCCCTAATATTAGGATATGTGAGATAATTAATATAAAACAATCAAACTATTACAATTTAATTATATCTAGTTTATTAATGAACAACCATTGGGGCTGTGAAATCGCGTAAAATAAGTATAAAGGAAATAAAAGACACAACCATGCAGAAAATAGATAGATAGTTTCACTATTGTGCATAAAAAATCTCACTGGTCGATAGTTGCGTGAGTACAAAATAGAGGGGTCATGTGAATAGCGACAAACAAAACTACGCTAGAAGTCTGTTAATATGAACAATAGTGCAAATGTTGAAGTAATGGGTGCACATACTACGTAGATACACACGTCCGTAAAAAGAGCTAAAACGACCAAATGGGGGCCGAATTTCTGGGAAGAATAGTATGGAACTCTTCACTTGCAAAGCACAATAAACTAGAAATTATCCACTCAAGAAACGACAACCTATTTTAAGAGAAATGAACTAAAATGAAGTGGAATCGCCATAAAACTATTGTGAAAAAGATTGCACAAGGGTGAATTCTTCTCACTTGGCGAGGGGCAAAGCTGTGTCGATTGCAATGAGGATTTTGTATGGGTAGGGGGAGTGATCCAAGTGATCCTGCTAATTGTTGTTAGTAAAAAAAATTAAAAACAAAGAAAATAAAACAAAATAAAATGAATAACACTAGGTAGGAATGCAAACTCTAACAACCAATAGATGCCAAACCACTTTTTTATGGCCCAATGGTCAAGCATGTATACCACCTAGGATATGTGAGTTGAAATGGAGGAAAAAATTCCATCTTATGGAGGTCAATTTAGTCCACACTAGATGGTAAGTAGCAACTTGAAGAACAAATGAGAAGAATTCTTGCTCCTTGGAGGACGGTGGCAAGGGAGCTTGGAAAATGATAACAAGAGGGAAGAGGTGAGCTATAAGGGACATCAATCACAATTTACGCAACATAACCTTTCTCTAATTTATTCTTAAAATATGCATGCAAATGGATTCCATTTATAGGCCAAAAGGTGGATAAGAAATAACTAGATCCAAATGTGAACTCCTTGATCTCATGATCTAGCTCCCAAGTACACAAAGGGGGGGCATTCAATGGACCCAAGTGTATGAGGAGAAAAAATTGAATTCTTGGAGCTAATATAGCTTCCATGATTCTTTAATGTGTCATAGGTGGTTAATATTCCACTGTTCTGGTTAGTCGCGTGGATATCAGAGGAAAGTCCATGCATATTGCGTGATTGTTGAACTATTAATACGTGTAGTAGCGCTTATAAACAAACATTTGGCCGCGCGGTTGTGTATTTTGAATTTTTGGGGAATTTATGGACTCATATTGCTTCTTGGATCTTATGAGGATGTATTTGGTGGGATGCATTCTATATGGTGATGACACCTTACTGTGTAAATTGCAAAAATTTCACATGTGTGTGAAATTGAAGTGTTAACAAGTAACATCGACTGTCATAGAGCAGAAATTTGAATGGAATTACCGAGGGGATACCTGCCTTTTGGGTTGACTTGATGCCTAAGGCTATATAGTGACAAGTGGTAGGAGTACCTGCTAGCTAGATCATGTTTCCGAGTCAAGTAGCTACCTGTGTGTTATGCTATTGTGAGGAAGCCACAACTACCTCAGATGGATTGTAGTCTCTTATGAGGGATTTTTTGTAGCTACCAAATATATACTTGCATATTTTGAGGACTATTCCCCCTTTTTGGATGATGATTCACATTGGTGATGTGAAACTCATATATATTTTGGACTAGACAAACTCACACAATTTTGTACATTTTATTATACTTTTATATACATGGATGACGACTTTATCAACTCTATTTATGTTTGGTGCAATGCTTATGTATGCTTTATGTGTGTGTTTGTTTTTAATTATGATACAAATGCACATCTAATATGTTATTATCCAACATATCAATTAGATGATTTCATCTTATAGGGACATGCATGCATGTAATGAAATCAAAATGATGCTTTAACAAGTGTATCCTTAAAAAATTACAAAACAATAGAGGACATCGAACATGATATGTACCGTTTAGATGAGACACTACCAACTATGAATATAGATAAATAGTTAAATGTTGGATACAAATATGGATAGATCTTAACATCAACTAGACCATGACAATATATTCTGTGATGTTCTTCGTCGTTGGTCAAGAGACACTTCAACTGAACTCATTAGTCGGTCAACTTGTTCATAGATCACTGAGCTAGAGAGGCGATGTTATGAGTTTGATGGTAAGATTCAATGGAATATCCTGAAAAAATGCACACAAGTAATGACATCTATCAAATGATCACAAACAATAATAAGTGAAATCTAAGTCTAGTAGAACATAAAAGCAAACAATAAGGTAAACTAGTTGTATACTTGTAGTACAATAATTACAAGGGAGACCTGACTCGGCCCAAAGTATAGGAAAACTACCTATTCAGATAGAGTCCATTTCTAGACCCCAAGATGTTTCCATCAAAATCCTCTAGCTTGTTGGTCCCCTTATTGAGGACTTTCCAAATGATATATGGACAAATCCACATAGAAGTGAATATTTTGGACCCTAAATCATTGTGTTTATTGTCGTAGACTAATACTAGATGTACTTTAGAGAATATCCATGGGTGTACTGACTTATCATACTGGGCCTTGGCACATTTTTTATTCACTTCAATGGTAGTAAGAGCATCCCTCATATGTTTGTCTAACTGCTCTAGATATAACACACATTCTGCAAGCTCTCTAATGTATTGTAGGAGTTCTATGACTAGTTTTAAAGATGGAATTTCACACTCAATGGGTAACATTGCTTCCACTCCATGAGCAAGTTGGAAGGGACTAAATCCTATTATAGTCTTTAATGAGGTGCGGTAAGATCAAATATTTGAATAAATCATGATATGCTAATTGTACCTATGCTTATTCATTGTCCTCCGCAACATGGTTTTCAAAGACTTGTTGACTGCTTCTACTTGTCTATTTTCCCGAGGATAATAAGGTGAAGAGAAATCCTGGTGAAAGCAAACTTTCTCTTCCAAGTCTCCCATCATCTTATTTTGAAAGTGAGTTCCATTGTCAATGACAATATCTCTAAGGAAACTAAAATGAGAAATTATCTTATTATACCTGGAGAAGCTATCCATTAATGAGAATATGTCATTACCAACACATTCATCAATAATCTGATCAATTAATGGAGTAGTAAAGTTATCCTTAGGATAGGCTAAGTTAAGGTCCCAAAAATCAAAACAAACTCTAATTTTACCTTGTTTCTTGTCAAAGGGTACCATAATGGACACCCATGTAGTTAAGGGAACATGATAGATGAAAATTGCTCGGATAAACTTTTCAACCTCTGCTTTGACAACAACATCCTTTCTAGGATTAAGTGGTGTTAGCTTCTGTCGAACATGTTTTGCATTAGGATATGTCTTAATCTCATGTTCGACAATCGTGTTAAGTTTGTGAACCATTTCTCTACAGGAAAATGAGAGAAATTGAGAAGTAGAATTATGCAGTGGAATATCAAAGAGAATGTACACCGGCCAAGAAAAATTTGAGACAAATCTGATAAGAATTGATCAGTTAATTACAACATTAATCTTCATTCATTCATCACTAATACAATGATTATACAATAAATAGAATTCAAATGCCATGGATATGATTTGAATCTACCAAATCAAGCTTACTGAATATCTAACTAAAGCCGACTGAATAGCTAACTCAATGTGTCTAAATCACTGCTGGAGGCTATCTAGTCTAACTTTGGATGTCTAAATCAGTCTACAATTAGTTAACTGATGAGGTTGGTGGAAAAGGGTGCCACTCTCCCTTGATGCATGTATAACTAGAGCTAGGATAACTAAAAGTGGTATAATTTATTGTAACTGGAGGTTGACTCAACATAAATGCTTACCTACCACAACCAATTGATGGAGGGTGCTGGTGGCATTCAGAGCGGGCTCCTATAATGTAGGGATTGGTACCAATGGCACCAATGGAACCAATGGAACCAGTGGCACCAATGGAACCATTGGCACTAGTGGAACCAATGGCACCAATGTTCATGGTGACACCAAAAATATATCAAGGTGATAAATGACCTCCTAATATAGGAAATATGACAAAATAGACTATATTGGACAAAGGGGGATTATTAATCCCAACAACCCCCCTTAATCCTAACTTTGGAAAACTTAGGACTTGGAAACTAGGCCAAAAAGTAACCCATAAAATCTAAATGACATAAAATAATTTGCTTAATAAAATAAGGAAAATGGGGAAAACCTCATGGGACCCCCCCCCTCAAAATAAACAGGAATAAGAAAACAAGCTATACTACTTAAGATAAATTTTTTCTCTTTGAGCAAAAACTTGTGAAAAAATTGCTGCAATTTGCAACTCTGTGGAGCAGCGATGTAGAGTCATGGTTCTTCTATGCATCGACATCCTAGGACTATACTTGTGAACCTTTCCATATTCTTTTGACCTATTGAATGTTGCTTTTGTCTCTTCTTTCTGGAGGAGGAATGGAATAATCCATTTTGTTCATCAGTGGGACAAATTATGGATCATTCGCTATCATCAAGTAGCATCTCTGTGGAAGTTTGTTGCATCACTCTGTAGGCAGTGAAGATGTGTGAGAGAGTGCAACATGTTTATTCTGATATTGGGACCTTGTTCTTATTCTATCATCTAGATTCCCAACACCATTCCCAACTGCTTCAATGAGCTTTTGGGCCCATTTAGGCTTTTGCTTTAGAATAGGAGTTAGATATGGATCTAATCATCTTGAGGTATAATTTCAATATCAAGATCATGCCAATATTTTTCCTCACCTTTTGAAAATTAAATTTTAGACAATATATCATTATCTGCAAATGGAGACGAAAGATAGTTTTGACATCCCTTTCAAATGGTTACTGAGATTTTGCTGGAGCTGAGTATGGCAGAAAGTGTGAGAATTCATATGCCTTGGAGCCATTGTTTGCAATACCCTTTGCTATAATCTTCCCAGTTGAGATATCTAATATCTCATGAGTCAGTACCAAATACAACTTGCTTTAGCGAGCTAGTATATGTCATTTGATAAACATATAACAAATTTGCTGCAAGAGAGGGTACATTGAGTACATTTTTGAACTCTCCATGACGGATTTTAATAGAACCTCTTCTCGTTGCTCGAATACGAGAGTCATCACCAATGTGAATGATAGGTCCTCCTGAGTTATCCAGAGTAGTGAAGGAGTCCTTGGATGAAACCAGGTGGTTGGAAGCTCCATAAAATATCAAGAAAGCCTTCAATCAAGTGAGGCCTTCGTTTAAGGCATGACACCTCTCATGATATTATGCCGGTTGTCCGACATCAAAATTATTTGCTCTTTATGGGAGGGAAATAGTAATATGTTTAAAAAGTGTTGACAACTAGTCGATTGTCTTCTTCATGCACTGTCTCTCTAGATGAAAGCCTCTGATACAGTACAGACACTTAGTCTTCTTGAATTTCTTCTTTTTCCTGGAACCTGAGGCTCCATTGGAATATTTCTGATTCGCCTTTGGCTTCGAATCAATGTTTTTGGTCTCCTTCCTTTTTTGCTTCCCTCTTTCTTGTGCATTGTTTGAGTCTGTCACTAAGAGTGCTTAATTGTTGGAGGTCTGAATCACTCCCGTTTGAAGCAGTTTACCTTTCTCTAATATTAAGGACTCAACAAAATCATCTAGAGAAGGCATCTTCCAATTAGGGATGGAAGCTCTTCCGAAATGAAATGTAGAGACAAAGACTGAGTACTCAGAGCCAATATTTCTCAATACTGATAGAACCAGTTTCTCATCTTTCCTCTCTATTCCACATTTTTTACATTGTAGTACTAGTGACCCGAATTTAGTGAAGAATTGTTGAATAAATTCCAAATTACTGGGGTGTAATGCAATGATCTCATTCTCTAATATGTTCCCTTGAATCTCATCTTGTTTTCCAAACAAATATTTAATCTTTTCCCAAGCTTCCTTCATAGCCCTTAGTCCCTCAAGGTGGAACAAAAGATCCTGGGAGATATGAGTGCGCATGACGCTAAAGGCCTCATCAAGCCGATTCAAAAACTTATTCTTCTCAACATGTTACTGGGGCTTAGTTTCTATTCCCATTTTCATCCTAAACAGGCCAAGCTTGCGCAAGGACACTTGCATATATTCCCTCCAATAGTTGAAGGGTGTACGGATTCAAGGTACGAGAGCTGAAGAATCCATCTTTATGTATGTTGATCAGTCAATTCCTCAAGACACTCTGTAGGTACCTGCTAGTAACACTACAAAATAAATTCAATTCACAATCATATGTTAGTAAAGCCTTTCCACCTCGACATGTGCACTTTCTCAGAGTCTGTCACACCTACAGAGACTTCTCTGGACAAATCCAGAGTTAGCAAGGAACAAATTGCAGGATTTATGTGGAAACTCAACTGCTTCTGGTGCACAATGGAGATCAGACAAAACATGCTGCTAGCTTGAACAAGGATCCGATACCATGTTAAGTTAGTGAACCATTAATCTACAATAAAATGAGAGCAATTGAGAAGTAGAATTATGTAGTGGAATATCAAAGACAATGTACACTGAACAAGACAAATTTGAGACAATTCTGATAAGAATTGATCAGGTAATTAAAACATTAATATTTATTACTTCATCAATAATATAATGATTATAGAATAAATAGAATTCGAATGCCATGGATAGGATTCAAATATACCAGCTCAAGCTGACTGAATAGATAACTAAATCTAATTGAATAGCTAACTCAATGTGTATAAATCACTGTTGGAGGATCACTAGTCCGACTCTGGATGTCTAAATTAGTCTACAATTAGTTCATTGATGAGTTAGGTGGAGCTGGGTGTCACTCTTCCTTCATGCATTCATAACTGGCACTAGGTTAATTGAAATTAATCTAACTGATTGTAACTGGAGGTTGACTCAACATAACTGCTAATTACCTACCACAACCAACTGATGGAGGATGTTGGTGGCACTCTGAGTGGGATCCTATGATGTAGGGACTGGCACCATTAAAACGAATGGCATCGATGGCACCAGTGGAAGTAATGGAACCAATGTTCATGGTGGCATCAAAACTCCAGTAAGATGATACATGACCTCCTAAGCTAGGCAATATGACAAAATTGACTATATTGGACAAAGGAGGATTATTAATACCAACAAATCGATGGATAAATTCTTGGAATTTCCTCATAAGACCATGCAAAAACATCTCTATATTCTTTAAATAGTGATGTGTATGTTTTAGTCTCATCAGATGAACAATCAACACCAATAAAGACATTTTCAAAAAAGCATGGGATCTTGAAGATATTTATGGAAATGGTTTTTATAAATATTCACCATATTCCCCTCAGCATAAACTTGTGAAATGAAAGAGGGATCCCATACCACTCCATAGAACCTTGCTTAATGGTTCTTTATATGTCAATCCTAAGGTCACTTTTGGTTGGAAGGAATGATGCACATTGATGCATATATTTCCAATATACCCTAATGACATCGCCTCAAGAATTGCTTCGTTAGATGGAAGAAGTGTGTCTAAGGGGTCATGACAAGGCAAAGAAATGAGATCCCAATTGGACATAGAGTAATGGACACCTAATTCTAAAATGGAATGTTGATCAACATGGTTTACTTCATTTCAAATAGTGTCTTGATAAGCTACCCCGACCACAAAAAATGCCTAGTTCATTTGACTACACCCAACTTCAAAGTCCAAAAACTTCCAAGGGTCATGAAAATAAGAAGTATTGAACTTAGACACCTTAAGCACATAAGCCATGGAAACAATAGATATTTCATGTACACAAAAACAAATCCCATTCACATAAAAAATAGCTTTGACATGGTCTAGGTAACATGATTAATTTGGTTAAAATTTAAAATATAGTAAGCTCATAAATTTTGCAGTAAACTTATCTAAGTGATTGTAAATTTAACTAAGTAGTTTGCAATGTTAGATGAAGCTTCTATGGAAAAAATCATGAAGGGTTTTGAAACTCTTCCAGGTGATAGGGGGCTTCATGTAGGGAATAATGGTGGTGGAAATGACAACAAGGGTGATGGGGGGCCTGCTGTAGGAAACGATGGTGGTGGCAATGGTGATGGTCGCACGAGCTAGTTAAACTATTCTTTGATTTGTATTATATATGAATATTGTTTATATAAATTTATTTTTTTATAGTTTATATATGGAATTGATGGTCTTTTTTAAGATTTTGTGAAGAGTATTTTTGGTACTTTATACTTCGTATTGAATTTTAATTATTCTTTTTGACTTAATGATAATTATGTGAAAATATCATTAGGATTTTTTTTAAACAAGAACAAAAGTAACTTGTTATTCATTAGAAGAGAATTCAAGTTACATCAAAACTGTTTAATATAAACCATCCAAGGAAATACAATTTCTACCCCAATACAAAATATGATAAAACATCTCCATTCTAGTCCTTCAAACAAACAAAAACAAATCCAATAAACTATTCCATCTTCCTTGAGCCCAAAATACAATACTATCATGAGTATCAAGATTGCTAGCATATTACTTAAGCTTGATATGGATAAATATTCAAGTTCAAATTAATTAAGGAAAATATTTAGAAAAAAGAAAAAAACCCATCATCTATCAATGATCCCTCCACTTATTGCTTGAAGAGTATTGATCCATCCATAATTCCAATAGCTTCCTTTAGTAGACAATTAACCTCATAATTAAACTCTGTGTAAAGGAGATACTTGGAAATTTCTTAATCGACTCCTTTACGATGCAAGTCCACTAATCCATATGAAGTACCTATAAATTTGAGAATCCCCTTTCCCATCAATAATAATCCCGGAGTCACCAAAAATCTATAAATTGATTAAACCCATCTTTTCAGCAAACCATAGGAGCCCCCATAATGCAAGTAGCTCAGCCTTAGTGTTGGTTCCAGACCCAACACCCATTTTTAATCTAATGATATGATCTCTTTTGGTTTTAAGTATCATACCAGCCCCACATAGACTATTGTTTTCTTCCCCATAAAAATATCCCATTGATAGAGATTCATCCAGACGAGGCACACAATGAAATATGTGCCTTTCATGATTCTTTTATTTGTGGTAATCAAAGAACAAACTGATAGATCTTCAGTTGACCAAATAGATGGATATGTTTTATTGTAAAAAATACATCTATTTCCTATTTTCAAAACTTACCAAAATAATGAAAAGTGGAAGTTCTTTAAATTTAACCTTTTTACTAAACCCTGCAAGCATATTGTCCTATAAAATCATGAGACTTCCAACTATCCTTAATATATTAAGTAAAATTTAGGAGCCATCCCAACCATTGCTAAAAAATAACATGAAACAAATTGATGGGAAACTGTTTCTTCATCAAATATGTAGAGTACACAGATATCCATACCACCGAACCCCCTCTTTAGAAGATTATCCCATGTTAGGACCATATTTTCCAGGAACAACCATAAGAAACATTGCAATTTAAGTGTAAATTTCCACCTCCATATCTTCTTTGTCCACCATTTTGGAGAGATAAGAATCTCATCTTCAATGTTAGATTCATAAGATTTTTTAGCAGATATTGTTGGTTATGGAGCTTGATTATTATTTCATCCGTATTTGGATTCTCGACCAACGAACATAAGGGGGCCCATTTTAGGGTTCATTTTTGTCCTTTTTTGCCATTGAAATGTGGCAAAATTTGCCTTGTGAAACGTTGCAATTTTGTAGTCAATCTGAGCTATTCATTTTATCTTAGATCCAAAGGTAAAATTTATGTTAGGGATTTTAGCCCTATAAGGAAACCCTCTTTTGTATGTGGAATTTTATTACAACTATGTATAGTATTGTGAAAGATGAGACTATGTCATCTCCCCTCAATTTTGATCACCAAAGTGTTGACCATGCCAAAAATCCTAGGGATTCGAAGTGACATTAATTACTCTAGCCTAGGGAATTTTGTCAAAACATTATCTACGAGGATTATACTTAGTTTTATTTTATTATTACTTAATGAATGTGAAAATAATATGTGGAATTAATATTTCCATGTCAGGAGGGTGCAATGGGCAAGCCAACTTGCCAAGTAGGAAAATTAGAAACTGTATGACAAAAGCAATCAGATAGGAAAAAGGAAAGTGCTAAAAGCCAAAGAAAAGCATCCAGACACAAAAGAGGCAACAATTAATCAAAGGAGGGCACAATTTCCCTTTTAAAGTTCAGTCACAAAAGCATGAAAGCCAATAAAAGTTGTCATAAGGAAAAATAGCAACAATGGACCAAAGGAGGGAAAAATTTCCCTTTTGGAGTTCAGCCACAAAGCAGGAAAGCCAAGAAAGTTATCATAAGAAAAAATAGCAACTCTAGGTCAAGGAAAGCACAGTTTCCAAATGGGACGAAGGACACAAGAATGAAAACATCTTTGAGGACTCAAACTTGCTAAAATTCTCAAGGAGGGCACATTCATGGTTAGGGTTAGGGTTTCTAGGTGGATGACTTGCTCTCAGAGGTCACCTATTACCTATTCCTGCTAAACAAGTCACCAATGATATATTTAAAAGAAATTTGAGCTCCTTTGCTCAATTTAGTTTATAATTGATTTGTGTTCATGTGAAGCATAACTTCTACTGAGTGTTGTGCCTCAGTCTTTTGGGAGATGTGCCCAAGTCCTTCCTTCCCATTTCTTCTTCCTCCCTTTAAATTTCATTGTAGGTGTTGGAGAGCTATTTAACAACACCATATATTCATATCAGACATCCATTACAACCAATTTCTACATTGAAGTCGATCTCAAGTGAAGCCCAACTTCACCTACACTCCCATCCTCAGCTTGGTGTTCGATTTGAGCCTCATGCCCTCAGTTTTGGGTCCTATATTTGGAGATATCAGACCTCCAACCTCCTCTTGATGTAATCAGTCCAAATATCTGATTTTTACCTCTGTCATACTGTAATAATTATGTTCATTAATCTCTCATGTCAAATTTTCCATGAGTGAGCTTCTATTTGACCATAGATGAGGGATTTGAGCAGTTTAATGCAAGTAGAATATAGTAATGGCCATGAGAAGGTGTATGCATGTTTTAATATGTGAAATTAAGATCTATTGATCTATTTTAAATTCCATTATCAGTTATGATAACTTTCTGATACAAAATTCATGCATTTTTGTACACCTATGTTATATGGCTAGTAAAAAATTACTAGTTTTACATTTTTATTGATTCAAAGAGTCCTATGCATCCATTTTCCATTAAAAAAGTTGATTTATGTTGTTAAATTAACCCAATATCCATACCAACCTTAATACTGAGATTTCTTTGAGGCCGTACACTGTTTGGGAATCCTCCACCGCGTAGGGTCTCCCGGGGCCAAAATTGCTAATTTTCCCCAAATCATCCCAAAAAACCCCAGATCACTCCAGATATATCCTTTATTGTACAAAAAATTATTTAATCCATTTTATCAGTTAGAAAACACCTCCGAACCTTACCCCTAACCCCCGATTGATTGGACATGAGAAAAATTCTTCTTAGTTTCACGGTTAGGTGATCCAGAAGCGTGATAGTAAGTTTCAGCATAGATGACTCTGAAACCTAAATGGTCCCTGCTACAAATGTGTTAGGGAATATAATATATAAGTCCTAAATTTTTTCCTTAATTTCTTCCATCATCCGCTGCCCTGTGTATTCATTTCTTAGCAAAAATACCCCTATTTTCCTATTTCAAATTTGACTGATTGAGTGCACAAGTTTGGTTTAGAAATTTTAATTTAATTTGAAGAAATATTAGTGTTATGATATGTAAATAATATCCAAAAAATTATAGTGGTATCATATCTCTTTCCTTGTCCCAGCCTATGGAAAGTAAGCTCTCATGTAGAAGAACAAATTTCCAGCCATGTCATACTCAAAGGAAGACTTTGATGAGCAGTATGAAGAATATTGCAGAAGGTATGAAGAAGAACAAGGGCCCTATGTTGATGGAGGTCTACTGAGTAATGAAAATGATTACTTCTATGATTTATGCTATCAGGAAGTCATGATCCCTATATCTATTTATGACGGGTCCTCTTGTAGAGGGAGACCAAAGGAAGAAGTTATGTACCTTGCCGATTATTGGGGTTTGAGTGAGGGACTTATGGAGGTCCTTCCTTTTTGAGAGTACTGGAATCTTAAGATACAGAAGTTTTTCATATATCCCTAACATGGGAAAAAACTAGGAAAGGATTGCACACATTGTTGATTAAGTGTTCAAGGGAGTGCGTACTAGATGGATGCCACCTGGAGCCAAAAGAGGAGCCAAAAGGAAAGATTCATCAAAGCCATATGCTTGTCCAAGTTGTATGAGAATGTTTGGTTACTTTTCAAAAAGATCTTCCAAAAGGTGTGAGTTGAGTACCACTCAAAATTAATAAGCCTCAAATTACTTGAAGAAGAATATGAATGAATAAGAGGCAGTGATTCCTGAGGTGGAGTGCAAGTCACTGCAAGGTAATTGCATGGAAGAGAAAAAGGAAGGTGAAAGCACTTTCAAATTATTTGGGGGTCATATGTAGATCACTAATAAGGATTTTTGATCATGTATGGATGAAGAGACATATTTTGGTTCAGATCCAAAAGAATATTACAAATCAGAGTTACAGTCACCTCTGGAGCCACATACGGAAGAAGAAAACAAGGCCACACCGCTTGGGTGTGAACTAGAAAATTTGGTGGAGGAGAATGCCACCAAAGTATCTGTACAAGAAGATGATAAGGTGAAGAACATGTATGATGAAGGTTCTTATTTTTGCAGCATCCATGTTCACTTACAATTATTTAATCCATGGAAATATGAAAATACTCCACTTGCATATGAGGACTGCAAGGCGAAAGACAATTATGAGGGAGATGAACTCACTTCCAATCTTTATTTTGATGATGAAAAAATCATTGCAAAGGAGGATGATGTTTCTAATGATGATACGGTATATTTTGGATCAGATCCAAAAGGAGAACATAGATCAGATATGAAATCATCGTTTGAACTTCCCAATGAAGTGGAATACAAGCCCCCACCAGCTGGGTGTGAACTAGGAAATTTGAAGGAGATCAAAAATATGATGCAAAGGGATGCACACTGTCCAGATTTTTGTACTCTCTTGCAACACAATGAAGTTGTAGACACATCAGAGGATAGGATTCACATCAGTGAGAATCCAAATCCAAATATCATCATTGAGGAGATCTATGAACCATCTATCCTTGCAATTGGGAAATAAGAAGCAAATATTCCTGAAGAGAAGTGCAAGTCACTGCAAGACCATTGCAATATAGAAGAAGGGAATTATTTTCATCAAGAAATCCACTCATTTTCTTGGCCCTTGAAGATGGATGAACAGAATATTCAAGAGACCCTGACACACATGCTTCAGTGTCACACCAGTGTTGGATATCTGCATCATTGTAAGATCAGTCTTCTCTCGAAGCCAAAGAGGATATTCAGAAGGCATTGTCTACAATACAAGGTGAATTCTTACAATTGATTTTTGATAGATATTATTTGTTTGAGATTACTGATGTATGGCATGGAGCATTCTTGAAGGATGAAGAATAGATATTCAAGCTTATACAAGAATTGTTTACCACCCAAGACTCCTTGAAGAGCACTCAATGTGCACTCCAAGAGTCCAAGATGGGGATAGAGAAACTTCATGAGAAGTTGCAAAGATATTACCTACCATCCTACACACCATTCAACCATATTCACAAGGATGATTGCATTCTCGATCATATGGAGGAATCTCATGAGATGGTGATTCATGAGATGCATTTGGTTTTTCATGTGCTTGAGGAACGTGCATACAAGCTTGATGCGAACCAAGCACCTGATCTTTTCTATAGAAAACTGGAGTTGTTTTATGGAGAGAGTCTCTTCACCATGGAAGACTCAGATGATCTCACTTCAGTTGGAGCAGCCAATGATGAATAATATGTAGCCATAAATTGGTTAGATAAGTATAACGAAGAGATGATTCACAATTCTACCTGTTATCTCTCAAAATAATTTATTTCGATAGTATGAAGAATTTAATTCACACAATAAGGGATATGAACATCACTAACAGTTTGAAAGCCTCTATTTTTGATGAAAATTTCACAAAGTTGTAGCTTCGGTGGCTTGGGTGAGGATCATAACATCTCATTAGCCACCGACATACATATAGATTGTGGCTTTCGTGATCAGATGAAAACTTTGGCGATCGAAAGAACTAAGGACTACGGATCGGTGAAGTAAAGCTGAAAGTTTTCGCAGTGTCGGCGGTATAAAGCACTAAAATGCCACCGAAGTCACGTATCGAAAATCAGAACCACTACTTTATCAGGCGTTGGAGCTTGAAAACATAAACCGTTGGCAATATAGTTCACTAAGGAGCCGCAACGGCGGGAAACAAACTGACTACGGGTTCTGCCACAATAGAAAATCATCAGTGATCAAAAGAACTAAGGACTACGTGTTGAAACTTGAAAACACTAACCGTCGGCACAATAGTTCACTAAGGAGCCGCAACGGCGGAATAAAGATTGACTACGGGTTTCGCCACAATAGAAAATCATCAGCGATCGGAAGAACTAAGGACTACGCGTTGGAACCTGAAAACACTAATCGTCGGCACAATAGTCAACTAAGGAGCCACAATGGTAGGAGACCGAATGACTACAAGTTCTAATCAATCAATAGAAAATCATCGGCGATCGGAAGAACTAAGGACTACAGATTGGCAAGATAGTCCACTAAGGAGCCGCAACAGTGGGAGATAGACCGACTACGGGTTTCGCAACAATAGAAACTCATCGGCGATCGGAAGAAATAAGGGCTATGGATCAACAAGTTTAGAATGAAACAGCTCTGCAGTGTCAGTAAGGCAATGGACAAGGCTTCCGATAAATCAATAGAAGATCATCAACGATCAGAAGAACAAAGGACTATAGATCGGCGAGGTAAATCTAAGCAGCTCCGCAGTGTCGGTAAGGCAACGAACAAGGCCTCCGATCAATGACAAAAATCATTTCGAAAGCGATAAAACTAGTTCCTTTCACCTCCAAAACAGTGGCAACATTTCGGTCTAGGGAACCGATGTGCTAGAAGACAGAGCTTTCGATCAGCGAATGCGGTTACAAGGTAGAAAAAATTGGTGGATTAAACAAGGAAAGTCACTTCAGAATAAACCAGCAGTGGTGATTATCAGCAACCACTTTAGTTATTAAAAGTTTGCTCAGTGAACTAGATCTTCACAATAGATAGACAAATAGTTAGCAAGGGTTTGAAACCCTAATTTGAAAAAACTATCACTTCCGAATATTTTTGTGAAAACAGATGGAAGTTTCAAGATTTGTCATTTTTGTAGAAGGCTATAAAGCCCATGATTGATTTTATAATAAGGGTTCAAATTCAGGGATTTATGAGCCAATAACACTTTCAAGCTTCTCATTTTACTTATTCATGATATAATCTCTTTTGTTGTGATCTGTTCAGCCATCATCTCTTTCTTTACTGTATTTATGCCTGAATGTGTATTTAGGTCATTTTCAGATTGATTAAAAAGCTGATAGCTGTCATCCTATTGGTTTATTAATGCTATTTGATTTATAAATACCATCCTCATCAGGATTTAGCCATTTATATGCATGTGTTTTGTATGTAAGCCTGCCATCCTGGTGAGTTCTCCATCCCTGCACCTTATTGTTGAATTTCTGAGCAATTGCAACTAAAAGCCTTGTAAACGAGTGAGTTCTATGCATGTATTGAGAATGGAAAGGTTATATAGGTCAACTAACTTGATCCATATCAGAAAAACCTGAAAACATTTTAAGTTACCAGGCATCCTCGAGATACAACCAAGAGGAGTTTCCTGGAGTGATAACAAACTGGCGTCGTTGCCGGGGAGAGGAGATTGAAGCTCAGATTCCTTGGGAGATGACATAGATCCATGCTTTGATGATAGACAAATATTGTACATTATTATGGTTCTAATCATCTATCTAGCGACTCCATTGATATAAGGTGGCTTCAAGAAGACCAAGTACCAGAGCAAACCCAAAGGGGCCACCAACAACACTGGTTTCAGATCTAGAAGAAATTTTGAGGAAAGCTAGGGCTTTACTAAGACAGATCAACAATGCTGCACAAAAAGCTACATTAGGTATTTCAAGAAATATATCTACTATTATTTCTTCTGCTGAAACTCTTAATTCCCAAGAATTTTTAGATACATCTGAAAAATCTAGGGGTTGGGCATCTTCAAGCACTACTGTTTGTGAAGATCCAATCCCTGGTGACTCCACTGGGATAAGTATACCACTGCCTTGTCAACAAGTATCTTCATCAGTGTTTCCTTCCACAACCCTGTCCATACCCATTTTCAATATGGCTGCCCCTCAATTGACCAAGATGGAAAGGATCCTGGTAGCTAGGTATGCGCCCTTAATTCTGCCAAATCCTCTCGCAGCCATGCCTACTGGGGATTATCTCAAGTATATGCCTAAGTTTACAGGTGAAGGGGATTTCACTACGGAAGAACATTTAGAGGCTTTTTACAACTATGCTGAAAATATCAACATAGAACAAGAAGATGTATGGACTACAGTTTTTGTGCAAATCCTAGATGGCCTGGCTAGGAAGTGGTTTAAGGAACTGCCTGCCGGATCAGTGGTAGGCATAGAGGCCCTAGATGACATTTTCCTAAAGCATTGGGGAGAAAGGAGGGGCCACCTCTACTATATCACAGAATTCAGCAACTTGAAAAGAGAAAATGGGGAGTCTGTCTCCAACTTTACCAAGAGATTCAACAATATGTACAACAAGATCCCTACTAAAATTAAGCCCATTGATACCTCAACTAGGATAAATTATGCAAATGCCTTTGACTCTGACTTCTGCTTACTTCTTAGAGAAAGGAGGTCTGTTTCCTTATCACTCATGCAGGATGTTGCCCTAGAAGTAGAGTCAAACATTCTGGCATCTCAGAAGGTCAAAGGGAAGATAGACAGGAAAAAGCAGCTAACAGACTATAGTGGGGCTTCGACATCAAAGAAAAAGATTGACAAAATGACCAAAATACTAGATAACCTGACTACTGAAATGTCTAAATTGAAGGACCAAGGACATCTGCCAGTGAGGGGTAAAGGGCCAAGTGAATTTGTTCCTTGAAACCCAACTTTTGTTCCTTATAGAAGAGGAAACCCCCCTGTTTAGATTCTTATAAGGGAGAGAAATCAAGGGGAAGACCAGAGGATAAGAGCTCCATTTCAAAATGGTGTATTAGAAGAAGAGATGAAATTCATTGAAGAAGGAGGAGAAGTTGAAGACAATATCCACTGCATGGAGGATGAGGTGGACTATTCTTTTATGACACAGGCAGAATATGAGGAAGCCCTGATTGATGACCAGATCACTGAAGAGGCTGTTTATCAGGCTGATGGTCAGGGAGGTTACCAACTGAGGTCTAGGTTGGTTTCTCCCCTTAAGAAGAATGCTGTACCTATCGAGCAGCCTGCTGCACTTGCTAGAAAGGTTGCTGTTTTACCAAAGAAAGTGGCTGTCCCATCCAAAGCATTGCATAAACCAACACCTTCAGCCACACCTGATCAAGTCCAACCCAAGCCTACTACTCATGAGGTATGGTTTCCAGATAGGCCACATTACGCTTTCAACCTTGAGTCTGAAATTCAAAAATTGAAAATCCCTTTCCCTTTAATTGAGCTAATGAAGAATGATACATTCAAAACTTCCATTCTGAATTCTCTTAAGCCCAAGGTGCACTTTGACACTGACTTTGTAAACCTGGAAGATGATAATACTGTTGTAACCCTGGGCCCCATGATCGAATACCTAAAGGACTCCTACCCACCATTCTATATATCCTTGAACATCCATGATAAAATCCTCCATCACTGTCTGCTGGATTCAGGAGCCTCTCATAACCTAATGCCAAAGACTGTGATGGATGAGACTAGCCTCAGCATCACCAATCCCTACCATGATTTATTCTCCTTTGACTCCAGGAAGGTCAAGTTCTTGGGCCTCATCAAAGACCTTGCTGTAAACTTAACACAGCTACCTTCGAAAAGCGTAATGATGGACATTGTAGTGGCCGATATTCCTCCAAAATTTGGCCTCTTGCTGTCTCGGTCATGGAGAAAAATACTAGGAGGCACCCTTTAGATGGATCTCACATATGCCACCATTCCCATGTTTGGAGGGGAGACTAAAAGGATGCACAGGGAAAATCAGCTAGCATATATTATAAGCAAGGAGATCCACTCAGTGAATCACCCCATCTACGCAGTGGACATTGATTTTGGGTCTTGCATTTTGCAAATAGATGATAATCAATAGACATCAGTTCAGATCACTAAGCCCACCCATCAGCAGCTCGACGAAGTATCAACAATGATCTGGACCATGTATTTCGATGGGGCTAGCGCTCAAAGCTCAGCAGGCGCGGGTGTAGTATTGATCTCCCCATCTAAGGAAAACATTCACTTATCTTATAAGCTTGATTTCAAAACCATTAACAATGTAGAAGAATATGAATCCTTTTTGCTAGGAGTTAAAGTTGCCAAGGAGATGGGGATCATGTGCATGAATAATTTTGGAGATGCAGACCTCATCATACAGCAGGTCAACAACGCTTTTCAGACAAAAAATATCACATTGAAGGCCTACAGGGATGAGGTATGGAAACTCAAAGACTCCTTTATCTTTTTTGAACTGTCATATATTCCTAGGGCTTTGAATCACCTGGCTGATTCCCTGGCCGTCTCTGCAAGTCTGTTTGTTCCTCCTTTACCCCCTAAGCTCAGCTATGATGTTCAGGTCAAGTACAGACCCTCTCTGCCAGACAATGTAAAATTTTGGAGGGTGTTTGAGAATGATGAGGAGCTTAGTAAATTCCTTCAGGTAGTAGATGAATTATCTAACATACACATAGACCAGGAAAACCTTAACATGGAGGAATCCAAACAACTCAAGTTAAAAGATAAATTGACTGAGCATAATATTGTCCAATTGCCCAGAAACTACATACCCCGAGGTCTAGTACCACTGGAAGAACTATTTGATCACAATGACATCCCTCTCAAGCCTGCCAAAAAGGAGCTAGACCCTGCTATCCAAGAGTAAAACATAGGCAGCCAAAGCCGTCTTAAACTGATAAATCTTTCCACGGGGTTGAATGCTGACCAGAATTCTGAATTTTGCAGCTTGATAAAAGATTTTGCTGATGTTTTTTCCTAGGAGTATATAGACCTAAAAACTTATGACACCAATATCATCCAGCATAGAATTCCTTTGGAGAAGGACACCATTCCTTTCAAACATAAGCTAAGACCCATAAGCCCTCTTCTATTACCAATGATTGAGAAAGAGATCCACAAACTCCTCAAAGCCAAGATCATAATCCCCCTCAGGTATTCCAAGTGGATTGCAAATCTAGTAGTGGAAAGAAAGAAAAATGGAGAAATAAGGTTGTGTGTGGATTTTAGAAACCTGAACAAGTGTTCCAAAAAGGACAACTATCCATTGCCCAAGATGGAACATCTGCTGCAGAAAGTCTCGGGGGCCAGGGTCATGTCCTTCCTTGATGGCTTCTTTGGATACAACCAAGTTGCTGTGCACCCAGATGACCAAGAGAAGACTGCCTTTACCACCCCCTGGGGCACCTTCTTTTATGCTAAAATGCCATGTGGGCTAATGAATGTTGGGACTACTTTTCAGAGAGCTATGGACCTAGATTTTGTAGGGCTAAAAGATAAATTTGTGCTGATATATTTGAATGACTTAACAGTTTACTCTCATAGCCATTGTGACCACTTGCAACATTTAAGGAAGGTATTTCTGAAGTGCAGAAGGTATGGAATATCACTGAACCCCAAGAATTCCCAGTTTGCACTCAATGAAGGAAAGCTTCTAGGCCACATAGTCTCAGCTGAAGGTGTAAAGATCGATCCGATGAGGGTGGAAGCAATCCAAAAAATGTCAATACCAAGGTCAAAAAGAGACATTCATTCCTTTTTAGGCAAGATAAAATTTGTCAGAAGGTTTATTCCAAATTTCTCCGAGCTGGTAAAGCATAAAACAGTCATGCCAAAAAAGGATGTAGAAATAAAGTGGATTGACCAAGCAAGAAAATCTTTTGAAGAAATTAAGAAAGCCATCATGGAGGCCCCAAACCTGATTAGTCCCAACTACACCAAGGGTTTTTACATTTTCTCTTTTGCATCTTATGACACAGTGGTAGCTGTACTATTACAAAAGAATGATGAAGGTCTTGATCATCCAATTGGTTTTTTCAGGGAGACCCTGAGAGATGTTGAGCTGAAGTATGACCCAATTGAGAAGTAGGCTTATGCTCTCATAAAATCTTTGAAGAATTTCAGAATCTACATTCTCCATGCAAAGGTCATTGCATATGTCCCTTCAACTGCTGTGAAGGATTTTTTGACTTAGCTTGACATTGATGGGAAGAGAGCTAAGTGGATTACCAAACTCATTAAGTTTGATGTAGAGGTGAAACCCACCAAGCTGGTAAGGGGATTAGGTCTGGCCAAACTCATGGCCAAATAAAACTATGAACTGTTGGGAATAAATGTCACATGTGTCAGATCAACAAAGTTGCAGACTATGGTAGCAGCGGAAACAGAAGTAAATCAAGATCAGAATAACAGTCCATCAGTAGATGAGAACATATCTTCATGTGAGTGGTATTCATGTATCATTCAATTTTTGCAAAAATTAGAAGTTTCTCCTGATCTCACTCCTAACCAAGCACGAGCTCTTAATTTGAAATCTGTTAAGTTTTGCATAATTGACAAACTGCTGTACTGGAGGGATCAGTCTGGAATTTTGTTAAGGTGTCTAGATAAAGAGGAAGCAGAACAGGTCATGCATCACTTTCATTCCAGTACATGTGGAGGCCACCACTACTGGAAAACCACAACCCACAAGATCTTAAGAGCAGGATACTATTGGCCAATCCTCTTTGCTGATGTATGCACTTTTGTAAGGGCCTGTGACCAATGTCAAAGATTTATAGGGAAGAAGCAGCTCAAATCCTTGCCCCTTAGGTCTATTACAATGAATGGGCCTTTCCAGCAATGGGGTCTGGATTTCATAGGTGAAATAAATCCATCTTCCAGTGGATAGCATAAATGGATCTTAGTAGCCACTGACTACTTTACCAAATGGATAGAAGCATTGCCCACCAGAAATGCCACTCATCAAGTCATCATGAGATTTTTATATGAGAACATCTTCAGCATGTTTGGTTTCCCAGTAAGGTTAGTAACTAATAATGCACTAACTTTTAAGGCTGGGGAATTAGTTAAAATGTGTGAATCAATGGGTATTCAACTGGTGCACTCCACATCCTATTACCCACAAGGTAATGGCCTGGCTGAGTCATCCAACAAAAGCTTAGTCATAATCATCAGGAAACTGCTAGAGACAAATCAGAAAAGCTGGGATTCAAAGCTTAAGTTTGCTTTATGGGATGATAGGGTAACAGAAAAAATATCCATAGGGACTTCTCCATTTAAACTAGTTTATGGCACTGAGGACATCTTTCCTATACAACTCATCCTTCTAGTGGTAAAGTTCTTTCAGGAAGAGGAGGATGAACCAAATGATATGGTAAGAAGGATGATGGATTTGGTAGAATTACAACAAATAAGGGAGAAAGTTGTAGGAAAATCAGAAGCTCATCAACAGAGGATAAAGGGCATGTTTGACAAAATAGCAAAGGCAGACAACTTCCAGGTCGGAGATTGGGTCCTCAAGTGGGATGCTGTCAGATAGGGCAAGGGGAAACATGGAAAATTCGACTCGTTGTGGATTGGCCCTTTTGTGATAGCCTAGGTACATAAAAATAACACCTTCAAATTATAGAGTCTGGAAGGTGAAGAGGTATTTGATGGCCCAGTAAATGGGCGTTTCTTGAAGCTCTATTTTATTTAAGGCTCTGAGGCCTTATGATAGTAAATTAGTAGATAGTAGGTTGTTTTGCTTTCAGAATAAACTCCATGCCCAATGGAACAATAAAGGATAGTGTTAAGTTACTTAGTTGCTTTTAGGGAAAGGCATTTTGCTCTGGGGTTCTTGGGACCTCACTGGGAGGTTCCCATCCCCAAGTAGGAGCCAGATGTTATCTCCCAAAATAATTTATTTCGATAGTATGAAGAATTTAATTCACGCAATAAGGGATATGAATATCACTAACAATTTGAAAGCCTATGTTTTTGATGAAAATTTCACAAAGTTGTAGCTTCAATGGCTTGGGAGAGGATCAGAACATGTCATTAGACACCGACAGACATACAGACTGCTGCTTCTGCGATCAGATGAAAACTTTGGTGATCGAAAGAACTAAGGACTATGGATCGACGAAGTAAAGCTGAAATTTTCCGTAGTGTCGGTGGTATAAATCACTAAAATGCCACCGAATTCACGTATCGAAAATCAGAACCACTACTTAATAAGGCGTCGGAGCTTGAAAACATAAATCGTCGGTAAGATAGTTCACTAAGGAGCCGCAACGGCGGGAAACAAACTAAATACGGGTTCTGCCACAATAGAAAATCATTGGCGATCAGAAGAACTAAGGACTACGCGTCAGAACTTGAAAACACTAATCGTCGGCACAATAGTTCACTAAGGAGCCGCAACGACAGAAGACAGACTGACTACAGGTTCCGCCACAATAGAAAATCATTGGCGATCAGAAGAACTAAGGAATACACATCGGAACTTGAAAACACTAATTGTCGACACAATAGTCTGTTGGGCTATGGGTAGACCCGGGTTTTATACCTTTTATCTTCGCACCAACAAAAGACCCACAGTGTTGGCCCTTTCGGCAACAACCTGTGAACAGTTTGCAGTCTCACCCGAAATAGCTATGGGGTGCCGCAGAATCAGGTTTCTGCAAGAAGAAGAGGGATATTACTGTACCTTTAGCCTTAAAAAAGAATAAATATGCAGTATAGATCTTCAACAGTTACTTAATTAGCTTCACAGTTTAGATAAACATAAAGTTGCTTACTTAACCCTTAACTGGGAATTCATAGCGAAGTTACTATCTAATAGTTATCTTATCTTATCACTTATCTACTTATCAAATGCATAAAACAGAAGCAAAACATCAAGAACCACCACAACACAAGATATACGTGGTTCAACCCCAGTGTAGGGGCTACATCCACAGAACTGTGCTTATATTCAACTCTTTACAAACACACAGTTCTGATTTGCGCACTCAGCTGCAGATCTTCTCAGCAACCCTAAGCTGCGCACTCAGCTGTAGCACCTTTCTTACAAACCCTTTGCGCACTCAGCTGCAGAGGTCATCCACGCACTCAGCTGGGACTTATCCTTAAACCCTAAAACAGGTCTTTCTTCCTTCACATCAATTCATCATACATCAAAGTCTCAAAAGGCCTAACCTCACTCCTTTACATAAGTGCCTATTTATACAAGCGCACTATTACAATACCATGGACTTAAACCATGGGCTTAAAAACCATGAGTTTAAAACATGGGTTATTTACAAAAAGAGGGGCTTCGACCCAACCCCGACACCCCTAAGACTATTTTGTGCCACAACTTCGCTTACAAGCTTCACACCAAAACCGCAGAGTTGCCAAACTAAGGACCTTTAAGGTCGGAGCCCTCGGTTGAACAATATCTGCTCAAGAGGGATTTATGTCGTACTTAGAGGGATATGTTTTGGAGGCCCTCAGTAAAAGAAATCGGTGATTGGATCGAAGAGACCTATCTGAAATTTGCTGAACAAGAAAATAAGGATCCTTGTCATAGCTCAGATGACTTCTTGCAAAGGTATGTTTTTGCTGATAGTTATGAAATTTTCTTTGGTAGTATCCACATAGAATTGCACCGGTGGTTATCCAGGTTGACAGAAAGAAAGACAAACTTCAAAGAAGATCAGTCTCCTTCCTGGACCCCTGAAAGAATTAATATATTGAAAATGGTGAACAACGCGGTATCAAGAGCTGTTGATTTGAGTTCACTAAGGAGCTGCAACGGCGGGAAACAAACTAATACGGGTTCTGCCACAATAGAAAATCATCGACGATCGGAAGAACTAAGGACTACGCGTCAGAACTTGAAAACACTAATCGTCGGCACAATAGTTCAATAAGGAGCCACAACGATGGAAGACATAATGACTACAGGTTCCGCCACAATAGAAAATCATCGACGATCAGAAGAACTAAGGAATACACGTTGGAACTTGAAAACACTAATTGTCGACACAATAGTCCACTAAGGAGCCGCAACGGCGGGAGACAGACTGACTATGGGTTCTGATCAATTGATAGAAAATCATCGGCGATCAAAAGAACTAAGGACTATAGATCGGCAAGATAGTCCACTAAGGAGCCGAAACGGTGGGAGACAGACCGACTGCGGGTTCCACGACAATAGAAACTCATCGGTGATCGAAATAAATAAGGGCTACGGATCGACAAGTTTAGAACCAAGTAGCTCCATAGTGTCGGTAAGGCAATGGACAAGGATTCCAATCAATCAATAGAAAATCATCGGTGATCAGAAGAAATTATGACTACAGATCAACGAGGTTAAGCTAAGCAGCTTCACAGTGTCAGTAAGGCAACAAAAAAGGCCTCTGATCAATGGCAAAAATCATTTCAACAGCGATAAAACTAGTTCATTTCACCTCTGAAACAACGACAACGTTCCGATTTAGGGCGTCGATGTGCTAGAAGACAGAGCTTCTGATCAGTGACCGCGACGACAAGGTAGAAAAATCTGGCGGATTAAACAAGGAAAGTCACTTCAGAATGAACTAGCAGTGGTGATTATCAGCAACCAATTCAGTTATTAAAAGTTTGCTCAGTGAAATAGATCTTCACAATAGATAGACAAATAGTTAGCAAGGGTTTGAAACCCTAATCTGAAAAAACTATCACTTCCGAATATTTTTGTGAAAATAGACGGAAGTTTCAAGATCTCTCATTTTTGTAGAAGGCTATAAAGCCCATGATTGATTTTATAATAAGGGTTCAACTTCGGGGATTTATGAGCCAATAACGCTTTCAAGCTTCTCATTTTACTTATTCATGATATAAGCTCTTTTGTTTGTGATCTGTTCAGCCATCATCTCTTTCTTTACTGTATTTATGCCTGAATGTGTATTTAGGTCATTTTCAGATTGATTAAAAAGCTGATAGCTGTCATCCTATTGGTTTATTAATTCTATTTAATTTATAAATACCATCCTCATCAGGATTTATCCATTTATATGCATGTGTTTTGTATGTAAGTCTACCAGCCTGGTGAGTTCTCCATCCTTGCACCTTATTGTCGAATTTCTGAGCAATTGCAACTAAAAGCCTTGTAAACAAGTGAGTTCGATGCATGTCTTGAGATTTGAAAGGTTATATAGGTCAACTGACTTGATCTATATCAGAAAACTCTAAAAACATTATAAGTTACCAAGCATCCTCGAGATACAACCGAGAGGAGTTTCCTGGAGTGATAACACTACCCACATTCCTATTTCAACAATATCAAGTCGAGATGAAAATTGGGGAAATGAATTTTCCTTATTGATGCCACATAAGGAGCAGGAGGCTCCCATAGGTGTACATGATGACTTTATGAATGCACCATTACCTTACCAACAACAACATAGGATCATATTGCTTCCACTTGATGCCATTCATCCACATATGGACTGGGTGGAAGATTACATGTCACACATGGATTGTTCTTGCAAAAGAATTTATTCTCATGAGCAGTGGAAGGAAACTAAGGAAGAAAAATACCAAGAGAAGTTGTTGAGAAGCATATCTTGCATAAGGTGGCCTCTGTGGAGGAAATCCACACATTTGGATGGATGTTTGCACCCTTTGACCAGTGGAAGAGAGTTGAGACATTGGGATTGTGCACATGATAAAGAAATGAGATTTCCATATGGATTTGACAGTTGGAAGATTTGTTCATATATGGAAGGTATATGTGGCTACTTGTTAGAGTCATGCACCTTGTAGGGTGTACCTTTTGCTTACACCATGGAATTTTCAGCAGACACATCCTACATCTTCTATGAGCAACATGGGAATCTATGGTTGTTGGAGGATGCCTATAATTGTATTGGGACATGGGAATCACACCTATTTCATTGCATAAACATAATTGTGAGATTCAGTGCTAGTGTGAATCAAGCACATAAATACTTTTATGCTGGGTGGGGAAGTATCACAGATTCCCAACCTTTCATTAGGATTTTTCACTTCTCACTGTGGTGGTATGATTTCCACATCATGATCTTCATCTTCTATGATGATAAAATTATGTTGTTGTTACTGATGTTTGGAAGGAGGTAGATAATACCATGGGACCTTGGCATTCTTGGGAACGGAATATTTCCAAAGGGTGCAACAACATTTGGATCTCAGCAGTGGGATCCATGAATTCTACTCATAAACCTTAACTTGGTTGAAAATTTTGATGGAAAGAAGTGGTCATTAGAGAAATGACTATGATCAGAGTTGTGCAGCAGAAACATGGTGGACAACTTTTGAAGCACTCTGGGGTGCTTCTGCTTGAGGAAAAATAGACTTGGGAGGGGAGGATTTTCATGTCCCCTCAATTTTGATCACCAAAGTGTTGACCATGCCAAAACTCCCAGGGATTCCAAGTGACATTAATTACTCTAGCCTAGGGATTTTTGTCAAAACATTATCTACGAGGATTATACTTAGTTTTATTTTTATTATTAATTAATTAATGTGCAAATAATATGTGTAATTAAGATTTCCATGTCAGGAGGGCACAATGGGAAATCCAACTTGACAAGGAGGAAAATTAGAAACTATGTGACAAAAGAAATCATATAGGAAAAATGAAAGTGCTAAAAGCCAAAGAAAAGCATCCAAACACAAAAGAGGCAACAATTGATAAAAGGAGGGTGCATCGTCTCTTTTGTACTTTAGTCACAAAATCATGAAAGCCAAGAAAAGCTGTCATAAGGAAAAATAAGAACAATGGACCAAAGGAGGGTGCAGTTTCCCTTTTGGAGTTTAGTCACAAAAGCAGGAAATCCAAGAAAAGATGTCATAAGGAAAATAACAACTCTGGGTCAAGGAAAGCGCAGTTTCCAAATGGGATGAATGATGCAATAATGGAAACATCTTTGAGGACTCAAACTTGTTAAAATTATCAAGGAGGGCACATTCATGGTTAGGGTTAGGGTTTTTAAGTGGATGACTTGCTCTCACAGGTCACCTATTACCTATACCCTCTAAACAATTCACCGATGATCTATTTAAAGGAAATTCAAGCTCCTTTACTCAGTTTAGTTGATGATTGATTTGTGTTCATGTGAACCATAACTTCTACTAAGTGTTGTGCCTCAGTCTTTTGGGAGACGTGCCTCAAGTCCTTCCTTCCCCTCCCTTCTTCCTCCCATTCAATTTCATTGCCGGTGTTGGAGAACTATTAACCAACACCATAGATTCATATCAGACATCCATTACAACCAATTTCTCCATTGAATTCAACCTCCAGTGAAGCCCAACTTCACCTACGCTCCCATCCATAGCTTGGTGTCAGATTTAGGCCTCCCGCCCTTAATTTTGGGTCTTATGTTTGGAGAGATCAGAACTCAAACCTCCTCTTGATGTGATCAGTCCAAAGCTCTGATTTTGACCTTTTTCATACTATAAGAATTCTGTTCAGTAATCTCTCATGTCAAATTTTCCATGAGTGAGCTTCTATTTGACCATAGAATGAGGGACTTGAGCAATTTAATGCAAGTAGAATATAGTAATGGCCATGAGAAGGTGTATGAATGTTTTAATATGTATTTATCTCTGTTAAATTCCATTATCAGTTCTGATAACTTCCTGACACGAAATTCATGCATTTTTGTACACCTATGTTAGATGGCTAGTAAAAAATTACTAATTTTACAGTTTTATTAATTCATATGTGCATCCCTTTCCCATTCCAAAATTTGCTGTAGGTTGTGTACTGAACCCACTATCCATCCCAACCTTAATACTGATATTTCACCGAGGCCGTAGATTGTTTGGGAAGCCTCCACTGCGTAGGGTCTCCCCGAGCCAAAATTGCCAATTTCCCCCAAATCATCCCAATCAAACTCAGATCACTCCAGATATGTCCTTTACTATCTGAAAAATTATTTAATCCATTTTATTAGTCATACCACAACTCTGAACCTTACCCCTAACCCCTGGTTGATTGGACATGAAAAAAATTCTTCCTAGTTTCACGGTTAGGTGACTTAGAAGCATGGGAGTAAGTTTGAACATAGTTGACTCTGAAACCTAAATGGTATCTGATATAAATGGTAAGATACTCTATCAGTCTTAAATTTTGTCCTTGATTTCTTCCATCATCCGCTGCCCCATGTATTCATTTCTCAACAAAAATACCCCTATTTTCCTAGTTCAAATTTGTCTGATTGAGTGCACAAGTTTGATTCATAAATTTTAATTTAGTTTGTAGCAAGATTGGTGTTCTAATTTGTACATCAAATATGGAACATTACAGACTATGAGAGTGTGAAGAGGAATTTGCAACTGATGTGCTGCAGGTTGTATCCCTTCATTTTACTAGATGATATATTTGAAAGGTTTGACAATTTCCATGTGGACGAATCCCATCTTCGGGGAACCACGTTATATTGGTATCTTTCTTGTATTGTGTATATGTTTTTTATTTTTGCATCTTGTTTTATTCTATTGTTATGTGATCTTGTTTTTTAATAGATATGACCCCATTTGCATCAGTCCAGTCCCAAAGAAACAATTCCTCTCTATCACATATTGTTCCATTCTTCAGCCATATTAACATTCAACCCCAGATCAGTATCCAAGTACCAATAAGACAAAGAAGAGTCAACCAAATTTTTTCTTCTATATTGAGAGAGCACTTCAATGTTGATGGAATGTAGATAGGTTACCAGCTCTAGAATAAATTGTATTTATTACCCTTCCCAATAAATGGATCAATGCTAATAAAACTTGAAAGCCTCCTCTAAATTTGCAGCTTAGACTCTTTCCCAAAATTGGAAGAGTTTTTGAAAGGAATCTTCAGAGAATAGATGATGAAGAACCAGATTATTGAGGATTATAGATCCGATGAGAAAGATAATAGAATTTATTGATATTTGGATTTGATAACATTACTCTAGAGACTCCCTCCAAAAATTCCTCTCCATATACTTTTAGAACTTAAGGAATAACAAAACCAATGTAAATGATTTAATACCCATCCTACCAACTTATTTGGGAGATAAATACTTTGCCAAGATGCCAAATTAAATTTAGTGGCATTTAAATTTATTGACCACAATAACTGAAACATTCTCTTTCTGATTCCATTTATTACTGATAACAGAATCATAGCCATAGAAATCCAATACACATGGATACTTTTCAGATCAAATTTAACAAGGAACAATCTTCCACCAATAGATAAATACCTATAAGTCCAATTACTAATTCTCTTCTCAATCATATTTAGCAACCAATCCTATTCTTCTTTTCTGTAAAAATTTGGTTTTAAAAAGTATCCAAGATATTTAAAACTTTCTTCCACGTTTAACATATGATAAGGAAAAAGTTGTGAGATTTGTTCACATATCCCATGAATAAAATAATTAAATAGGAACATGGATTTATCAACACTAATGGCCATTCCATATGCTGCAAAAAAAGATGAAATAATAGCAAGGTAATATTTCCATTCAAGAACTGATCCCCCACAAAAAAATAACACATCATCGACCAATAACAATTGAGAAATACGGAGATTGAGGGAGATGATGATACCTTTGATCTTCTTGTCTAATTTTGTAGTATCTATGAGCCTACCGATACCTTCAATGATTAAAAGGAATAATAATGGAGATAAGGGGAATCCCTATCTTAGTCCTTTGCTGCCTTTAAAAAATGAAGTAGGATAACCATTTACCAAAATGGCATAATTTTCATTAGCAATATAAGACATGATCCATTTTGTAACATCAACTGGAAGTCCAAGCTGAATGAGGTCAAATCTCAAAAATGTCCAATCCACTTGATCATATGCTTTGATCAAGTCCATTTTAGGATAAAGGCATGAATATTTATGGATTTGATAGAATGTAGACATTCCCGAGCCACCCCGATCACATCAAGTATTTGCTTATTAGGAAAGAACCCAAAATTGTTCTTTGCATACCTTTTTTGCCCGAATAGGATTAATCCTATTTGAGATAATCTTTGTGATGAATTTGTAGACAAGAATACATAAATATATAGGTCTATAACCTTTGAAGCACTCTGCCTTGTTCTTTTTGGGAATTAGAGCAATATAAGTAGAATTCAAATTCACAGGCACATTCACCATACTCTGGGTCTCCTCTACAGTTTCCACCAATTCTTTCCCAACTAAATGAAAAAAGCGGAAGAAAAAATCTAATGTTTAGCCATCCAGGATAGGTATTTTAGCCCTGGCAAACCGTTTTAACACACCTTTTACTTCCTTTGAAGAGACTACTTCTCCAATTTTTTCTCCCTCCTCATTACAAAACATTATGGGACAATGCCTTATGACCTTCTATTGATATTCTAGATTCATAGAATCACTTTTTTTATATATATCTTTAAGTAAGAAATAGCGCCGGATTCTAAAGAACTCTAATATGTCAAAATATCTCCATTTGAATTCTTTAAAACCTAGATAGAATTCTTGATTTTCCTTTGATTTGTATAATTCTGATTTTTTTGATGTATTATTATCCTCACTGGATAACTAGATGGCTTGACTTTTGAGCCTCCAAGTTTCTTCATGATGCTTCATAATTTTGACGATTCGAAGGAATCATTTTTTCCTTTCTCACATATTAAAATAAATAATCATCAATTGTAACTGATAATTCATTAATTTTTTTTTCAATCTGAAGCAAATCTTTTTGATTATCCTCTTTTTTTCTTTTTTCTTCAATTGTATCGCATCAAATTTCATATTTTTGACTTTATGGAGCAAATTTTGAGTTGGAAACCTTAATTCAATCTCAAAGTAAAATCAAAATAATTAAACTTATTCAATCTACATTTTAAATGACAATTACTATATACAATCTCACACTTATTTAAAGTGAATTAATATCTTATGTGCAGTTTAACTCAAACTTATAAATTAAAAAACCACTTAATAAAACAAAACTTGAATATCGATATTAATATTTTAAGAACATATCTCTCCGTGTTTTTACTCAAATTTCGATTGGGAGAGATCGTTGGATGCAGAATTAAATTACGCATCCGAGTACCCACTCGACATACTTTTGACGGACCCTGCTACCCCAAAAACAAGAAATACCTGAAAAAACGTGATGATGATGTCAACATCACATTTTTTCAGGTATTTCTTCTTTTTGGGGTAGCGGGGTCCATCAAAAGTATGCAGTGTGGGCACTCATTGGATGCGGAATCAAATTGTGCATCCAATAAGCTCTCTCGATCGAAATTTGAGATAGGGTTGGGCTTAAAGGGAGTCAAAATAGCTTGGAACATTGCAAAAGTTGGCGTGCATGCTTGTCTATCCATAGCGGACATTATTCGGTCGAATAACTATATTTATTCAGCTGAATAATGAATTTATTCGGCCGAATAATTATCATTATTCGACCGAATAATGAATTCTTTATTCGGCCGAATAACCTTAATGGTGAACCGTTTAATTTGATAGAACGCATAGTCAGCTAGTAATTTTTACGGTTGTTTCAATACTTATTCGACCACATAAATTAAAAAACCACTTAATAAAACAAAACTTGAATATCGATATTAATATTTTAAGAACCAAATGTTCATAAAAAAATTTGTATTGTCCAACAACTAGGTAATACAAATAAGATAAACAATAAAAATATTAAAATCGAATTGATATCATAAAAAATTTGTATTGTCCAACAACTAGGTAATACAAATAAGATAAACAATAAAAATATTAAAATCGAATTGATATCATAAGTGAATGCTGCATTGAATATCCATGTGGGTAAGATAGAGGGCATATCTATATTACAATGGAGTGTGGTGGCTCCCAAAAAAACCATATATGTATATACTACTTATATTACAATTTATTTTGGTTTTTCACCTTTAAAAAAACCATTATTATTATTATTTCCATTCATTTTGGTGATTTTAAAGAAACAATAACGATATATGTAAAATATAAAATTTAAATCAAATAAAAAAATATATATATATTCTAAATTATATTTAGATTATCATATATTTTGGTGATTCTTAAAAGAATCATAATTATTTTATTTGGTGATTTTCAAAATTCTTATAATTCTTTTATATATGATAATGATGATATTAATTATTAACATTCATTAAAACTTATATATATAAAATCTATTGAAATAAACATAAACATAAATTTAAATTAATATTATAATTATTATATAAAATAAATCCTTAAATTAAGATATTAAATTTTTTAAAGTTCTAATTAAAGATATAAATTAAATTATAGTTAGTCATATTTTGAGGGTTAATTTCAATTAGACATATAAATTAAATAGGTTGAATAATTTGGACATTTTAGGATGTTTGTCAATGAATCTATTAAATTGAGCACATAGATTTGTGGACAAACACACAACTCACAAGATAGATTACACAATTTACTCAGTTATTGAAGAATGAAACAGTGCAAAAATGCCTTGCAGTTGTGAATGGTTTTCATTAATCAAAGAGTAATAAGATAATCATTACAATGAAGTACAATGGCTTAAATAGCCACATGCAAATCGAATCCACATGAGGAAATTTGAATTGATTAGACTCTACTTGACTGTAGGTAACTAAGACCTTGTCTAAATCAATGTCGGAGGACTCAATAGTTAATTGACCTTGTCTAAACCATTGCTGGTGTTCAACGGAGTTCTAAAACACAACTCAAGTGTCTACTTCAGTGTTGACTGATGCTAACTAACAGTGGTAGGTGAGAAATGTGCCTCTCCTCCATGTAGCCATGCAAACCTAGCGCTAACTGAATGTAGAGGACTAAAACTGAATGTAACTAAATCCTAACTCAGCTTGACTAGTCACTAACTGAACTCAACTGCTGAAGGTTGGTGTCGGCACTCCCAGTGGCTCCTAAATTGTAGGAATTGATCTAGGAGGATCCCAAACTGATGCATGCAAGTGAAATCAGTGGCGGTAGGCCTCAATTGGTGTTCGACACACTTTAGTAACTGGAACATGTGCCCCAATTAGGCCAAGTGGACCCAATGGTGCTAGTGACTAAAAATAGATTGGATGGACTCCCGATTTAGACATGACTCCTAATTTAGACATATGACCAAATTGGATAAGGGAGGATTAATAATCCTAACACCCCCCCTGAATGCTAACTTGGACAATCTGTGGGCCCTGGTAACTAAGACCATAGGCCACCCATTACATTAAGTAAAGTAAAGTAACTGCTCAATACAAGGAGCTGGGGAAAAAACCACATGGGAAAAAATCCCCCCCTCTAATTAAACAGGTAGAATCAGGATCAACCTGGTTCTTCTGTGCACATGTATCATGGGGCCTGGCATGTGAACCTCTCCATCATTATGTCTTGAGGAATCTTCCTCTTTGGAAGAATAATTATATGCTCAACTAAATCAGAAATATAGACAGCTGCCGGATGAAGACTAGACCCATGTAGAGCAACTGAAGTCAACTAATAAGTGAGAAAAGGTTCTTGATGATTCAGAACATGTGAGGAACACTCAAGAAACTGATATGTTGCAGCCATGAACAGAAAACCATGAGTGGTAAAATCATCCCCAAGTGTTCGGAGCAAGTGTTCAGGCGGATGTAGAATGTCTTCCTCTTTACTAGTTATGTGAGGAGATGAGCATGTGATCAATGGTAAAGAAGCACTGGGAATGTGGAGAACGAATGATTGAGCTCCATAGTATGATATAGCTTCAAAAATATATAATGATTCACAAAATAAAACATCAGCAACCTCACAAGAGGAAACTAACACCAAATCCCCAGCAGTAGTTTTGAAGATAAATTGCGGTACTTGATTTTTCACATCGGAATTGGTGAGAGAAGCTACAAGCATGAATGAAAGCTCTTGTATTTTAAAATATGAACCAAACAATATCATATCATAAATTAAATCATATCTAAATAGGTTCACAATAGATCCAAACTGTGAAACGAAATCAAATCCTCAGCAACAGTTTTGTAGGAGACTTGCGGTACTTGTTTATTCACAAAATTAATGAGAACAACTACAAGAAATACTGAAAGCTTATGAAACTGAAATATTGAACCAATAAATATCAGATTAGATCTAAATAATATCATATCAGATCCAAGAGGATGGTCCACCGAGATGGTAGATGCACATTTTTCTTCTTCTTCAAAATTCTGAATTTTGGTGCACGCAATCTTGCAGGAATTTGCTGGAAGATCTAGATCATGGGGAGAGAATGGATCACTCTGGTAATCTGATATTTCTTCCAAAATACCAAGGTATTACATATTTTCACACCAGTAGCAACATTAGAGGGAGAAAAATCAAATTTCTCTTCACTTTCGGAAGCAATTAATGGCAAATTTTGCACAGAATTCAAAGGAAAATCAGTGGAGGAGGACTTTGCTTCTTTTTTTATTTTGAACAAATTCAGCATAAAGAGTAGAGGCTGAGAATTTTGGATCAGGAACTATTATGGTGCTATATGTGCTCTCCAAAGTGCTATTATGATCCTCTTCAATCTTTCCAAAGGTTTTGTCCAATCTTGTCCAGAGTTCCTTTGGGTCTTCAATAGATCTACTGAGGTAGCACAAGCTAGGACAAAGAGCCAGTGTCATTGTTCCAAAAGCTACATAACATTAATTTAGCCAGTCATTCTCACTAAAACACTCTTCACCGAGTCCAATAGACACCCCATAGAGACCTCGTCTCATCAGAGATGAAATCATCTTCTTCTTCCATTCTGAATAGTTTGTGGATAGGGTGAGAAGAGGAACCGATGAATCCATTTGAAGTTGTACCTGCAATTACACAAAAAGACAAAGTAAGGTAAAAAATCCTGCACATTTAAGGTTTTGATCACACCTAGCATAGTTGATCAAGCAAGCTTGATCAACAATTCCTTAACTTGGGGTATTAAGTGGTAAACCTTCTGCTTCTGGTGCTGAGTTGGAAGGATAAATTTTTGCTAAAAAATAATCCAGTAGGAGATATGAGGAGGATAAGTTCCTTTTCCGCTGAGGCTCTGATACCATATGAAATTGATCACATAGATATGTGGACAAACACACTACTCACAAGATAGATCACACAATTTACTCAGTTATTGAAGAATGAAACAATGCAAAAATGACTTGCAGCTGTGAATGCTTTTCATTAATCAAAGAGTAATTAGACAATCATTACAATGAGGTACAATGGCTTAAATAGCCACATGCAATTCGAATCCACATGAGAAAATTCGAATTGATTAGACTCTACTTGACTATAGGTAACTAAGACCTTGTCTAAATCACCGTCGGAGGACTCAATAGTTAACTGACCTTGTCTAAACCATTACCAGAGTTCAACGGAGTTCTAAAACACAACTCAAGTGTCTACTTCAGTGTTGATTGAGGCTAACTAACAGTGGTAGGTGAGAAATGCGCCTCTCCTGCATGCAGCCATGCAAACCTAGTGCTAACTGAATGTAGAGGACTAGAACTGAATGTAACTGACTCCTAACTCAGCTTGACTAGTCACTAACTGAACTCAACTACTGAAGGTTGGTTTTGGCACTCCCAGTGGCTCCTAAATTTTATGAATTGATCTAAGAGGCTCCTAAACTGATGCGTGCAAGTGCAATCAGTGGCAGTAGGCCTCAATTAGTGTTCCCCACACTTTAGTAACTGGAACATGTGCCCCAATTAGGCCAAGTGGACCCAATGGTGCTAGTGACTAAAATTAGACTGGATGGACTCCCAATTTAGACATGACTCCTGATTTAGACATATGAACAAATTGGAAAAGGGAGGATTAATAATCCTAACAGAATCTAGATATAGAATTTATTGTCAAATTGCAATCATATATTTCTTAAATTGCATTTTAAATGTATAAATGAAAACTGGATTTTAGACAACTACGATCTAAAAACAATTCAAAGTCAAATCTTAGCAAGATTAGAATCTTTAAAAAACCAAACTACAATCCATAAAAAATGATTTTTGGTAGTATCTTAGATATATGAAACAAAATCAATACCATCTACTTGTTAACGCAAACAAATATTTGTCATTGTTTTCTTGTTTCTTTTTGTTATTGTTGAGCTCTACCCTAAGACTGACATTGTCTAGGGTTGGTGCTTTTGCATGTCATAGGGGAGAAATCCCTACTACACTACTCAATTTAATTAATGAATCTATCCATAAATCCATGTTTTCCATCATTAAGTTGTCCAAATTGAGTTTCCCACCCATGCTTATACCATTTGAAACTTTTTATATATTGAGGGTTAGCTAGTTCCAAACTATTAGTTTTGATTGAACTAGGTTTTTGTAAACTTATAGAAAATATGGATTTTGGATTTGATTCCTTCCCTGTTTAGAGGGAGGTCTACCCACAACAATATTGGTGTATTTTTATTAATGCAAAATTTCCATAGCCAAGAGTTTCCATCGAAATAAATGGATGATGGAATTAATTATTCCACCACCTTGCTAGATGACTTTTGAAATCCTAGAAATCTGTCTAACTGTTTTCACCACCACACAACCTCAATCATTCAAAATTTGAAAAGGCATCCACCACCATGTTCCAACCCATCGAATGTTAAAAGGGAACACATCGCATCAATTTTTCAAGGGATATTACCATCCATTTTTTTTCTTCACAGAGTTTCAAGAATCATTACCAGGAAATTGTAGTTCTGATTTTGTTAGTTGGTTGAATTTCACTGAAACATAGTATTTATGATATGAAGAATTAATTTGGTTTATATGAGGCGAAGGGTCAAATTGAATTAAGGATCTAATCCCATAATGTGTATATATATGTGATCCTATTTTGAAGTTGAATATCAATCAGATCGAAGATGTTGAGTTGAATGTAAAAACAAAGGTTCCTCTCTATATTTTTTCTCGTATTATGTTTTTATGAGTTTAAAAACTCATATTTGTTTTAGTGATTTTTACCGTAGCAAGTTGGATTTCTAAATTTATATTTGATTGTGGAAGTGTTTTGTTATTACTATAGAAGATCATCATATATATATATATATGTTTTTCTATAGGTATTATTGAGTTGCAATCAAACAATCCTGTAGAGGACTATTTGCTGTCACAATGTGAAGAAGTTATTTTGCTGAATCGAGTTATTTTTTCTGAGTTGTATTCTTAAGTGTAGATGAGTTGAATGAGTCCTGTTGTCCACTGAATGCACACCAGCAGCAGAAATCTAATGAAAGCTGTCTCCTCACTTGAGAAAGTGGGAGAGGTGTGGCCTTGGGGGCAAGCATAGAGCTAGGTAATGTCACCTACTCCTAGCTCCTTCATTTAGGATAACTCCTAACGAAGCTAAGGGGGGTAGTACCTACAAAGAGTTTCTATGGCTCAATGTTTTAAATGTTTTTTGGTGGTTGCAGATGCGGATGGGTGTTGTTTAGGAGTTTTTTGATGGGAAGATCACAATTTTAACTTTTTAGAGAATTACAAAGATATGCTTGCGACATTTAAATTAAACACAACACTGATTGAATTAAACAAAAGTATCCATAATGATAAGATATTGAACAATACACTTGAGATATGGAAATAAAATAATAACAGACCAGTGTCTTATCCAATGGATATGGAGTCACAAATTGTAGTGCTAGGATGCTTGATACAAGAGTTCAATGTTTGTGCGATCGTTTTGCAAATGCTCTTTGTAAATTTTATCAAGTTTTAGTGATCTTGGATTATTATGGCTGAGAGAACAAGGTTTCAAAGTCCAACCAGAAAAGTATTCTAAGTCGTTCTGTTCGAGACCTGTCGGTCCGTCCAGTATCCTAGGCTAGGTGTTCGGAGAATTTAACCAACAATCCAGGAAACTTAGACAACGGGGGGTTTCGACGCCCTTACTGAGAAAAAATCGAATGCTTTTGACAATGCCGGTGCGTTGGTTGTGGAGGTGAATATTTTATTATGTTATCACTTACAATATTAACAAATCCGATCACCATTCTGAGTACGAGTCCAAATTTTTAGGGTCGACATAGCATACTAGGTGAGGGATAGCAATGAAGTAAATTTTAAGTGGGGAGATGTGAGTTGGAATAATTTTATTATTATGAGCAAACAGTTCAACTCTCCGACAGAGAGTGCTCTTGACTTTGTCTTATGACATAAGTTCAAGAGACTTTAATTAATCTATATGCCTAATGTAAGGAAAATGCAATGTAACTATGTTCTCTAACACAGAGTTCTCTTGACTTGGGTTATGGCAAGTTCAAGAGACTTTGGTTTCTTTTTAAAAGACAAGCAGATTGTAAATATGGAAACCAAATGATAGCTCAAAAAGATTAATAAACAATGATTTGAAATAAACTAACTTAGCAAAAATAAGTTGAACTAGCTACTAGTGTTCTAAGCATAAAATGAAACTACTCTAAGCATGCTAATAACCAAATGAAAGAACAACCCAAGGCTCTTCCCCAAATGGGGGAAGGAAAACAAAAAGTGTGGTAGGCCTTATCCCACTTTCCTTTTTATTAATCAAGTACAATATTGAGGATTTTCAACCTTTCGGGAACTGAAATTAAGCAAAAACTTGGAACAAGAAGTTTTATGACTTCTTTTACAAAAAAGAGAGTGAGAAGCTTTAGATCTTCTTTTTTAACACCATCTTCATCTGGTTTTGGATCTTCCTTAGGGTCTCTTAATGTGTTTCTCTTCTTCTTTGTGTAATCTCCAAGTGTCTTAGGTTCAAGTATCTCTTTGCTTCACCTTTGCACTTTATTTTCCTCTCAATACCAACAACAAACACAAATCCAAACAACTCATGCACCCATTAGTCATTAGCAAAATAAATCAAACTTGAAACTAATATAAGATTAATATCTACAAACAAATCTAAAATGCAAAAATAATCTATATGCAAGCTAGGAAATGAAACTAGAATGAAATCTAACAATGCACAAACTTTATATAAAAAACCCTAAGATAAAGAAGGACAAAAAGGGCAGCGAACAACAATATAGTTGGATGCAAAAAAGTGAGAAATGGGGCAACGGACAATAGTATAGTTGGCTGCAAAAATGGGGCAGCGAACAGCAGTATAGTTGGCTGCAAAAAAAGTGAGAAATGGGGCAGCGAAAGAGAGCAAAGAGGGCAGCAAAAGAGGGCTGCCTAAAAGACAAAAAAAAAGACAGTGAAAGAGGGTTGAGAGGGTAGTGAAGGAGGGCTGAAAAAAGGAGGAAAAGAGGACAAAAAGGGGGCAGCAAAAGAGAGGAACGAAAGCAAGAGACCAAGACAAGCTGGAAAAGCAAGATGGCAAGCTTGGTGGGAGATTCTAGGCTTGGAGAATGGTATGAATTGGATCTTCCACAACTTAGAGATGGGCAGGACTAGTAACCAGTAACCGAAAAGAGTTTTTTAGGAGCTTGTGGGAGAAGGCAAGAAAGATCTAGAACCGCTTGCAACCCTGTAAACAAAATATATTAATAATGGAACATTTGTATGGTGAAGGTATTAGATGCCAAGAGCTCCTACTAGATGCAATCCCTGAAGACACAAACACTCGATGCAAATTTGATTAGAAGACTAAGTACTAGATTGTTAGTCTTCAATAAACATAATAATAAAATTGCAATACAAGGGTAGGGTGAGAGAGATATTAATTCACATAGGATGAAGACACAATGCCAAAATCCCATCAAATGACCTCCCAAAGTCTCAATATTTTATTAACAAAAGAAGCTTACAAAATCCAACAGAGTTTCTATGCAAAAACTCACCCGCAGACCACTTAATTATTACAAATTGAAAATTTTCAATTAAACCATGGCCAAAATGGTTTAATTAATTGAAAAATTTAGTCAATTCCCTATAGTAAAAAAAAATAAAAATAAAAATCACCACGCGTCCTGGAAATTTTTTCTCAGACATTGTTTTAATGTATCCCAGGGCTTAGGAAATGACCATGGAACATACCAATAGTGCCTAGTAGATTCATATTTACTAGTTGGACTCTAATAACCCCCCAAGGCCCAAAATTCAAAATCGGGCATTCTAGCTTTGGAGGAAGAGAGGGAAAACCTCGTCGATTATACTCGGCTATAGGCAAAGCATAATTGACAAGGGAAAAAACTCCCTAGAATACCTTAGTTGAAATTTTACGTCTTAGGGGGCCGAGCCAGTCAAAACCCCTACTAGCACACTTTATTACAAAAACCCAATGGGGCATGGTCATTTCAACATAAAAATAAAAATGACTAGCCAAAATTAGCTAGGCAAAACATTCTGAACTTCTGCTGCACTAAACATGAACATTGACCATGCTCATCAAATGGCGGCTCAACAGGAGGTTCAACTATGGTACAAAATAGTTGGTAACAAGTCCAATTGTTGAAGCAAAGTATCAGGATAAGTTTTTGAATGTAGGGGTGATCAAAATCTTGTTTAAGTCACTTACTATTATTTATTTCTTATAGTTGATTGTTTGTTGTTACTCCTATAGAACTTGATGTTACTAATCCTGTAGGTGTTGATTTGGTATTTTAGTGATTAGTAAGTGTTGCTGGTACTAAGATCACCACTCCCATACCTTCTCTCAAGTGGTATCAGATCATATGAATCCTTTGAGCCATTATTGTGGATAGAGATAGAATCCCTAGAAGTCATCTAGGAGAGTTGTTAAAATTGTGCGTTGAATCAAGTCTATGGACATCGCTATTGTGAAGCAACTCTGCATTAGCCGAGCTGCCGTTTTGCTAAATAAATTAGCTTCCATTGCTGGGATTTTATTTTTCAATTGAATCTATTGCTAGTGAATCCCATTATCGTTAAGTAAGATCTCGCATGCTACTAAGCATCCAAAGTTGTGAAAGTGAAGAAGAGTTGCAAGGAACTCTGAGAGTTGAAGGATTGTGTACATGGTTTAATGTGAAGACATTTATGCTAAGTGTTGAGAGATCTTGAGCTCTGGGAGATATTGGGGTCCGATTCCCATCGTCTTTGTGTCTTGAAAAGAGACCACTTCCATTGAAAAGTTTATGCAATTATTTATTTTAGGACATAGTTTGGTATTACTGATGTGAGTTGTAGCTTTGTGTGAAACATAATACATTTTCATGAATTTTGTTTGCTTCTATCCTTCACATCGTGGTATAGCTGAAGCTGCTCATTTGAGGCTTCTCGTCGTGAGCTATTCCTGAACGAGTTTTTCATGTCTGTGTTAGATGCATTTCGTGAAACCCTCATGGGTATTTTATACAATATTTAAGATGAGAATTATTTTAAAGTTTCTATGCAAGTATTTTGCTATTGTATTTTGTTGAAATAGAGACATTGACCAGGGATTGAGGGAATGCTTATGATATGATTGCGTATGTGTTGAGAAAGTGGATTATTCTCCACACTCTTTGAGGATTGGTTGATGGTTGTGTGCCTTGTTGAGGGCATTTATATATCTTTGTTATCAAGTATCTATAGATGAATTTTGAAGCAAGGTGAATTTAAGGGATGTAACTCATGGAATTATTTATGTGCTAATACTCTCTTTGGTTATAGGCAAAGATGACTCCAATAAATTAAAAAGGATGCATTTTTAAGTTTTTTATTTTGAAAAGTAGGACGAAGTCTATATTTTTTGCATGATATCCTTGTAAATGGAAGAGTGTCCCTATTTGAATGAGTCTGATTTTGTTGTTAGCTTGCATTTGTAATTCGAAGATACACACGAGGAGTGCCCAATTTAAGAAGTCACTGTTTGTGAAAGAAATGGGTCACTAGAGAAGATTGAAGCATATTAAAAGAATGAATAGAAAGGTAGACCGTATAGTATTTTGCAGAGATTTATCATAATATTTTAGCAAAAGTTGAGGGGCTTGTAAATCAACAAACCAACATACAACAAATCGAAAATGATTTAGGTACTAATGTTTTTGAGTTTCCAGCTCATTTTGTTGGTAAATATTGCAATGTATGGCATGCTAAAATGAAGTTGTTTCTTCATCATAATGGTTTGGAAATTTATATAGAAAATAAGAATGATGAGGCTTATAACGTTGTAAAAGATGCAATATCTCTTTGTTTCATCCAACAAGCTCCGGATGATGATATTTTCTATGTAATTGCTAAGGAAATACGACTAAAGAAGCTTTAGGAAGTTTGAAGAGAGTGTTTGATGTAATGGGGAGTTATATGAATAAGTAACAACATGTTAAAGAAAAAAAATATAGTCAAATTATTAGTGAACATCAATGTATTGATACACCATTGGATGATGTTGAAGATGGGAACCAACTCATGATATATTTATCAGAAGAGGATGAAGTATTAACAAATGAATTCAATGAAGAATTTGTAGTAGAAGATGAAGAAAATATTGAATATTGTCTAGACAAACTTTTTAATGCCTTGTCGTGTATGCAATAAATTGAACTTGAATTTGATGAGGTTTCTCTACCACATATAGCAACAACATTAAAAAAACTTAAGGTTTCTAAGAAATAATATACTAATCACTTGACTGAACTTTTAACCTAATTGGGTAAACCTATTAAAGTGACAAAGTCGACCTACCCAGGAAAACTCAAAATAATATTTATATTAATCTTTCCTAGGTACTATTGACTCGACTTACAACGAATAATTTAACTCATGAATTTTACATGAACTTTTACATTAATGAAATCTCTTGAAGGAATAATAATAATAATAATGTAAAGTAAAAGTATAATATTCTTTGAAGTTACATTATTTAAACACTCCCCCTTAATAAGAAGGGTATTCTACTGACAACAACAACAGCTGGTGTGGCTCTACACAACATCATTGGAAGGAGGGAGGAGGCATCATCAACAACAACTTTTGGAACATTGTATGGTACATCTATATATCATCGGAAGTTTTTAACAACATCATCATCTATAGCATGGAGCCGGAACATCATCATCTACAACACAGAGATGGAGCATCATCAATTGCAACACAAAGCTCTAGCATCATAATCTGCAACATGGAGTTGGAGCAACATCATATAGCTCATGGAATTGGAACATCATCATCTGCAACATGGAGCTTGGAACATCATGATCATATACATTAGCATAGAAATACTGTAATATCATCATCATCTACATCATTATAGGACTATTGAAACATCATTATCATCTGCATCAACATAGAACTGTTGGAACATCATCATCATCATCTTCAATACAGAGCTAAGATATCAACATTAACATCTTAAGTATAAAAACAAATATATCAACAACAATGATAGCATGAGGTTGGACAATCAACATAAAGCTGGAATAACATCAACAACATCGACAACATGAGGCTGGCTCATCAGCATGAAGCCAGAATAACATCATCAACAACATGTGGCATGTATAAAACTATCATCATCAATAAATCAAGGCTGGAGAAACATCATCTATGTCAATAGAATGGGGCAGGTGTATCAACAACCAACATGATCCTTCCTTTTGGAATTACAGTATCCTGGACAACATGGGATATCCTTTCCTTCAGAATTACGGGATCATAGACACCACATACGTGGTACTAAGACGGTACTTCCTTTCGAGATTACATGATCAAGTATTTACAGAGCCACCAATACTGATCACATATAAAACATATGTAAACATCACGATCATTCCTTTAAAAAATACGAGGTCAACTCCAACATGGATGATCCTTCCTTTTAGAATCACAGGATCGCCAACCAACGTTTTAGATGATCCTTCCTTTTGGAATTATGGGATCAAGTCCACCAATCAACATCCTAGATGATCCTTCCTTTCAGAATCACGGGATCAAGTCCATCAACCAACATCTTAGATGATCATTCCTTTTGGAATTATGAGATCAAGTATCAAGATCAACATTTAAGACAATCCTTCCTTTTAGAATTATGGGATCAAGTCCAAGGATGATCAATCCTAGCTGAGCTACCTGCTGTGATCATGATACCATAGTATCATAAATACTACTCCCCCTTTTGGGGGAAGTCCTTACAGACAGTAATAATCTTTTATCGGAAGTGTTCAAACTTCACATGAGATAGAGGCTTATACAATACATTTGAAACCTACTCATCTGTGCTCACATATTGGAGCTTTATATATCTGTTCTGCACCATGTCACGAATGTATAAATACCAAATTTCTATGTGCTTCATCTTATCATGGAACACAATGTTCTTTGTCATCTTCATGCAGCTTTGGTTATCACATAGAATCACGATGGCATCCATATCTAGATCAAATAGATCAAACAATAAATTCTGAAGCCATATGGATTCACAACTAGCGGAACAAGCTACAATATATTCTGATTCTACAGTGCTGAGAGAAACAATGGACTACTTCCTGCTTAGCCATGAGATCATGTATGACCCCAGATTGAAACATCCACCTGAGTGCTCTATATGTCTGAGACACTACCTGCACAATCCGAATCTATATAACTGTATAGTCCTAAGTCATGATCTCTAGTATAACCGAGACCATAGTCTACTGTACCTTTCAGGTACCTCATCACATGCTTTGCAGCTTCTAGGTGAACATGTTTGGGATCAACTAGATACTCACTCAAGGTGTTCACAAAAAAACATATATATGTCTGGGTATTCGTCAAATACATCAATGAACCAATAATCAATCTGTATAGTGTCACATACATGAGCTCTGACAAAGCATCAACCAACAAATTCAAATTTGTATCCATGGGTGTGGCCATGGATTTACATTCCAACATATCAAAATTTTTCATGATTTCTACCACATACTTCCCTTGGTTAAGGAAGATTTGTTCTGGGCTCTGCCATATTTCAAGACCTAGAAAATAATGCATTAAGGCAAGGTATTTTATCTCAAATTTTGCAACGAGCTTCTTCTTACACTATGATATTTGATTCTCATTACCTGTTAGGAATAAATCATCCATGTAAAACAATAATATGACATGTTCATCATCCATAACCTTGAAGTAAAGGTTAGGATCGACCTTACTTTTGGTAAATCCCAAGCTCGTTAGAAAAATATCTATTCTTCCATACCAAGATCTTGGAGCTTGCTTCAGTACATACAGAGCCTTCTTCATCTTACAAAAATGTGTATGTCTGTCTTCGACTTCAAAAATTTGTGGCTATTCCATGTACACTTCTTATTCAATAACACCATTTAGAAAGGACGTTTTCACATCAAGTTGGTGTAACTTCCATTTTGTCTTGGTTATAAGTTCCATGATGGTTCTAATAGAAGTGTACCTTGCGATAGGAGAAAATGTCTCTTCATTATTGATTCCTTCCTTTTGAGAGAATACAAAGGCCACAAATCTGGCTTTGTATTTCTCAATACTTCCATCGGCTGTATTTTTTATCTTGTATATCCATTTGGAAGATTGTTGATGTATTTGTAACTTCGAAATGTATTCACTTGTATATTTATTATTGTATTTCATTATACCGCCGACGGAGATGTTTGTTCCTCCAATTGGGAGAGTCATTAATATAATAAAGTCATGGAAAGTCATTGAGGTTAACCCTCCGTTGTAACTTGGGGAAATAGTCCCCATAATTAAGTTGATGTTAACCCTCTGTTGTAAGTTGATGCAATAGTCCCCACAATTGAGTTGAATTAGGGTTATTAAACTCTCCTAGTGAGGTTATCCCCAAAGAGTAAAAGTCAAGTGGAAAAAATGTATAAATAAAGAGTGAGACTCTCTATTTGGAACACACACTCACTCAACAATAGCGCATGAGTGAGAGAGAAGTAGCTCGCACAAGTGAGAGAGAGAACAACTAGTGGAGATCATCTTTGTGTCTTTGGGTTTTACTTTTGCAATTGGTGCTCATTCTATCTCTGAGGAAGTTGCAGGGTTTTCTCCTTTATGGTTTCCCCGAGAAAAATATTTGTGTCTCTTGTCTCTTGTGATTATTGCTGTTCATGTTATTCTTTCAGATAATATCCTAGATCATATTGATTAAACGATAAAAATATAGCATGGTATCAGAGCCTTTCTAAAACAAGGCACTGTGCAGCTACAAGAACTAGGGCTTCCTAGTTTAAAGTGTTCTCTCCATAGATCATCAAGCAAGTAGGTATAGGATAACACACCTCACTAGGGTGCATCTATTGGTGGTATCGGTTTCTGAATCAGAGAAGTTTCACTGTACAGCTGAAATACAACTGCAATGGAAGCAAATGGAAATTAGGGTTTCATGCTTGAAAACCATACAATTCTAAAACTAGTATTTTTGGTATATTCGCTATATATCGAGATTAGAGAAGGCTCAGAATCCAAAAGTTTTATAGGACAAATAGAAATTCGTTTTGTACACTGTGTAAACATTTTAGCCTTAGATTCACTATACTTTAGGAGATATGGTTCCTCCAAATCAGGGTTCCAGCCTCCTCCAGAATACAGTGATAAATAGGTGACCTAGGGAGATTTGCTATATCTTCGGATAGGAATATCCAAATGAAATTTCTCAAGATGTTGTAGATAGGGAACGGAATTTAATTTATGTGGTAAAATTTTCATACCCCGAAGGTGAAACAATGACACTTGGAAGTCCATCAAGTTTGTTATTCTGAACAGTACTGAAATAAGTCACCTTGGGAAAACACACATAAGTCCCAATTGGTGAAACCAATTATGCTCTAACCTGCGGTGTTAGAAAGAGGACATACAAGGATACCTCAGTAAAAATTTTCACACATAGTGGAGTAGTAATTTCAGAGATACCACAGAAATAATATCAGGTATTTCTACAGAAGAAATTTGAAAACTAGGGCTTCCCTCCATTGTTTTAAGAAAATGAGTACATTAGACAACTCTCCTTGAAGAGGCCCATCTTTCTATCAAATTAGATGTGAAATATTCCATGTTTTGAAAATTAGGGTTTCTCTAACAAATCCTAGATCATCTAGCTTCAGAACCAGGACGGACACCTCAAATCGGTAAGATCTAGTATTTTTCTATTTACAGTTGAGGTTCTCATTTCAAAATGACTAATCACACCAGCTTGATGACAATCTTCGTGAAATTCCAAGTATGTAAGTATAGGAAATCCGTGGTCCTTAAATAAATTGAATTAGATAAATATTTTAGTAAGGAAGTTCTAATAGCCAGAGGGAGATGAGGCTAAGGCTAGAGCCCAAAGAATCATTGCAGATTATATTAAAGATCATATCATCCATCGTGTGACACCAAAAGGAAGTGTTTGATTCTATGAAGAAGAAATCGAAGAAGAATAATATATTGTTATAACCACCTTGAATGGCCTCGCAGGATCATGGGATTCATTCATTCGAGGAATGTGTGTCAAGAAGGAAGTGATTACCTTCAACAGACTCTAGGAAGAATGCACACAAGAAGAAACTCGACTCATAATAATAGAAGAGAAGATGGGAGCAATTGAAGATCAATCTCTCACAAAGATCCCTCAAGTGATGAGAAATATGAAGGACTCAATTCTTGAATAACCTCTTATCCATCTTAGAATTTGGATAAGAAATAATGATGCTATGAATGAAGAATATGATGAAGCTGAAGGCTCAAGAAGGAGTCTACCCACAAAACAAATAAAGATAAGTATTTGAATTGTCTATTTGTTTATATGAAATTGTTTAGTTATTATGCATGATATAATGGATGCATTAATGACAATATACTACTAATATGCATGTGATGTATAAGTATCCCATGGTTCTATACAACACTCCATTTCTACTTATCTAGAATGAAACCTCTTTGCTGGCATATTGGATTAGTGCACAATCTCAATGATGTCATGGTAGAGATGGAAGGAATCTAGAAAGTTTATGTGAGCTATGGATGAATGTTGTATTAGATAAAATAGTTGCATGATTATATCTTTATGCATAATAATTTTCCATTATGAATATGCCTTATGAAATGTTTCTAACCATACAACTAATGCATTTGAATTGTAGGAAATATCGCGTACAATCGCCTACAAGAAAATAAGGATGAGACTTGTTCTGAAGAACATTTGACGACAGTTCAGGAAATAATCCAAAATAAAGAATAGTATGGTGAGACTTCAAGAGGCCTCAGACACACTCTAGTTATGTGACACTGTTGAGTGACATCATTGATGTAGAACCTTCCAGCTATGAAGAAGTAGCCAAGAAGAAAGGGAAGGAAAACACCAGTTCAAGAAGAATGATGTCTAAGATGTGGTATCAAGACCTGAAGGGAAGTTTGTAGTGTCTTCCATATGGATCTACAAGATCCAACATGTAGTAGATGGAAACATCATGGGATACAAGGCAATATTCATAGCACAAGGCTTGTTACAGAAAGAAGGCATAGACTACGAAAAGACATCTTCAACCACTAGGAGTTGAGACATATGACAAAAAGACTCATGTGTGCGAGTTAAAGAAGGCCTTGTAACCATGGGATAACACCTACATGAGGAGCTTCAAGATCACCTAGATTGACAAAGATCTTAACCTTTGCTACAAGGTTGAAGATGAAATCCTATATAGGATGATAAGCTCACAGATGGGTGTGAGAAGAACTTTTCAAAAGGTTCAAGATAGAGGATATTGGTATCCAGTGACCCTAGATGGATACAAAGAAAGCTACTTGTCACTCCAGTACATAATGTTTCAATACATATAGTACGAAAGGAAGAGGGAGAATGATGCTTTGCTTCAGAGGGAGTGACTACAGAAGATTCTGAGTTTCAACATGGTATGATAGGATGGAAAGATTATTGATGGATATAGGCTTTATTGAGAGTAAAGCGGATTCCAACCTTTGCCTCAAGGTTGAAGGTGGAAGACCAGTGATGCTCCTGTTATATGTCGATGAATTGTTCCTGACAGGAAAATTGGAACTCATTAAAGTTGCAAGAAGGAAAATTTCTTCTGAGTTCAAGATGAAGGACTTGGATATGATGCACTACTTTCTAGGCATGGAGTTGTGGTAGAATATGGATGGAATATTCCTTGGATTAGGGAAGTATGCAGTGGAGATCCTGAAGAGGCTCGAGATGATGGACCGCAAGGCCATGGACACACATATGGCATCGAAACTCAAGATATTGAGTGACACTTCATCAGAGACGATTGATGCCATGATGTATCATCAGATGATTTGTTCATTGATGTGCCTGATGAATACGATACCATCGACATGCTTTGTTATGAACGAACTGAGCCAGTTCCTGACGGATCTGAAACATGCTCACCTGGTTGCAAATCATGTAGTGAGATACCTGAAGAGTACAATTGAGTATGGAATCAAGTATGATCGAATCAGAAGACTAACCTACATGGTTATGTTGATTCATATTGGTAGCACCATTAAGAGGAAGAGCACCTTGGATTGCTTCTTCAGTTTGGGATCCAATATGGGCTACTGGTTTGGTAGGATGGATTCTTGCATGGCATTGAGTACAGTCGAGGAAAAATACGTTGCCACTTGCTCGACTATTTGTGAGGTAGTATGTTTCTTTTGAAAGCTACTCTTTTATTTGATTGATCTAAATTGATTTTTTTGTATGATGCAGAGAGGAGAAGTGAAGCTCCAGTTTGTGATCTAGACTGAGATCTCTCGAAAGAGGGAGTTCTATCATAGTGGTGAGATAGGTTGTTTGAGTATAAAATCCTGGCGAATCTTGTAGGTTGCTTAGACGTAATAAGTCCTGTAGGTTTTCCTCGAATGTAATCCATCCTGGAAAAGTTCACAGGTTATCCTTGGACGTAATCAACCCTGATGTGATTCTATGCTAGAAATGGCTAGAGTGAAGTTTGAGTACTTCAGAGAGAAGCTTGGTGTTCTTCAGATCGAGGTTATTTGCAAGGGGAAGTGATGAGTCCGATATCCTTTCCCCGGATGGTAGATGGTGTGTCCTACCATTCTGGTGGATGTAAGTGCTGAGCCTTTCCGACATGGTGGCAGGCTGGGCCTCCCATGATCAGATGTAAGTGATGAGCCTTTCTAACATGGTGGTAGGCTGGGACTCCCATGGTCAGATGTAAGTGCTGAGCATTTTTGACAGGGTGGATGGCTGGGCCTCCCATGGATGTAAGTGTTGAGCCTTTATGACATGGTAGCAAGATGGGCCTACCATGGTTAGATGTAAGTGCAGAGCCTTTCCTCGGATGGTAGATGGTGTGTCCTACCATGCTGGTGGATGTAAGTGCAAATCCTTTCCCCGGATGGTAGATGGTGTGTCCTACCATGCTGATGGATTTAAGTGTAGATCCTTTCTCCATATGGTAGATGGTGTGTCCTACCATGCCGGTGGATGTAAGTGTAGAGCCTTTCCCCAGATGATAGATGGTGTGTCCTACCATGCCGGTGGATGTAAGTGCAGAGCCTTTCCCTGGATGGTAGATGGTGTGACATCCTACCATGCTGGTGGATGTAGGCATAGAGCCTTTCCCCAGATGGTAGATGGTGTGTCCTACCATGTCGGTGGATGTAAGTGCTGGACCTTTCTGACATGGTGGCAAGTTGGGCATCCCATGGTCATATGTAAGAGCTGAGCCTTTTCGACATGGTGGCAGGCTAGGCGTCCCATGGTTGGATATAAGTGTTGAGACCTAAATTCATCATGAAAAAGGGATGGATCTGTAGAACTTCCTATGACAAGTAGAATTAAGAGATAGCACCATTTGCTCGAGATAGTGAGAGCAGTGATGATGATGATGATACAACCTGATGATGATCCAACTTTGATGATGATCCATCTTTGATGATGAACCAACTTTGATGATGAACCAGCTTTGATGATGATCCAACTTTGATGATGATCCAGTAATGAAGACTTGTGCTGATCAACTGTGTCAAGAGAATACCTTCCTAGTTAAGAGGGAGTGTTGTTGTATTTGTAACCTCGAAATGTATTCACTTGTATATTTATTATTATATTTCATTGTACCACCAACATAGATGTTTGTTCCTCTGATCATGAGATTCATTAATATAATAAAGTCAAGTAAAGTCATTGAGGTTAACCCTCCATTGTAAGTTGGGGCAATAGTCCCCGCAATTGAGTTGAGGTTAACCCTCCATTGTAAGTCAAGGCAATAGTCCCCACAATTGAGTTGTATTAGGGTTATTAGACTCTCCTAGTGATTCTGGCCCTGAAGAGTAAAATTCAAGTGGAAAACAAGTATAAATAGAGAGTGAAACTCTCTATTTGGAACAAACACTCACTCAACAGTAGCACATGAGTGAGAGAGAAGTAACTCACACAAGTGAGTGATCTGAATTTAAGGGGGAATATGGTCTAAATTCGGATGTGTGAGTCATAAAAGCATTTAATGAGAGGCCACACGCTCTCAATCATCATAAAAGCATTAAATGGAGAGGCCACCCTCTCTCATGCATGGTAATTAACAATTCATGGTTTTGTTCCATGGTATGGATTCAAGGCACATTGTACCTCTCTCATCCATGGTATTTCACAATCCATGGTATTTCCCCAAGGCACATTGTAATAATTTTATAAAAAGGATCTATGCCTTCTCATTAAAGCATTCAAGGATTTTTGACATCCTCCACTTCTCTTATTCTATTGCGTTATTGGGTTACTGGTTCTGAGCTCTTTTATTGATATGGTTTGAGAGGTGAGGCTTAAAGAACTGTCTTTGAGCCTCACCCCTCCAGGTGGCCTACATACTTTATGTTTCATTGTTTAAGATATTCATATCCTAGATCTCACTGATCTGGATCTTGGGGGCTAAGACCCGTAAGGCTTGGATGCTGAGAGAGGAGGGAATTAAAGCTATAAAATTATTAACATTTGATGCATAGAATAACATAGAGAAACATAGAGTAAATATGTGACATAGAGGGGTGAGGCTCAAAGAGGGTTCTTTGAGCCTCACCTCTCAAACCATACTCAGAAAGATACTCAGCACCAATAACTCAATAATTGAATAAAATAAGATAAATGTAGGATGCCAAAAATCCTTCCATGATTTATTGAGAAGGCATAGAGCCTTTTTATAACATTATTACAATGTGCCCCAGGGCAATACCATGGGTCAAAACCATGGGTTGTGAAATGCCATGGATGAGAGAGGTACAATGTGCCTTGAAGCCATACCATGGAACACAACCATGAATTGTCAATTACCATGGATGAGAGAGGGTGTCCTCTCCCTTTAATGCTTTTATGATGACTGAGAGCATGTGGCCTCTCATTAAATGCTTTTATGACTCATACATCTGAATTTAGACCATATTCCCCCTGAAATTCAGATCAGTGAGAGAGAGAACAACTAGCGAAGATCATCTTTGTGTCTTTGGGTTTTACTTTTACATTTGTGCTCATTCTATCTCTGAGGAAGTTGTGGGGTTTTCTCCTTTACAGTTTCCCCAAGGAAAAATATTTGTGTCTCTTGTCTCTTTTGATTATTGCTGTGCATGTTATTCTTTCAGATAAGATCCTAGATCATATTGATTAAACAATAAAAATCTAAAAAAGATACCACACTTTTTCCTTTTGGTTTGGGAACCACTTTCCACACATCATTCTTTGTTATGAATGGTATTCTTCCATCATGGATTCTACCCATTCTCTCTTTTGAACAACTATTTCAAAACAAATAGGTTCTTTGTCTTCAAGATCAAACATCAAAACCACATAACTAGAAAATGGATTTGGCTTCTTGCACTGTCTCAAGGAGCCTTCTGGAGAATGTTTTTGTATTTGTAACTTCATAAGATATTCTAATGTATATTATCATTGTATGTTGTTGTACCACCATCTAAGGTGTGTTTCCCTCCTTTCAATATGTCATTATTATGTATGGTCCTTGAGGTACAACCTCCATTGTAAGTCAGGGAAATAGTCCCCTGTATAATATAATGTAGTGTGCTTTTAGAGTCTCTCTAGGAGAAGCCAACCCTATTAGGGTTAGAATTCGACCCAGTCAAGTTGGGAGGTCAGTCACTTGAAGGGTATAAATAGGGAGGTTCCCTCCCTGATTTATACACACTTACACTCACTCAAGTTCACCTGAGGAGAGAGAGATAGCTGCATAAGACTTCTTCTTATTTCATTTTCCATGTTGTGATATGTCTTAGTGACAAAAATATTTTGAGGAAGTTTGTAGGGTTATATCCTTTATGGTTTCCCAGATGAAAATATTTGTGTCTTGTGTATATGATCTATATTGTGTATCTTTATATTGTTATTATTCTTTGAGATAAAGTTCCTAATCAAGTTAATTAGAATAGAAAATCTAACATGGTATCAGAGCCTCTTTGAAAGAAGGCACTATGCAGTAGCGAAAACTAGGGATTCCTAGTTCAAGGTCTTCTCTCCAAAAATCATCAAGATAAGAGGGATAGGATAACTCACCTAATAAGGGTGCATATTTTGGTAGAAGCAAATCCAAATTTCGGAGAAGTTTCATTTTTTTACTATGGGACACTACAGGAAAAAAAATAGGGCATCAAGTTTTAGAGGCTTCCCACCTCAGTCTTCAGAAAAGGACCCTGTTGAGCAACTTGCCTCAAGGAGGCACATATTTCTATCCATACAGGGTTCCCAAACTCCAAGTTTGGAAAACTAGGATTTCTCTTACAAACCCTAGGCCAACCAGCTCCAAAACCAGGTTAGACACCTCAAATCAGTAAGATCTAAATATTTTCTATTTCCATTTGAGGTTCTCATTTGAAAATGACTCATCATACTTAGCTTAAGGACAAGCTTGGAGGAGGTGATAAATTTTGATCATGGAAGTACATAATGTCCTTGATCCTTGAAAAAAAGAATTTGGATCAGTACCTAAATAAGGAAGTTCTAGAGCCAGAGGGAGATGATGTTGATGCTACTCATAAGAATAATTTGATTACAATTAAAATAATCATTTAAGATTTTATTAAGGATCATCTCATCCCCTATGTGTCATCCTTGAAGACACCAAAGGAAGTATTTAATGATTTGAAAAAGATGTTCAAATGAAAGAACATTAATCAGAATATGACATTGAGGAACCAATTGAAGAATGTGAAGATACATAACTTAGAGACTATACAGTCCTACTTCACAAGGGTTGCTCAAATCAAGGAACAAATTGAAGCAGTTGAAGAGAATGTAGAATAAGGAGAGATTATGATGACTACCTTGAATGGCCTCCCAAGATAATAAGATTCATTCATTGAAGGAATCTATGTAAGAAGGAAGCTGGTCTCTTTCACCAAACTCTGAGAATAATACACACAAGAAGAAACTCAACTCATAACAAGATAAGAGAATATGGTAGAAATTGAATATCAAGCTCTCACAGCTCACACTAGAAGAAACTAAAGAAAGAAGGAGAACCACCACCACGACAAAAGGAAGGACACTCATCATAAAAGAAAAAAGAAGTTCATAAGATATCCCTCCAAAATTCGATGCTACACTTGTGATGAAAATGGACACTTCATAAGAGATTGTCCCAAGAACAAGGACTCCAATGAGAATACAAGACATCATGCTCACACCATTGAATACATTTAACCGAAAATAAAAGATTAAGAAGAGAATGATTCTGATGAAGGGTATGTTCTAATATCAACACTCACGGGAACTTTCTCACATGGGAGTAATGTTTGGCTTGTAGATAATGGGGCATCTAAACATATGAAATGATACAAATAATAATTCATTAATCACCTCACAAGGTGAAACTTGGGGATGATTATCAATACCCCATAAAAGGAAGTGGAGAAGCTTCATACAATCTAGACTTCGCAAAATATTTAAAGATGAAAGACGTGCTATATGTTCTAGGATTGAAGAATAATCTTCTCTCCATCTATGCATTAGATGCAAAGGGAATGAGATTTGCATTTGTTGATTTCCAAGTTCTAATGTGGTAAAAATGAAAGACAATCAATGATGCAATAATAATTGGAGAATAAGACAGAGGCTTGTATAAACTGAAGGGACAACTTGAACAAGAATTGGTTCATGAATCAATAGAACCAAGTGAACTATGGTAGTGAAGGATTACACATGTGCACTATAGAGCACTATCGATTACAAGCAAAGCAGTCTCACGACTTCCAAAAACACAGGAAAAACATGAAGGCATTTGCAAAGGATGTGCACAAGGAAAGAACACAAATAAGACATTTCCCAGCAGTGAAATCAAATCTAAAGGAATACTGGAGATAGTACACTTAGTGTATGTGGTCCCATTCTATCCAGATCACTAAGCAAGTATGTGTACTATGTTTCCTTTATAGATGATTTCTCACGTAAGACTTGGATATATTTCTTGAAAGGGAAAATGGAGTATTCAATAATTTCAAGGAATACAAATTTTTTGTCGAGAACCACACTGAAAGGAATATGAAGAATCTGTGGTTAGATAATGGTGGAGAGTTCACCTTGGAATAATTCAAGAAACTCTGTAAAGAGTTTGGGATTAAGAGGGAGTTGATCACCCCATACAATCTTCAACAGAATGACATTGCAGAATGAAAGAACATAACTATAATGGAAGAAGTGAAAGCAATACTACATGACCAAAATCTCCCGATGCACCTTTGGGCGGAAGCAATGAAGAAAAATGTGTATGTACATAACCGTACTCCTCATCAAGTATTTGAAAATAAGACTTCTGAAGAGGATTTCTCAAGAGATAATCTAGAATTCATCCATCTTAGAATATTTGACTACCCAATATACATACACATCCCAAAGGAGAAGAGGACCAAGCTTGATCCTTCAGGGAAGAAGGGAATACTCATAGGATACATTGATACCTCAAAGGCCTACCAAATATACTTCTCAATATTCAAGAATATTGACATCAGTAGAGATGTAACAATTGGTGAAAAGTCAACATAATCCAAATTCAGGAATCTACCTATTGAAGAGGTCGAGGAACTTGAGGGAACTAGATTCCGAGATATGACAATAGAATAAGCAATTCCAGAAGACCATGAATATCATGAAATTAAATAACCATAATATCTTGTAGAGACACTTCACGAGAAGGACTCCCACAAGAGAAAACCATCATGGGAATGAGAAATAATACAAGAAGTAGAAAGGTATGGTGATCCAAATGGGATGCAAAGAGAAAGGAAAATACCAAAACCTTACAACAACTATGTGAAATCATTGAGAAGGAACCTTCCGACTATGGAGAGGATGCATAAAATAAATAATGGAAGTATGCCATGATCGAGGAGTACTAGTCGATTATGAAGAATGGTGTATCAGATATAGTTATGAAAATGGAAAGGAAGTCTGTCGTGACTTCTAAGTGGATATACAATATGAAGCACGCTACAGATGGTAGCATCGAGAAACACAAGGAAATATTCATGGCACGAGGCTTTTCACAGAAAGAAAGCATAGAGTATGAGGAGACATTTGCACCCATAGAGAGGTACACTTCCATTAGATCTATACTTGCATTGGTTGCAGTAATGAAATGGAAGTTACACCAAATGGACATCAATACAAGATTCTTTAATGGTGTAGTCGAAGAGGAAGTGTACATAGAAAAACCACTCGTATTTGAGACACATGAAATGCATACTCATGTGTGCAAATTGAAGAATACCTTGTATGAATTGAAACAGGAACCCAGGACATGGTACAACGGGATGGATAAATTCTTGATGAGCTTAGGCTTTACTAATATTAAAGCAGATTCCAACCTTTACTTCAAGGTTGAAGATGGAATACCGATGATGATATTGCTATATGTCGATGACCTATTCCTAATAGGAGAGGATGAAGTCACTGCAGATGAAAAGAGCAATATTTCCATTGAGTTCAAGATGAAAGACGTAGGGATGATGCACTACTTCTTAGGAATGGAGGCATGGCAGAGTGCGGATGGGATTTTCCTTGGTCAAGGAAAGTATGTAGTGGAGATTATGAAGATATTTGGAATGTTGGACTGCAAGGTGATAACCACACCTATGGAATTGAACTTAAATCTTCTATGTGATGCCTCATCAGAGTCAGTTGATACCATGATGTATCGTTAGATGATTGGTTCATTGATGTACCTAAGGAATACAATATCATCTATATTCTTTGCTGTGAACACCCTAAACGAGTTCCTGACGAATCCAAGACATGTTCTCTTGGTTGCTACAAAGCATGTATTGAGGTACTTGAAGGGTATAGTTGAGTATGGGATTAATTATGATGTGAATTCGAATATTAACTTGCACGTTTACGTTGATTCATATTAGGTAGGTAGAGCCACTGATAGGAAGAGCACTTCAGGTTGCATCTTCAACTTGGGACTTGGTACGATCTCCTAGTTTAGTAGGAAGCAATCATGTGTGGAAGTGAGTAAAATTGAGGCATAGTATGTTGTCACTTACTCGACTATATATGAAGAAATATGGCCGCGGAAGCTACTGACTGATTTGTTTAATCTCCAATTAGATGGGACTTGTATCTATTGCAACAACTAGATTTGTGTGAAGTTGTCAGAGAACCCGATGTTCCATGACAAGTTGAAGCACATCGAGATCAAGTTCCACTATATTAGGGATATGGTACAAAGAGGAGTAGTGGATCTCTAGTATGTGGAAATGGGCGAGAAGATAGCTGATGTGTTGACCAAGTTGCTATCCAGAGTGAAGTTCAAGTACTTCAAAGAAATACTAGGTGTGATCTAGAACGAGGCTAATAGAAAGAGGGAGTAACAAGTTCTAGCATAGTCATAGATATAGGTGGTTTTGGAAACATAAAATATCATGCCATGCTCCTATGCTAGAGATGTCTAGAAACCAGAAGATGCAGATGCATGAGATCTCACACGGGGAAAGAGAAAGGTTGTCCTTGAGAGGAAAATATCCTTGCGTAGTACACATGATTCTCGGGCGTAATCAGTCCTGTGGGTTTTCCTTAAGAGAAAAATATCCTGGCATAGTACGCAAGTTGCTGGGACATAATTAGTCCTAGTACATGTTGTATTGGAGTGTAAAATATCCTGGAGTGGTACATAGGTTGCTCGGACGTAATCAATCCTATTGGTTGTCTTGGAGTGCAGAATATCTTGGCGTGCTACTCAGGTTACTCAGACATAATAAGTCTTGGAAGGTTATCCAAAGTGTAAAATATCCTGGCATGGTATGCAGGTTGTTCATATGTAATAATTCCTTGAGGTTGACCTGGAAGGGAAAATATCCTGGCATGGTATGTAGGTTGTTCGGTCATAATTAGTCCTTGTATGTGTGTGTTCCCATGTTGGAGATGATGAGGTCATAAGGCACTTAGTGTGCACCTGAGTAGTTCTCACATAGTAGAAGATGTAGGTTGTATTAATGACGTGGAATAACCTGGCATGATCCTATGTTGGTAGAATGCAGATTTACCGTAGAGAGACATAATGCACTTGGTGTTCTTTTAGGCGATTCTCGCAAAGTGGAAGATGCACTTTGTCTTGGTGTATTGAAAAATACTGGAATGCTCCTATGTTGGTAGAATGCAGGTAGTTTGTGATATGCATATGGGTTGTGATCTATGTGCTCTATGTAGGATAATGAGATGACCTAGATACAATGAGATGATGGTAAGAGACGCTGGTGATTGCAGTAGCAAGGTAATGATTGGTCATGGGATGGGGCCTACGCAATGGCTTTCTCATGGATATGATGAAGACCTAGATGAGGACTAGGCCTACACCAAGCATGAAATAGGGCTGGATCTATCGAAACTTCTGATGACAGATAGCGCTATTCGATGATCGACAATATGAGGACTATGGATTTTGGAAAATTTGGGTTATAGTTGTCATTGATGTCAAAGTTGTTCATGAATGAAAAAGGAATAACCAATGGATATGATGGAAGGAAAATCTCAGTAAAATACTAAGGTAGTGATGACATGGCATGATGATGAGGTGACATATTTATCTGGATGAGATCCAATGAATGAGGATCATTGATGTCAAAGATGTTCACGAATGACGAAGGAATAACCATTGGATATGATGGTAGGACAAACTTAGTAAAAGACTAAGGTAGTGATGACATGGCAGGATGATTAGGCGACATAGTTATCTGCACGAGATTTGATGAATGAGGATTAGTTTTTGTATAATTCACAAAGACATAATGCAGATCCACATTAGTTCTAGAATGGAGGTTAGGGAGCGACCTGCACTAGATTTGATGGTGATTATCAAGTTTACATAAGTTAGGAGGAAAATCCAAAGTTCCCCAAAATATCAAGATGGATGGTTAGCGCTAAACCCACAAGGAAATCAACGGTCCAGGAAAATGCGGAAACAAAGTTGTAGAAGGAAACTACGGAAGTCCAAAATAGGAAAGTGTGATTCTGCATCCCACAATCCGCAATGCAGAAACAAAGTTGTGGAAGTCCAAAATAGGAAAGTGTGATTCCGCATCCCACAATCTGCAAAGATCAATGTTCAGGAAAGACTCCACAAAATATTGACGGTGTGGAAGAAAAATTACGGAAAGGAGCTTGCGGAAAGTCGAAATGTTACATTTTTCACATCCCACATCATGCATCTCAGAATCTGGAGAGATCGTATGGTTGAATTTAGTTTCACTAAAACAAATCAACGGTGTGGAAGAATCTTATGGAAAGGATTTTACGGAAAGGCAAAAGTGGACGGTCGACATTCCACATCCCGCATCTGGCAATTTGGAGAGATTGGACGGCTGACATTAGTTACACTAAAATAGATCAACGGTGTGGAAGAAGGCTTGAGGAAAGAAGCTTACAGAAAGGAAAAAACATACAGTCGACATCCCGCATCCCGCATCCCACAATCTGGAGATCGATGGTCAAGAAAATGCTCGACGAATATCAATGGTGGGAAATCATCGAAACAAAATCTTGGTGCGGAAAGGCGATTTTAAGGCAGAAATCGGTGGTTAGATTGATGATCTAGATTGAATTAGAGATAGGATCAATGAATCTATTTGGATCAAGAAGTTGATCCTGTAGAAAGAAGTTTTCCAGTGCGGAAGCACCAGTAAACATTGGACAGAGGTGAGGAAATAGTTTCTAAGCTGCGAAAACGATCTCTGAGGTGCATGATCATTGGAAGAACATGAAAGGACGTTTTGAAAGGTGTGATATTCAAATATGAAAGGGCACAATAATGAAAGGTATGTTTGTTCAGTTTGAAGAGACACAAATATTGAAAGAATATTAAATGATGAGAATTATTTAAGCAACGGCCTGAGTAAGAAGGAAGATGTCTCTACAGTTCAAATTGCATGATCAGAATCAGAGACCAGTGGGTGTGACAGAATTGAGTGGGAGAGAAATTGCGAGAAACATATTAGGGTGGAAGGGCGGTGCTAGGGCAGGCAATAGGCCTACAGGGGGTTGTTTCCTCCTTTCAGTTGTAGCTAATAAAACAGGGGGTTGTAGCCTCCTTCCAATTGGCATTGGTAAATAGGGTGTTGTATCATCCTTTCAGTTGTAGCTGATAAACCATAGGGTTGTAGCCTCCTTCCAATTAGCATTGGTAAATAGGGTGTTGTAGCATCCTTTCAGTCGTAGATGATAAACTAGGGGGTTAGATCCTCCTTCCAATTGGTATTGGTAAACAGGGTGTAATACCATCCTTGTCTATAGCAGTAGGAAAAACTATTTGTAAATAACAATTTTGTAGTAATAGGATGTATTGGTGGGGCTTCCACGTTAAAATTGTGTTCAGTGTATTCTTGTTGTTATGTGTTTCTAATGATATATTTAAAAGTGGTTAAAATAGTAAAAATATAACAATACTGATTCACCCCCCTCTCAATATTGACCAATAAACCAAAAATTGGTATCGAAGTGGGTTCCTTCAGCATACTTTAACCACTGGAAGGTATATCCTCTATGAAAACCACTATGAATCAGCAAGAAGGCATGGAAACTAACACACCTCCACTATTTATAGTAGACTATACATATTGGAGTGTCAGAATGAGATGCCATCTGATGTCCCTTGGATGGAAGGTTTGGGATGCAACTAAAAAGGAGGTTCTTGTGGGAAACTAGTACCCTACATAAACAATAGAACTAGGCCAATATGAAGGCAATGCTAAATCCCTTAATGCAATATTGAGTGGCTTAACAAACACTATGTTTACCAAGGTTATGCAATGCACATCTACCAAACAAGCTTGGGATAAATTGAAGATTATCTATGAAGGATCATCTAAGGTCAAATATCCAAACTGCACACATATAAAGGTCAATTTGAAATCCTCAAAATGAGAGAAGAAGAGAATATTGGGGAATACCTTCTTCGTGTAGATGATGTGGTTAATGCTATTAGAGGTCTTGGAGGAAAATTGAAAGAGAAAGAAGTGGTAAGCAAGATACTAAGAACATTACCAATGAGATATGACTCAAAGGTTTCCACCCTAGCGAAATGAGATGACCTTAAAAAGGTAACAGTAGATGAGTTGCATGGGGTTCTCACTGCTTATGAGATGAGAAATGGCAAGATAAAAACTCGAAGAAAGAAGCAATGCTTAAAGTCACTTCCAAAAATCAATTAGAAAATCTAGATGATGAGGAATCCCTCTTTGTAAGTAGACTTAGTAAAGGCACTGGGAATTACAAAGGTAAAATACCTTTGAAATGTTTTAACTGTGGCAGGATTGGAAATTTTTCCCATAGGTGTCCCTACCTAAAACAAGAGGTGAGTGACCATGAAGAATCATGCTGTCATAAGGATAGAAAGAAGTATAAAGAGAAAAAGAAGAAATTCTTTTCCAAGGAATAAAGTGAAGATGAGGAAATGAGTGAAGATGATGAAATCCTATTTTTAGGAACAACAAACTCAGATCAAGAATCAAAAGTGGACATAGAATATGAATACATGACTGATGTATATGAAATTGAAAGATGTAGGAAAATAAACAAAGTTTTGAAAGAGAAACTGTCTAAATACCAAGAAGAGACAAATCATATTATTAATGATTTGAGAAACCAAATTCAAGAGGCCAAGAAGAGTGCGGAATATCTAGTAGTTCTTCTCAGGAAGAGAATTCAAGATTATGAAATACTTGAGAAAGAAATTGCTCGACTTAGAGAAGGGGTTGATGAAAAATTCTACAAATCTAAGTTTAAAAACAACTCAAAGATTCTGGATGACATAATGAATAGTCAAAGATCATCCAGTGATAGATTTGGTTTAGGGTTCATTAAAGAAAATAATCCAGAGAGTTTCCCACTCACTAATTAGAGAGGAAGTAAAAAGAGCTATGCTGAAGTACTAAAGAGTCCTGTTAAAAAGGAAAAGTGAAAAGAATATGTCTTATCTTTTTATGACAAAGACATAACTCATGAGGAGCTCAAGCGACAAGTAATAAATAGAAATCAAAAAATCTTTCTGGGTCATTGTTATTCCTGTAATAACTTTGGTCATAAATCCCTGAAATGCAAGGCTTATGAAAAAGTTCATGAGTACAAGAAGGATGCAATTAAAAATCCGAAGGAAAGGAATCATAACCAGTTTGGACCTCTCCAAAGGTTTGATATAGAGTGTTACAAATGTAATAACTGTTGGACACTTGGCTAGGAATTGTAAACTGAAATGTGATGCTTCAGTAGAATTTTAGAGATAGTGGAAGAAAATGGCAATTAGGAAACAAAGAGACCAAATACCTCCTATGGATAAAGAAAAATTTCATGGTTATTGTCATTACTGTCATAATTTTGGTCACAAGGTGGCTAAGTGCATAGTCAGGGGAGAAAATCAAAGGATGAAAAGGGAACAGGACACCAACGCAGAGCATGGTGAAGGACAAGTAAATAGTACACCTCCTGAAAAGGTGTGGATGAAAGAATTAGAAGCTTTAGAAGAAACACAAATTTCAGTCATTAATGAAGTCTCTGTTGTTGATGTTGAGAATAATGAGGTCATATATAAAAATGACACTCATCATGAGGGAAATATACTTAGTGATGTAGAAGAATACACCGATAAATATGAAGGTGATGAAGAAGGATGTAGTGATTATTGTGGGATCCTTTTCTAGAAAGGTCTCTCGTGATTTAAAAAAAAACCCTGAAAATAACATTAGAAGGGATCTTATACTCAAGGGGAGTTAAAGTCAGAAAATTCCAATTGGTATATAAAAAAATTCAATTGGTATCTAATGTTGAAAGTATATTGAAAGTTGTCTTCAAAGATGATGGGTGATCAAGGATGGTGTATGGATGACATAAGAGAAAGTATGAAGTAACATGAGGACAAAAACATGCAAGAGTCATGAAGACCATGATGTTTGCAATCAAATAAAAGATAAATATGATTATGTTCACTTAGTATTTGAAGTCATGACACATAAAAATTGTTGACAGTAGAAGAAAAATCAAGTCTAAAAGGAATAAAAAATTCAGTCTATTGATAAGGTAGTAGGATGAGTTCAACATTGACAAAGGAAAAGGTTGAGGTTATGAGTCCTTGTGTCTGAGATAGTGAGACCAGAGAAAATATGTAATAAACTGAAGTAATCTCTGTGTTGAGGATTTGAAGTTATGGGTCTCTGGAAAGTTGATAATATAGATCTAAAATACAAAAGAATCCAACAATATATGATATGCTTTTATATGTAGATCTAAATGCACAGGCTTAAGGAATTCTGGTAAAAGAGGAATCCAATTAACTTACAGGCATAATAGACCATTAGATATGGCAACAGGAACCGAGTTTAAAAAAAAAAGGGAAACATGTATTTTAGAACATGGAAGAGTGTTGGAAAAAGTGTTGAGTGTAGACTTTGTCACAAAAATGTTGACAAAGGAGAAGAAGTACAGTGACAGGGGGAGTCCGTGATCTATCAGTTAAGCTATCCGTAAAGAACAGGAAATGTTAAGATAAATGATAATACATTGGTTAAATTAACCAAGTGCATTTAAAGGGGAGGTATGATGACAAGAGGAGTTGTCAAAAAGAAGAGAGACATGAAATCCTATATCAAAATAGGTGCAACATTGGCATAACAGGTTATCCTTTGCCATTGTTGTCAAAGGGGGAGAATGTTTAGAGGTTGCCATTAGTGCCAAAGGGGAAGATTGTTGGAAAATTTGGGTTATAGTTGTTTTGATGTCAAAGGCGTTCATGAATGAAAAAGGGATAACCAGTGGATATGATGGCAAGAAAAAATCAGTAAAAGACTAAGGTAGTGATGACATGGCACGATGATGAGGTGACATAGTTATCTGCATGAGATCCGATGAATGAGGATCATTGATGTCAAAGGTGTTCATGAATGACAAAGGAATAACCAGTGGATATGATGGCAGGACAAACTCATTAAAATACTAAGGCAGTGATGACATGGCACGATGATGAGGCGACATAGTTATCTACATGATATCTAATGAATGAGGATTAGTTTTTGTATAATCCGCAAAGACAGAATGCAGATCCGCATTAGTTCTAGAATGGGTGGTCAGGGAGCGACCCACACTAGATCTAAAGGTGAAGATCAAGTTTACATAAGTTAGGAGAAAAATCCAAAGTTTCGCAAAAGATCAATATGATGGTCAAGGGTAAACCCGCAAGGAAATAAACGGTCCAAGAAAATGCGGAAACAAAGTTGCAGAAGAAAATTGCGGAAATCACAAATAGGAAGGTGTGATTCTGCATCCCGCAATTCACAATGCATAAAAAAAGTTGCGGAAGTTCAAAATAGGAAAGTGTGATTCCACATCCCGTATCCCACAATCTGCAAGATCAACGATCAGGAAAGACTCCACAAAATATCGATGATGCAGAAGAAAAATTATGGAAAGGAGCTTGCAGAAATTCAAAATGTTACGTTTCTGCATCCCGCATCCTGCATCCTGCAATATTGAGAGATCGGACAGCTGAAGTTAGTTCCTCTAAAAAAGATCAATGGTGTGGAAGAAGCTTAAGAAAAGGAGTTTGTGGAAAGGAAAAAGCGGACAGTCGACATCCCACATCCCCCAATATGGAGAGATCGAACGATCGACGTTAGTTCTGTTAAAATAGATCAACGGTGTGGAAGAAGGATTACAGAAAGAAGCTTGTGGAAAGGAGTTTGTGGAAAGGAAAAAGTGGACAGTCGACATCTTGCATCCTGCATCCTGCAAATGCCCGACGAAGATCAATGGTGAGAAATCGATGAAACATAATCTTGGTGTGGAAAGGCGATTTTAAGGCAGAAATTGATGGTTAGATTGACGGTCCAGATTGACTTAGAGATAGGATCAACGAATCTGATTGGATCAGGAAATTGATCCTGTGGAAAGAATTTTGGCAGTGTGGAAGCACCTGCAAATGTTGGACAAAGGTGCGGAAATGGTTTCCAAGCTGCGGAAACAATCTCTGAGGTGCATGATTTATGGAAGAACGTGAGAGGATGTTATGAAAGGTGTGATTTTCAAATTTGAAAGGGTGCAACAATTAAAGGTATGTTTGTTCAATTTGAAGAGACACAACTGTTGAAAGAAGCTTAAATGGTGAGAAGTATTTAAGCAGTGGCCTGATTAAGAAGGAAGATGTCTCTGCAGTTCAAATTGCATGATCAAAATTAGAGACCAGTAGGTGTGACATAATTGAGTGGGAGATAAATTGTTAGAAACATATCAGGGTGGTAGGGCGGCACTAGGGTAGGAAACAAGCCTACAGGGGGTTGTTGCCTCCTTTTAGTTGTAGTTGATAAACCGGGGGGTTGTAGCCTCCTTCCAATTGGCATTGGTAAATAGGGTGTTGTAGCATCCTTTCGGTTGTAGGTGATAAACCAGGGGGTTGTAGCCTCCTTCCAATTGGAATTGGTAAATAGGGTGTTGTAGCATCCTTTCAGTCGTAGCTGATAAACTAGGGGGTCATAGCCTCCTTCCAATTGGTATTCGTAAACATGGTGTAATACCATCCTTGTCTCTAGTAGTAGGAAAAAATATTTGTAAATAACAATTTTTGAAGTAATAGGATGTATTGGTGGTTTACCCTATTGGGCTTCCACGTTAAAATTGTGTTCTATGTATTCTTGTTGTTACGTGTTTCTAATGATAGATTTAAAAGTGGTTAAAATAGTAAAAATATAACAATACTGATTCACCCCCCCTCTCATTATTGATCAATAAACCAAAAAAGGAAACAACTATAATGACGACTCTGTGATGATGACTTGACCAGATATGTTGATTAATGTGGCGAGAGAGAATACCTTCCTAGTTAAGAGGGAGTGTGTTGTATTTGAAACTTTAGAAGATATTATGGTGTAAATTATGATTGTATTTATTTGTACCCCCATTAGAGATGTGTTTTCTTCCTTTCGAGATGTCAACATTGTGTATGGTCCTTGAAGTACAACCTCCATTGTAAGTCAGGGATATAGCCCCCAGTATAATATAATGTAATGTGGTTTCAGACTCTCTTTAGGAGATGTCATCCTTGTTAGGGTTAGAAGTTGACCTAGTCAAGTTGGGAGGCCAGTAACTTGAAGGGTATAAATAGGGAGGCGCCCTCCCTCATTTTTTATACACTCACACTCACTCAAGTTCACATGAGGAGAGATAGAAGGATAATGAATAGAGATGGATAGCTGCATAAGACTTCTTCTTATTGGGGTTTTCCATCTTGTGATATTGTATTAGTGATAGAACTATTATGAGGAAGTTTGCAGGGTTTTTTCCTCTATGGTTTCTCCATTGAAAATATTTGTGTCTTGTGTATCTTGTCGTGCTTGTTATTATTTCAGATAAAGATCATAATCAAGTTAATTATATTAGAAAAACTAACAGAGAACGATTCCTTTTTTCTTCTTTGAATAATATCACGAGCCTAAGTTGGATTTATATTATGGGAGATATTCATGTGGGGAGGTTATTGGGGCTCCAACATATCATGTTCTTCCAGATTATCATCATTAGGAGAAGGTGCAACTTATTTCACCAGTTCTGCAACTCTGGGAGCTAAAACTTCTTCATATGTTTCTTCAAGTTGGCACTTTGTCGATTTCTTGAGAGCTGCATCTTCATCAAAGGTTACATACTTTATAATTTCCATATGGTGGTAACCTGGTATATAACTTATTAAGGCATTGGATAACTCACCGTATCCAACAAATATTCCTTTCTTTCCGGAAGGATCCAACTTGGTCCTTTTATATTTTGGAATATGAACAAACACTGGACAACCAAATATATTGAGGTGACTTACTTCTGGTTTCTTTTTTGTGAAAATACCTTCAGGATTTTTAAATCTAAATGCACTATGGGATATTCTATTTTGGACATATATTTTTGTTCTTTCTTCTTCATCCCGTAAGTATATAGGAAGATATTGATCATGGATCATAGTCTTCACTGCTTCCATAATGGTTCGGTTCTTCCTTTCAACAACACCATTCTGTTGTGGATTATATGGAGTGGTAAGTTCCCTCATAATCCAAACATCTTTGCAAAAGTTTCCAAATTCTTTGAAGTATGCTCTCCTCCATTATCTGACCTGAGTGTCTTGATATTTATTTTTGAAATATTCTCTACCAAGGAATTGAATTCCTTCAACTTTCCAAACACTTCATCCTTTGATTTCAAAAAATAAACCCAAGTCTTACGAGAGTAATCATCAATGAATGTTACATAATATACATACCCACTTAAATATGTTGAGGGAATTAGACTACATACATGTTGGAATATATTAAACCCACTCAATACTTAGGATAAAAATAATTAATCATTATTTGATTAATTATCTACCCACTAGCTTGATTAGTTGGAATCCATTTACACCTTAAAGTCAACGCATGCCATTTATACCCTAGGAATGATTTATTTTTGATATTGGGTTGATATTGACCACTTTATGGACATCTATAATTAGTAAACAACGCTTTACAACATATTTTGCTTTATCCTGCTTTTCTGTGGATAAGGTAAAGCTAGTTAACTAGGAAACTGGGTTCCTTTGTTGCCAACCCATCCTTCATGAATTTCTCTCCATTTTCCAGTATTAGCATGCTTTTCCATATCCCTTGACAACTCACTCATGATTTTTCTAATTCGTGAGGTTCTGTCCTTGACAGATTTGGGAAGTTCTTTAGCCACTTATGGGGGTTTGCTATATTTTGGTAAGTCAACATTTTTTAGTTTTATGAGTTGTCTCCATACAACTTGATTTTCCTATGAGGGATGTACTATTTATGCACACTATTATTCATCATTAATAAATGGAAGGATGCACACCAATATTCATCTCTTCATTCATGTGATTCAGTCTCTTTTCTTCTCTCTATTGTTTCCTGTGTATGCTTCTGAGAAATATTAGTAGCAAGATATATTTCTTGTGCTTCTTCTTAGCATATTTGCTCATACCATTGAAGCTATTATTTATACATGGTATCAAATATACAAGGAGCACAAACTTGCAATCTTCTACATGGTATCAGAGCACAAGTTTTCTCAATTTCTACAGAGTTGAGGAGCACATCCAGTCTCCTATCCCTCTCTGAAGAAGAGATTGTCTAGCTTACAAGATTTTCTCCTAGTTTTTGTTTGTAGGTTGCAGAGAGTATCTCCTAGAGCATATCGACAAATTCAATATGGATTCAAAATTTCCTCTACTATTTCCTTTCAACTATGATTATTGAAAGCCCAAGATAAGAGCATACTTGAAGAGACAATGTCTCGTTGATGTCTCCATTGGTGTTTTGAGTGAGCCTGAGTCTTAAGAGAATATTGATTGGATAAATAATTGTGATAGAGATTATGGAATTATGTGTTTGGGAATGTCTCCAAATATACATCATCTCATAGATTCTGCTGAGTATCCATTTGAGCTTTGGAACATTTTGGACAAAGCTTTTGGTGTGCAGGAAGTAGAAGATGAAGCATGGAGCGAACCCTACATCTCCTCTTGTTCTCTCTCTATCAATATTTCTTGGACTCTACATTCTACAATGAAGAAGTTTCTCATACAATTCATGTTGCTTCTACCCTCTTTGATTCGAATGCTTCCTCCTTCAATGAAGAAGCAAATATTGAAGAGCCATCTTTTTCTGTGTCTCTTGAAGGTGATTATTCTTCTTGTGATACTAATGATGAAAATGAAGTAACATATGAAGCTTCTTTTGATATAGATGATGATCCATTCACCCATTCATTTTTCTCTATATCTCCTATCATATATTCTGAGATCTATGTGGTAGATCCTTCACACTTTGTGCATACCTCTCTCATTGATGGTGCGCAACCTAGTATCTTCCTGGATGTTTACATAGACATATCAAGTCCTATTAGTGTCATGCAACTTACCATACTTGATATCATTTGCTTCTACATCTCCTCCTTTGTTCTTGGCATCAGTACTCAGAGCCTCGAATATTTTGAACATCTCCTTCTTTCCTCCTTTCATACAGAGGATTCATTACCAATGTGTTCCCATGAGTATACTGATATGATTATATGTGATCCTTTGGATTCTGATTTAGAAGCATGTTTGTAGGTTGATACAAAAATCATACCACCATTGATACCATCTACCATACCTCTGAATAATCCTAAGACTATACAAATCCCAAGTTCACTAGTTGATTCCTCATTGGTCTCTTATGCACTGATACTTACATTACATGGTTTGAAGTATTTAATATCTTTTAGTGGTTAGTTATCCATGAACTGAGTCATATTTGGACTAATATTAAACATGTTTGGATATGTTTTAAACACTTATGGTTCAGATCTCATGTCCATCCATCATTCAATTTTTTACACCTATTAGTTTTCCCCAGCTGCTCAGAGTTTTCCTAGTCTAGCCCTATATCCTCATGGATGTACTGAAGCCTTTGTATTTGATATTCCATATACAAATGTTTATGATATATTAGAGTTTTATCGGCCTCATATTATATCTAGAAAGGTGCTACATCATATTGGAATATTGACATGTGATTCACATCACAATTTTGTAGCTATTCAGGGAATTGAGTGTGTAACAAATTGTCTTAATTTTTGTACTCTTTGGGAAGGAGTATTCACATCTATTTTTTCCATTTCAGATTTTGTTTTCAGATCAGAGTTTGATATAAGAAATAAGCATTCATATAATTCTCCTACTTAATCAGTTGATGAGATACACAGAGTCTCTTCTCTTCCTTCTGTAGGTTCTACACTCTAGCGCATGATCATGGAGTCCATGATTTCTTCATCAAAGTATTTCACTAGAAGCAGTTCATTGAACTCATTCAAGTGAAGTTAAATATATTTTGAATACATAATATTTCAAATTTTGTGCCTTGTCCTTTCTTGAGGGAGGATTTCCCCCATGTGGTTTTGCCTCTTTCCTCAGCTTTTTGAACATGAATAATTGTTAAAGGGTGACCATAACCTTGTTGATGGGCCCTATATGCATCCATATGCATCTATATTTTTGACATACCCCCATAAAGTCAGAATTATAGGGGGGTGTTGGAATATACTAAACCCACTCAATACTTAGGATAAAATAATTAATCATTATTTGATTAATTATCTACCCATTAACTTAATTAGTTGGCATCCACTTGCACCTTAAAGTCAAAACATGCCATCTATACCCCATGAATACTTTACTTCTGATTCTGGGTTGTTCTTGACCACTTTATGGACATATAGAATTAGTAAACAACGCTTCACAACAGATTCTTCTTTATTCAGCTTTATCCTTATTTTCTGTGGATAAGGTAAAGCTAGTTAACTAAGAAACTTGGTTCCTTTGTTGCCAACCCATACTTCATGAATTCTATCCATTTTCCAGGATTAGAATTTTTTTCCATCTTTCTTGACAACTCGCTCATGATTTTTCTAATTCGTGAGGTCCTTGAAATATTTGGGAAGTGCTTTAGCCACCTATGGGGGTTTGCTATATTTTGGTAAGTCAACCTTTTTGAGCTTTATGAGTTGTCTCCATACAAATCGATTTTCCTATGAGGGATGTAATATTTATGTACACTATTATTCATAATTAATAAATGGAGTGATACACACCAATAGTCATCTCTTCATTATGGTGATTCAGTCTCTTTTATTCTCTCTATTTTTTCCTATGTATGCTTGTGAGAATTCTTAGTAGCAAGATCTATTTATTGTGATTATTCTTAGCATATTTGATCATATCATTGAAGCTATTATTTATACTTGGTATCATATATACAGGGAGCACAACCTTGCAATATTCTACATGGTATCAGGGTGCAAGGTTGCTCAAGTTCTACAGAGTTGAGGAGCGCATACAGTTTCCTATCCCTCTCTGAAGAAGAGCTTGTCTAGCTTACAAGATTTTCTCCTAGTTTTTTTTGCAGGTTGCAGAGAGTATCTCCTAGATCATATAAACAACTTCAATATGGATTCAAAATTTCATCTACTATCTCCTTTCAACTATGATTATTGGAAGCCCAAGATGAGTGCATACTTGAAGAGGCAATGTCTCTTTGATGTCTCCATTGGTGTTTTGAGTGAACCTGAGTCTTATGAAGAGAATATTGATTGGATAAATAATTGTGATAGATATTATGGAATTATGTGTTTGATAATGTCTCCAAATATACATCATCTCATATATTTTTCTGAGTATTCATTTGAGCTTTGGAATAATTTGGACAAAGATTTTGGTGTGCAGGAAGTAGAAGATGAAGCATGGAGCAAACCCAACATATGCTCTTGTTATCTCTCTCAATATTTCATTCCCTAGACATTCTATGATGAATTTATTTATGATGAAGAAGTTTCTCATACAGTTCATGTTGATGCTACCCTCTTTGATTCGAATGATTCATCCTTCAATGAAGACATAAATATTGAAGATCGATCTTTTTCTGTGTCTCTTGAAGGTGATTATTCTTCTTCTGATACTAATGATGAAAAATAAGTGGCTTATGGAGCTGCTATTGATATTTATGATATTCCATTCACCCATTCATTTTTCTCTATATCTCCTATCTTAGATTCTGAGATTTGTGTGCCACATCCTTCACACTTTGTGCATACCTCTCTCATTGATGGTGCACAACCTAGTGTCTTCCTGGATGTTTTCTTAGCCAAATCAAGTCCTATTAGTGTCATGCCACTTGCCATACTTGATATCATTTTCTTCTACATATCCTCCTTTGTTCTTGGCATCAATACTCAGAGCCTCCTTGAATATTTTAAACATCTCCTTCTTTCCTCCTTTCATACAGAGGATTCATTACCAATGTGTTCCCATGAGTATACTGATATGATTATATGTGATAATTTGGAATCTGATTTAGAAGCATGTTTTAAGGTTGATACAAAAATCATACCACCATCCATACCATCTACCATACCTCTCAATAATCCTAAGACTATACAAATCCCAAGTTCACTAGTTGATTCCTCATTGGTCTCTTATGTAGTGATATTTATCTTACATGGTTTGAAGTCTTTCCTATCTTTCAGTGGTTGGTTATCCATGACCTTATTCATATTTGGACTGATATTAAACATGTTTGGATCTGTTCTAAACACTTATGGTTCAGATCTCATGTCCATCCATCATTCAGTTTTTTACACCTATCAATTTTCCCCAGTTGCTCATAGTTTTCCTAGTCTAGCCCTATATCCTTATGGACTCACTGAAGCCTTTGTATTTTCTATTCAATATGCTAATGTTTCTCATATATCAGATTTTTATCAGCCTCATATCATATTTGGAAAGGTTTGACATCATATTGGAATATTGACATGTGATTCACATCACAATTTTGCAGGTATTCAGGGAATTGAGTGTGTAACAAATTGTCTTAATTTTTGTACTCTTTGGGAAGGAGTATGCACATATCAATTTTCCATTTCAGATTGTGTTTTCATGTCATATTTTGACAACAACAAAAATCATTCAGATAATGATCCTACTTCATCAGTTGATGAGATACAAGGAGTCTCTCCTCTTCCTTCTTGCAGGTTCTACACTCTAGCACATGATCATGGAGTTCATGATTTCTTCATCAAAGTCTTTCACTGGAAGCAGTTCATTCAGCACATTCAAGTGAAGTTAAAGATATATTGAAGACATATTATTTCAAATTTTTTGCATTGTTTTTTCTTGAGGGAGTATTTTTCCCATGTGGTTTTGCCTCTTTCCTCAGTTTTATGGACATGAATAATTGTTAAAGGGTGACCATAGCCTTGTTGCTGGGCCCTATATGCATCCATATGAATATATATTTTTGACATACCATCATAAATTCAGACTTATAGGGGAGTTTTGGAATATGTTAAACCCACTCAATACTTAGGATAAAATAATTAATCATTATTTGATTAATTATCTACCCACTAGCTTAATTAGTTGGGATCCACTTGCACCTTAAAGTCAACACATGCCATCTATACCTTAGGAATGATTTATTTCTGATTCTAGGTTGATCTTGACCACTTTATGGATATCTATAATTAGTAAACAACGCTTCACAATAGATTCTGCTTTATTATGCTTCATCCTTCTTTTCTGTGGATAAGGTAAAGCTAGTTAACTAGGAAACTGGGTTCCTTTGTTTCCAACACATCCTTCATGAATTTCTCTCCATTTTCTAGGATTAGAATTTTTTTCCATCTCCCTTAACAAATCACTCATTCTTTTTCTAATTCGTGAGGTCCTTGACATATTTGGGAAGTGCTTTAGCCACCTATGGGGGTTTGCTATATTTTGGTAAGTCAACCTTTTTGAGCTTTATGAGTTGTCTCCATACAACTCGATTTTCATATGAGGGACGTACTATTTATGTACACTATTATTCATCATTAATCAATGGAAGGGTACACACCAATATTCATCTCTTCATTCATGTGATTCAGTCTCTTTTCTTCTCTCTATGTTTTCATGTGTATACTCGTGATAATTCTTAGTAGCAAGGTCTATTTCCTGTGCTTCTTCTTAGCATATTTTCTCATAGAATTGAAGTTATTATTTCTAAAATAAATCTAAGTGAATAAGTTCCAATATTAATTATGTCTTGCTGTCACTTTTTCAGAAATAGATTCTTTATGTTATTTTCCTTTCACACATCCTTTACATACTCCTTCATGGTCAATATTTAGATCTGGTAAACATGTTACCACCTTGCTCACATGTGGTAAGGATTTTTAGTTCATGTGAGAAATCCTTATATGCTATAGTTAACATGGAATTGTAGTATCATGAATCAAGGCCGCTTCTAAGTGACCTTTTAGTTTATACATGCCACCTTCTCCTGTCCCAATGATAGATGCATCTTCTAGAAATTTTCCTCCATGCCACATAAGAAATTCACCATATATAAATACAACCATGAATCCTTTATTATCTAAGGATGAAATAAAAAGTAGGTTCTTCTTCAAGCGTTTCACATATAGTACACCCATCATCTTCATTGGGGTTCCTGAATCAAGCTTGTATGTGGCTTCTCCTATTCCCTTGATGGGATATTGATAGTCATATCCTAGTGAAAATTTCTAAGGGGAGTCCTTTTCTTCAAGATCGTAGAGAGTCCTATTCTGACCTGTCATGTGATTTGAAGCATCACTATCAATTATCCATGTGTCACAGACCTGGAGAGAGCGAAGAATAAAATATATTCTTGAATTTCTTCCTTTGATAACTTCTTGGGAGGTTATTATTCTTCTTATTCTTTGGCTAAATGAGCATGAGGTATTTTGTTATTCCTCCTCTTATATTATTCTTTTCTTGTTAGACAATTTCTGGCAATGTGTCCTATCTTATCACACTGGTAACATTGATAAGAGGAGAAGTCTTTCTGCTAGTAATCTCCCTTTTTATTCATTTGAAAATTATTAGGAGGATGAAACTCATTATTTTCCTTCTTGAAATGAGGTTTTCCTCTTCTTCTTCTAGCATGAGCAACAATAGCATGATCATCATCTCTAAGTAGTGTTTCTCGGTTTGCTACTCTATATTCCTCTTGAACACATTCTTCCCATAGGATTTCAAATTGTAGGATTTCCTTCCTTACACAAATTGTCTGGATGTAAGAATCCCATGGTCTAGTAAGACCATTGAGAGCAGTCATTACCAATTTATCTTCATTAATATTGTCTTCAATTTCTTCTAGTTCTTTGAATTGAGAAACCCTTGTGAAATATTCTTGGATAGATTCACCCTGTCTCATATTTGTACTTTTGAGTTGGGATCTCAAATTCATATTTCGGTTAATGTTTCTTCCTTCATACATCCTTGTTAGGGAATCAAACATATCCTTAGGTGTATCCTTGGAGGATACTTGAGGAATCAAGTGATCCTTGATAGAATATTCTATGATCCTCTTAACTCTAATAATGTCCTTATTGTACTTTTACTTTGCTTCATATTCTTCGAGCTCCGACACAAAATCCTTGATAAATTTTGCAAGATCATTCTCTTCTAGAATGAGTCTAGTTATGTATTTCCAAGAATGGGACTTTTATATGCCTTCCAACTTGTCATCAAGATTGGTGCTTGGATGCATCCTGTCCTGGAGAATAGGAAATGACAAAAAAATGAAATTTCTCACAAATGAAAATTGAACTTACCAAAATATTATTTTAACTGAGGTGAGTATGATGGTACAGTCAGTTTCTGAAGAATCTAAATTCTAACCCTTGAAACTAGACTTACAAAATTCTTGACTGCAGCTTCTGGTTCTAGTTCTAGATTTCTGGTTTTCTGGTCCCAATTCAAACTAGGGTTTGAATTTTCACAGGATCTTCCCACTGAAAATTTTTGATCCAGGTTCCAAAATATACACCTAGGAGGGTCCCACTTCCTAATGTCACTTCCACTAAAAAATCCTCTTCAGTAGGAAACTCTAATTTTCTTGTCTGAAGAAGGAGAGAGATATTTACCTAGTGAAAGCTTCTCTTTTCAATCTAGATCTGATACCATGTTATGTTTTATATGATGCTAAAGCTTAAATCCTAAATTCATGAGCATTTAATACATTTTCTTAATAACAACATTGATAGGTAATAACTCCCGATTCAATTCTATTCATGGCTAAAACATTTATTTATACATTACAATGACTCTTGGGATTACACATCCGAGAGTATTTTCATCTTCCTATTATTTACACTAATGTATAATCCTGACGGATTATATTCCAACAATCCCCCCCTTAATCTGAAGGGGTGTTAGCAAGTTCGAGCATGTTTCTGAATATTTCAAACTTTTCTCGTCCAAGCGCTTTTGTGAAGATGTCTGCAGCTTGATCATTTGTGGAACAATGTCGAAGATGGACTGTCTTGGCCTCTACATGATGTCGAATCAAATGATACTTTGTGTTGATGTGTTTGGTTCG
>LPNX010202099.1:164021-194598 GCA_001517045.1 Pseudotsuga menziesii
CTTTCAAACCAACATATAAAGTAAGGATAATATATTTTAGTTGTAAAAAATATCTATGCTATATAACACTCTGCAAGATAGAAGTAAAGCAACTATGAAACACTTCTAGTGACTGCAATACAACATATATATAAGATAATGCCAATAAAGTAATCACTTTCAAACCAACATATAAAATAAGGATAAGGTATTTTAGTTGTAAAAAATATCTATGCTATGTATAATGCTCTGCAAGGCAGAAGTGAAGCAACTATGAAACACTTCTAGTGACTTGTTGCAGCTGCAACTATTTCCAAATTTTTTAAAATTTTGGACTCTCCTTTTAAATTTTATCTTGCCTGGGAGTTTTTGGTTTCTTGAACTCTGTCTTTCCTCTGTTACAAATTTGGATTTTCCTGAGTTTGAATTGAGTTCAATTGTTTACTACTTTCGGAGGTTGAGTGATTATTTTTATCTACAATGCTTTTGACTGTGAAGTTTGAAGTTTTTTCAACTTATGGATGATTTCCTTTTTTCACTGTCAGAAATTTTACGAATAATGAATCGGGGCCATGGTTCTCTACGCAACCGCCGTTGCGGAAGCTAAATGATGAATGTTTCGACGGCTAGCTCTTATCTTTTTCGATGCCGTGTTTTTATTGTTTTAACTTTTGACTTTGTGATATTTTTGCTTTTCGCTCTCGGAACAGTTTATGACTTTGATCGGAAGTCGTAGTATTTATGTCTTCCACCATTGCGGCTCCTTAGCAAACTAACCATCCGACGTATAGTTGTTCCATTCGCCGATGATTTGTTCTGATCTTCGCCGATGTTTTCGATTGCTGCGGGACCCTTAGTGCATGTGATTTCTGCCATTGCAACTCTTTACTGAACTAATCGTCCGATGCTGTAGTTGTTCCGAGGTCCGATGCTGCAGTTTTAGTGTTTATTTCGCCTGCATTTTATTTTGCTGCAGAACCCTTAGGCTGTATGGCTCCCGCCATTGCACCTCCTCTTTGAACTAATCGCCTAATCCTTAGTTAGTCCGCTTGCTGATTGAGTTTTTCCTGCCGACATTTTTTTCACCAAAGTCTATATATTGGGGTTGGTTATTATTTTATTATTACCCTTGTAAAAAACCTCGTGGTTGCTCTGTCCCTGTCGAGTCGAACTATGCATCCGTGCTTAGCTGTTGGGATTTCATGTGTTTGGGGTGCTGCCGTGGAAGTGTCAGACCGCCTTGTCGACTGCAACTCATTTTCCAGGTAGGCCAACCATGGTTTCTCCTTCCTCTGATTTTATGAGTCATTTTGGGAACTAGGGTCTTTCACTGGTTGGGTTTTCCCGTCGTGGCGTAGTTATATGTCTAGATTGAATTTGTATCCTTAGATCATGAAGTACTAGTCAGTTTCATAGTATTGGTGGTGGGGGGTTTGTTTTCTTGAGCCTATTTTCAAGCTGTTATGAAAACTCGATCCCAGTCTAAATTTTCAGGTAGCTAGTGCAGACAAGTGTTATGCTGTCTGCACCATTTTTTGTGGGGTTATATATGGCCATCCGCAGGGGGGGGGGAGAAGTTCAGTTTTGTTTTCATCGTAGGCATTTACCCTATTTTTATGGGATGCCAGAGGGTTTTATTTTCACATTTCGAATTTTGAATTCAGTGGTTCATGTTATGCAAAGGATTTGAATGCATTTTAGTTTAAAGGATGTATTTTATATCATGGTCATTTTTTAATTACAGACGAAATTAGAATTTTTCATACCTAGCTTGCAGAAGTTCTTCTTGCTGGTTATCTTCTATTATGCATTAATTTTTTGATAGTTTATTTGTTAAGAATGCATATGGAAGAGGTAAATGTTGTTATACGGTTTTTCTTCATTCTTAGAACACTAACTATAAGCTCCAATAGCCTAAGAACATGTTTGGTCTATGATAGGGCAACTTCTTCAAAGGAGATATGTCTAAAAGACAAAAGAAGAAGGCTCTTGTTGCTGAGGGAGAACCATATGTGGAAGTCATTACTAAGGTGGAATATATCTATGAAGACACTATAGCTCCACCGGGGTAGAGCCAGACTACAAATGGGGTGAGATATATCGAATGATTTTGAATCAAGATGTGCCTGATGCTGGATTCGAAGAGTTGACCATATATGCCAACATCAAGAAGTCAGCTCTTATGAAGGTAGCCACAAAACCTGAGCTGTTCCCATGCTCAAAGGTGATCAGTTGGATTCTTCCTAAGGTTGATGTGACCACCATGATCTTAGCAAATACTACCAAATAGGGCTATGCTGCATATAGTCCTGGTTATGTCTCACTGGCATATCATCTACCTCCTGCTCAAGTATACTTGACTGAAAATTCGCTAAAGGGGATAAATTTGGACCTGGTTGAAACAGTGAAGAGGATGATGATACCTGGGAATAAATTTCGAAGCAGGCCATCAGGAGAGTATGATACAACCACTCTCTGGACTCCTTACAGGTTTATAGCATTGATGCTGAACATAGTGTTTGGGAGAGCTCATGGTAAAAGTTTCAAGTTGGGATGGATTCCCATTATTTTCTATGTGGCCACCGAGGGGACTGTATTCAACTCGGCAAACATTGTGTCCAACAGCCTCTCAGCTTGCATATCTTAAGCTTTGGGAGGGGTGTCCTAGAAGAAGTCTGAGTTCTATATGAGCTCCATATTCATGGATTGTATATTATGTACCCATCCATTTTCATCCTTAAGGTGCAATTGGGACAGGGACAGAACCCCTGTGTACACTGCATACAAACTATTTTGGGCACACAAATATTATAGTCACTATAAGGAGATATGTGAACATTTTATTATGCCTTTGTATACTTTAATCTTCATGACAGAATGAAACTGTATGTCTGAGGAAGCATTCAAAGTCATTAAGGAACATGGGAGTTATTATTTGACTGAAGAAGGGATATACATTAGAATGTATGGTTGCTCTAGGGCACCTTCTCTACTATCCCACTATGCCACTAATTATGTGGTACATAAAGAAGTAGTTAGGCAGGTGTATCTTGATGGTGTCAGAAGCTTTTTGTTTTAACATAAGAAGGAATCCTACCCTGCTATCCCTTTTTGGATAGGGAATTACAAGTTTACAAATATTAAACAAGCTGCTGAATTTGTACAAGAGTTGGAGCATTTTCATTTTGGGGAGATGAGATTCCACAGGAATGACTCCCAAAAGAAGGTTGCAGAGCATTGCAAAGAAGCAAATGTTCATTTTGAATATGCAAATTTCTGGGACCAGGATGAAGGAATCTTCAGGAATGCAAGGAATATGACTGCATTGAAGAGAAGGTTTAAACAGAAAATCAGCATTGTGGGCGGTAAGGGAAAAACCACACAGAAGAAAGCTGAAGAAGAAGAAGCCAAAAAGAGGGAAGAGGATGCTAGGAGACTAGAACAAGAGGCAGAGAGTTGGCTTAAGAATGAAGAAGAAGAAAGAAAGAAAGATGCAGAGGAAGCAACAAATAATGAAGAGGAAGCAACAAAGAATGCAGAAGAAGAAAGAAAGAAAGCTGCAGAGGAAGCAACAAAGAATGAAGAGGAAGAAAGAAAGAAGAAGGAGGATGAAGAGATAAAGAAAAAACAAAAGGAAAGTGAAGGTCTAAGATTAGCAGGAGCTAAGAAAGACCGAAAAATTACTGAACAGACAGATGCACAAGGGGCACATGATCACACAGATCAAGGGCATCAGGATAATCCTGACCCTCAGGAGTCTACTGCAACTTCTGGAAGCATCCAAGAACAGGTTGTTTTTTCTGGATTGAATCTAATACCTTTTATTCAAAAGGAAGGAGAAGAGGTGCCAGATTTTAGCACCATCTTCTATGACAAAGAGAAGAAGAGGATTGTCAAGAGAACTGAGAAAAAATTCGAAACAGGAGGACAATAAGGTATGATGATTACTGATAAAAATTTGGTGCATGGGACAGATGCAGATCCACGACTGACAGCCAGAGTTGGGGTGGCATTAATCCAGGCCACTGAAGACAATGTGGATAAACTCATGATAGACCTTGAGAAATCAAGAAAAAATGTAGCGCAATTAAATGACACTCTAAAAAAGGAGAGGGATGAAGGTAACAAGTTAAAGAGAAAATTTGAAGATATGCATAATGAAGTAAGGGATTTGAAGATAGAATTCCAAACTTTGCAGGAAAGCAAGATGGCCTTGGAAGTCTCAGTAGAGAAAAATGAAAGGGATGCTCAGAATATTCTAGCAGAACTACAGAAGTTACAACTAGAGTATCAAGGTTTGAAGACAGAGAACAATGACCTCAAAGTATCATATGAAACTTTGAGTGCAGAAAAGGCCCAGCTGCAGAGCAAAGTTGTTGAAATGGAGGCACAGAGGGCCACCATAGAAGAAAGGGAAAAACAATACCAAGTGTAGGAAACAATTTTTGAGGGACAAATTGCTTCATTAACAACATCACTGAAGGATACCAGTGAACAACAAACTGATATCCAACCTCTAAAGGAGCATGTCCTAGCCCAACGAAGAAGAATGCACCAACTGCAAATGTCTATTGAAGAAGAAAGGTGTAAGATCTTACAGATAGATAGTAGGTTGGAAGAAATCCTGGACACTACTTTAGATTTTGTAGATAGGTCTCAGGATATTTTAGAAGTCTTGACAGGAAGAATAGTTTGGTTAGAAACAAGTGAAAAAATCCTTGCAGAGCTACCGGCTAAGGATTGGCATAGTTTGAAGCAGGACTACAACTTATTAGAATTTGCAATAAATACTGCAGAGGAATTCAAGAAGACTGTGAAGAAAATGAGAGGAGCCTGTACAGAATACTGCAGAAGGGTGCTGGTCACCTACAATAGATGCCAAGTTGCTGCAGAACAAAGATTGGATGCACTTCCTGAACATGAGTTGTTCATAGAATAGTTACAGAGTAGGTACTGGGAGGATGAACAAAAGGTACAACAAGTCAAAGATTTAGATGTGCATATCCTGAAGAATGCAGTAGCTCATTCAGTAGTCAACATCCATTTACTTGAATATCAATTACGTTTGAGTCCAGCAAGAGTTGAGGTGGTTAAGAATCAGGCTGCAAAATATGAGATCAACATCCGTTTTCTTGAACCTTTAGATTTCAAAAGCATAGTAGCAAAGGCCCAAGCATGGAAAAAGTTCGTTAATGATCAAGTGGGGCCCTCTTCATAAAGTGCTCTATTAAATTATTGTTTTAAATGTAATATATTGCCTAATGTATGAGCACTCACTGCAGGACGAATTTTGGGAACTGAAACGTTGGGGAAGCCCAAGAGTCATTTGGTGGAAGCCCAAAAGTTTTGCTTTTTTGTATAAGTATAGGAGAGTTAGATGTAGTATAGGACTTTTTCCCATATAGATTTGTGAAAGTATGATGTAAGAAGAACTATTTCCTTTTGCATAAAGAAATTACAAGTTTCCTGTTGGAGAAAGCTTTGTGGAAGGTTTCAAATGCTGTGCAATAGATTTGTTGAATGTGAACTATTTCGTTTTCAGCTGTTATCCACTAACTGTGAGATCATTCTAACTCTTTGAACCTATGTTCTTGTTATGAATGCGCTCTAGTTTATTCTATGAAATTTCCACTATGAGTAATGAATGCTGTTCATAAACAATTAGCTATCTGGTTGTTCATATATCTATAAATGTTCATGTGTTTTGAAATAAGTAACAACTATCTGTGATTTTTCTTAATGCATGCACAAAATACATTACTCATTGATAAATGATAATCTTGCTCCCTAGGGATAGGTTAGAAAGTTAGTTTTAGTTTTTCTTGCTGTGTGTGTTTTAGATGCGAGAGAGTTAAGACAAGAGGTAAGAAACTGCACATCACATTGTGACTGCTCCTCGTATTCTCTATCAATATGCATTTTTAGATAGGCACTTGCATCTCTACTTAAATACAGAAAAACTAAAAACATACACGATGGACCGAGACGTAACTGGTAAAACCCTTTATTTTTGTTACTTGACCTATGGTAGCCAGACCGTAAACTGGATGGATTCCCCATACCAAACAGTAATGGGCTAGTTGGGAACATTTATTGGGGAGAATCCCTAATTTTTGTTACTTGCGATTTTCCAGGACTCAACAGTTTTTGGTGCTAGAAGGAGGGCAGCCAGTGCATGGCAGGTCGAGGAAACTTATTTTCTTGAGATTATTCCACCAGTGATAGTTCTGAAAGCAGTTTGTTTCCCAATCCATTCCTGAAGAGAAGGGCAAAGAGAATCTGTATTCTGTCGATAACGAAGTAGTCAATGATTTGAGAAGATATACTAGGGCATATGTGAAGAATATTAGAGGATTACCAATTATTCCTATCTTGCACAGAAGAGAATATAAGAAGAAATACCGTCCTATATTGGAAGACGTAGTATTGGTTGGAGATTTTGAAGAGCTGGTAGAAACAGCCTTATAGGAAGTTGTTCATCCTTTGAATCAAGTGGGCCCAGATACACCTTACTGTTCACCTATTCATACCCCTGTTCATTCACCACCTCATTCTCCACCCAGACTCATGGAAAACATGAATGCAAATTAGCCACCCAACCCACCGAATCCACCACCTGCTTGGAAGGATAGGTCACCTTTAAACTTGGCACCCCCTTTACATGACTTACCTCAGGATTTTGAGAAAATGCTGCCCAAGTTTGACCAAAGTGAAAATATTTTAGTAGATGATCATTTACAAAGCTTTTATTTGGCCATAGAAGGACTAAGGGCTGGAGAACATGAAGATGTAGTTTGTAGATTGTTTACACATACCCTGAAAGGAGAAGCAACGCCATGGTATTTTTCTCTGCCTGCAAACTCAATCTTAGACTGTGATACTTTTGAAAGAATATTTAGAAGTAAGTATGCAGTACAAAAAACTCATGCAACGTTAATGAAGGGGTTATGTGCTTTGAAGAAAGAAAGAAAAGAAAAAGTGCATAGTTTCACCCAAAGGTTTTCTACTTATCTTAAGAATTTTTCTGCAACTAATAAACTGTCTGATAAGGTTTTGATCGAATACTATACTTCAGCTTTGGGGCCTGACTTGGCCATGTTTTCCAAGATGCAAGTCAAGCCTACATTGTCAGAAACTTATGAAGAAGCCGAGAGAGTAGAAGTTGAAAGAGAGAGCATAGAATATTATCTTGAGCATCCAGGAGAAAAAACTTTGGGGTAAGAAAGCCTTATTATTGTCTAAGCCTAAGGAGGAGCAGTCACATGACTTTGAAGGAATGTTAAAAATGATGCAGAAACTATCTAACATAATAATAGATATGGAAAAGGAAAAAGAAGCTCAGAAATATTATAAGCCTTACTATAAAAGGAGAGAGGACAACAATCAATCTAAGCCTCCTCCACATAATCCTGCATCAATGAACTTAATAGAGGTAGGGATGGATAACTTTTGCGCATTTCATCAACAACCCCATTATGAAAAAAATTGCCCTCAATGGATCAATTCGATGACATTAGTAATGAATCAACTATTGGAATCGAAACTAACAGAAGCTGATGATGATGAAGAAAAGGGAAATAAATCCACAAAAAACAAGAGGATGATGCTCTGGTTTTATGGGACTGTGTCTCACTTTTTGATACAGAAGACGAAAATTCACTGAAACAGGAAGAAATATCAGAAACAAATGTAACAACAAAAATTCAAGGTTTGTTAAGTAAAGACAATTCAATACTTCCCAAAATTAAGAAATTTCAAGAGAAGATGAAGAAAGTACAAAAGAACAACACAGATGATAAAATACCTGAACTTACTAGTAGCAGTCAAGATCCAAAACAAGTCAACATGCCTGTTAGACCTATTGAAGACAAAGCTGATAATATCAAGGAAAATATCAAAGCACTTGAGATGGGGTACGAATTGTTAAGAACACTTGAAGTACCAAAGGAGGAACTTCCCACTAACAACCAACCTGTAGAAGAGATTGTTGAAGCAAGTGTGGGAGGTAAGACCAGGTTTAAAACCCCACCTTTCCTCTTGAACCTTGAGATTTTAAACCATAATGTGCACAATTGTTTAGTAGACTCAGGGTCATCAGTCAATGTGATGCCATTGTTTGTATGTAAAAATATTAATGGACAACCTAAACCTACTACTTGGGAGGTTACTCAGTTAGACATGACCAATGTGAAAGTAGTCGGGGAAATGGAAGTTGTTCTGATTTGCTTATCTGCAAATGAAAAGATATGTCAATACAATGATATTGTAGTAGCAGACATACCTGAAGGCTATGGACTTATTTTGAGTCGAGACTGGTCAGCAAGACTAAATGGGTATTTTGCTTCAGATTGGTCACACTTGTGGTTTCCTTAGAAGGGAAGTCCAAACCAGATTAAAATATTTAGAGAGCCCCACATGAAGGACAATGTTACTAAATTGGAAGAAAAAATGAACCGGTGAATTCTGTGTTGGGAAATCATCTAATTGAGCTAGAACCGGGAGACTACCAAGAAGAAGAAGCTAGCAGTACATCAGACACCCAGCCTGATCTCCTTCAATTTTCACGTGTTGATAAGATTGATTGTAAAATAGTAGATGTAGTTTTTGATTCAAGTACAGTAGAATTAGATAATGGTTACTTTTTTTTTCATTTTGCAGTCAAGCCTAGCCCCTTAACTTACAAGTTGCCAGATTTATAGGGTTGGGCAGAGGACTGACTAGTTAGTGATTTAGTTCTCAAAATTTATTGTTCTTTATTTTTGTTTCTGGATTATCTTGTACATAAATAAATTGATTTGGTTGTTTATTTTCATTTACTTTATTTCTATTTGTTCTATTTTAGATTTGGCTGGATTTCAATAAAAGAAGCAAACTTTTGGTTGCATGGAGAGTATCAGAATTCTGGATTAACTAAAATCCTTGATTATAAGACTGTGTACTATTGTTTTATCTGAAAGAATTTCTTCTAGTTAGCAGTTTTCCTAAATGGCTATGAACACATTCAAGTCCTACTTAATCCTTGTAAAATAAATTAGGATCAAAAGGTTTGGAATACTATTTCGAGGCTCCATCCATCTAACATTTAAAAAATGTCCTAGGGAGTGACAGCAAAAGACGCATGGAAAGGAAGCAAGGTAAACAATATATTATATATAAATGATCCCATGCCAAGAATTTAAAGCCAAAAGGCAAATAAGAGTCAAGAATCTCTTGAGAAAGCAATATGTATCAAAACAAAGTACTAAATCATATGAGTACAAAATTGCCAAAGTTCTTCTCCGTCCGTGAGCTGAAAATTAAATACATCTCTCACACAAAAGGACACTATGGATAGAGGAGCCTGAATAAAAATTCAGAAAGAAGGGCATGCAGGAGGACTCAAAAAGGACAAAAGTCCAAAAGCACAAAAAGTGCAAAATGGCATGGGAATGAGGAACAAATGAATATTTTTGTTTACCATATGTTACAATCCTATGGTGTCCAAGCTGGAAGCTACCCGAAGACAGAGGTAAAAAAATGAAACTCATATTCCTAGCCTCAAAATAGTTATCTTGACTTTGAAATCTTAGTTTCCATTTCCTAAATTGGACTACCATCAATGATTAAAAGTACATACATTTTCCATTTGGGAAATCCAGACATCTAGAAGAATTCAACATGTTATTTTATTGTCAAACAGTCTGTTACTTAAGGAAGAAATTGTCCAGAGATTTGGGTTCACCAGGTAGTCGCCAATTGTTGCAGCTGCAACTATTTCCCAATTTTTTTTAAATTTTGGACCCTCCTTTTAAATTTTATCTTGCATGGGAGTTTTTGGTTTCATGAACTCTGTCTTTCCTCTGTTACAAATTTGGATTTTCCCGAGTTTGAATTGAGTTCAATTGTTTACTACTTTCAGAGGTTGAGTGATTATTTTTGTCTACAATGCTTTTGACTGTGAAGTTTGAAGTTTTTTTGACTTATGGATGATTTCCTTTTTTCACTGTCAGAAATTTTATGAATAATGAATCGGGGCCATGGTTCTCTACGCAACTGCCGTTGCGGAAGCTAAATGATGAATGTTCCGATGGCTAGCTCTTATCTTTTTCGATGCCGTGTTTTTATTGTTTTAACTTTTGACTTTGCGATATTTTTGCTTTTCGCTCTCGGAATAGTTTATGACTTTGATCGGAAGTCGTAGTATTTATGTCTTCCACCATTGCGGCTCCTTAGCAAACTAACCATCCGACGTATAGTTGTTCCATTCGTCGATGATTTGTTCTGATCTTCACTGATGTTTTCGATTGCTGCGGGACCCTTAGTGCATGTGATTTTTGCCATTGCAACTCTTTACTGAACTAATCATCCGATTCTGTAGTTGTTTCAAGGTCCGATGCTGCAGTTTTAGTGTTTATTTCGCCTGCATTTTATTTTGCTGCAGAACCCTTAGGCTGTATGGCTCCCGCCATTGCACCTCCTCTTTGAACTAATCACCTAATCCTTAGTTAGTTTGCTTGCCGATTGAGTTTTTCCTGCCGACATTTTTTTCACCAAAGTCTATATATTGGGGTTGGTTATTATTTTATTATTACCCTTGTAAAAAACCTTGCGCTTGCTCTGTCCCTGTCGAGTCGAACTGTGCATCCGTGCTTAGCTGTCAGGATTTCATGCATTTGGGGTGCTGCCGTGGAAGTGTCGAACCGCCCTGTCGACTGCAACTCATTTTCCAGGTAGGCCAACGATGTTTTCTCCTTCCTCTAATTTTATGAGTCATTTTGGGAACTAGGGTCTTTCACTGGTTGGTTTTTCCCACCGTGGTGTAGTTAGATGTCTAGATTGAATTTGTATCCTTACGACATGAAGTACTAGTCAGTTTCATAGTATTGGCGGTGGGGGGTTTGTTTTCTTGAGCCTGTTTTCAAGCTGTTATGAAAACTCGATCCTGACCTGAAGTTTCAGGTAGCTGGTGTAGACAAGTGTTACATTGTCTGCACCAATTTTTGTGGGGTTATCTATGGCCATCTGGGGGGGGGAGTTCAGTTTTCTTTTCGTCGTAGGCATTTACCCTATTTTTATGGGACGCCGAAGGGTTTGATTTTCGCGTTTCTATTTTCGAATTCGGTGGTTCATGTTATGCAAAGGTTTTGAATACATTTTAGTTTAAAGGATGTATTTTATATCATGGTCATGTTTTAATTGCAGACGGAATTAGAATTTTTTAGACCTAGCTTGCAGAAGTTCTTCTTGCTGGTTATCTTCTATTATGCATTAATTTTCTGATAGTTTATTTGTTAAGAATGCATATGGAAGAGGTAAATGTTGTTATACAAATTTTCTTCATTCCTAGAACACTAACTATAAGCTCCAATAGCCTAAGAACATGTTTGGTCTATGACATGGCAACTTCTTTAAAGGAGATATGTCTAAAAGACAAAAGAAGAAGGCTCCTGTTGCTCAGGGAGAACCAGATGTGGAAGTCATTACTAAGGTGGAATATATCTATGAATACACTAGAGCTACCACTGGGGTAGAGCTAGACTACAAATGGGGTGATATATATTGAATGATTTTGAATCAGGATGTGCCTGATGCTGGATTCAAAGAGTTGACCATATATGCCAACATCGAGAAGTCGACTCTTATGAAGGTAGCCACAAGACCTGAGTTGTTCCCATGCTCAGAGGTAATCAGTTGGATTTTGCCTAAGGCCGATGTGACCACCATTATCTTAGAAAATATTGCAAAATAGGGCTATGATGCATATAGTCTTGGTTATGTCTCACTGGCATATCATCTACCTCCTGCTCAAGTATACTTGACTGAAAATTGGCTAAAGGAGATAAATTTGGACTTGGCTGAAACAGTGAAGAGGATGATGATACCTGGGAAGAACTTTCGAACCAGGCCATCAGGAGAGTATGATACAGCCACTCTCCGGACTCCTTACAGGTTTATAGCACTGATGCTGAACATAGTGTTTGGGAGAGCTCATGGTAAAAGTTTCAAGTTGGGATGGATTACCATTATTTTTTATGTGGCCACCCAGGGGACTGTATTCAACTGCGAAAACATTGTGTCCAACAGCCTCTCAGCTTGCATATCTTCAACTTTGGGAGGGGTGTCCCAGAAGAAGTCTAAGTTCTATATGAGCTTCATCTTAGTGGATTGTATATTATGTACCCATCCATTTCTAGCCTTAAGGTGCAATTGGGACAGGGACTAAACCCCTGTGTACACTGCATACAAACTATTTTGGGCACACAAATATTATAGTCACTATAAGGAGATATGTGAACATTTTATTATGCATTTGTAAACTTTAATCTTCATGACATAATGCAACTGTATGTCCGAGGAAGCATTCAAAGTCATTGAGGAACATGGGAGTTATTATTTGACTAAAGAGGGGATGTACATTAGAATGCATGGTTTCTCTAGGGTACCTTCTCTACTACCCCAATATGCCACTGATTATGTCGTACATAAAGAAGCAGTTAGGCAGGTGTATCTTGATGGTGTCAGAAGCTTTTTGTTTGAACATAAGAAGGAAGCCTACCCTGCTATCCCTTTTTGGATAGGGAATTACAAGTTTACAAATATTAAATGAGCTGCTGAAGTTGTACAAGAGTTGGAGCATTTTAATTTTGGGGAGATGAGATTCCACAGGAATGACTCCCAAAAGAAGGTTGCAGAGCATTGCAAAGAAGCAAATGTTCATTTTGAATATGCAAATTTCTGGGACAAGGATGAAGAAATCTTCAATAATGCAAGTAACATGATTGCATCGAAGAGAAGGTTTAAACAGAAAATCAGCATTGTGGGCGGTAAGGGCAAAACCACACAGAAGAAAGCTAAAGAAGAAGAAGCCAAAAAGAGGGAAGAGGATGCTAGGAGACTAGCACAAGAGGCAGAAAGTTGGCTTAAGAATGAAGAATAAGAAAAAAAGAAAGATGCAGAGGAAGCAACAAATAATGAAGAGGAAACCGCAAAGAATGAAGAAGAAGAAAGAAAGAAAGCTGCAGAGGAAGCAACAAAGAATGAAGAGGAAGAAAGAAAGAAGAAGGAGGATGAAGAGATAAAGAAAAAACAAAAGGAAAGTGAAGGTCTAAGATTAGTAGGAGCTAAGAAATACCAACAAACTACTGAACAAATAGATGCACAAGGGGCACATGATCACACAAATAAATAGAATCTAGATAATCCTGACCCTCAGGAGTCTGCTGCAACTTCTGGCAGCATCCAAGAACAGGTTGTTTTTTCTGGATTGAATCTAATACCTTTTATGCAAAAGGAAGGAGAAGAGATCCTTGATTTCAGCACTATCTTCTATGACAAAGAGAAGAAGAGGATTGTTAAGAGAACTGATAAAAAAGTCGAAATAGGAGGACAATTAGGTATGATGATTACTGATAAAAATTTGGTGCATGGGATAGATGCACATCCACTACTGACAGCCAGAGCTGGGGTGGCATTAATCCAGGCCACTGAAGACAATGTGGATAAACTGATGACAGAACTTGAGTAATCAAGGAAAAATGCAGTGCAATTAAAGGACACTCTAAAAAAGGAGAGGGATGAAGGTAACAAGTTAAAGAGAAAATTTGAAGATATGCATAATGAAGTAAGGGCTTCGAAGATAGAATTCCAAACTCTGCAGGCAAGCAAGATGGCCTTGGAAGTCTCAGTAGAGAAAAATGAAAGGGATGCTCAGAATAGTCTAGCAGAACTTTAGAAGTTACAGCTAGAGTATCAAGGTTTGTAGACAGAGAACAATGACCTCAAAGTATCATATGAAACTTTGAGTGCAGAAAACGCCCAGCGCAGAGCAAAGTTGTTGAGTTGGAGGCACAGAGGGCCACCATGGAAGAAAGGGAAAAATAATACCAAGTGTAGGTAGCAAGTTTTGAGGGACATATTGCTTCATTAACAACATGACTGAAGGATGCCAGTGAACAACAAACTGATATCCAACCTCTAAAGGAGCATGTCCTAGCCGAACGAAGAAGAATGCACCAACTGCAAATGTCTATTGAAGAAGAAAGGTGTAAGATATTATAGATAGATAGCAGGTTGGAATAAATCCTGGACACTAATTCATATTTTGTAGATAGGTCTTATGATATTTTGGAAGTCCTAACAGGAAGAATAGTTTGGTTAGAAAAAAGCAAAGAAATCCTTGTAGAGCTACCAGCTAAGGATCGCCATAGTTTGAAGCAGCACTACAACTTATTAGAATTTGAAATAAATACTGTGGAGGAATTCAAGAAGATTGTGAAGAAAACGAGAGGAGCCTGTACTAAATACTGCAGAAGGGTGCTGGTCACCTACAACAGATGCCAAGTTGCTGCAGAACAAAGATTGGATGCACTTCCTAAACATGAGCTATTCATAGAATAGTTACAGAGCAGGTACTAGGAGGATGGACAGAAGGTACAACAAGTCAAAGATTTAGATGAGCAAATCCTGAAGAATACAGTAGCTCATTCAACAGTCAGTATCCATTTACTTGAAGATCAGTTACGTTTGAGTCCAACAAGAATTGAGGTGGTTAAGAATCAGGCTGCAAAATATGAGATCAACATCTGTTTTCTTGAACTTTCATATTTCAAAAGCATAGAAGCAGAGGCCCAAGCGTGGAAAAAGTTCGTTAATGATCAAGTGGGGCCCTCTTCATAAAGTGATCTATTAAATTTTTGTTTTAAATGTAATATATTGCCTAATGTATGAGCACTCACTACAGGATGAATTTTGGGAATTGAAACATTGGGGAAGCCCAAGAGTCATTTGGGGAAAGCCCAAAAGTTTTTCTTTTTTGTATAAGTATAGGAATTTTTCCCAGATAGATTTGTGAAAGTCTGATGTAAGAAGTACTATTTCCTTTTGCATAAAGAAATTACAAGTTTCATGTTGGAGAAAGCTTTGTGGAAGGTTTCAAATGTTGTGCAATGGATTTGTTGAATGTGAACTATTTCGTTTTCAGCTGTTATCCACTAACTGTGAGATCGTTCTAACTATTTGAACCTATGTTCTTGTTATGAATGCGCTCTAGTTTATTCTATGAAATTTCCACTAAGTAATGAATGCTGTTCATAAACAATTAGCTATCTGGTTGTTCATATATATATAAATGTTGATGTGTTTTGAAATAAGTAACAACTATCTGTAATTTTTCTTAATGCATGCACAAAATACATTACTCATTAATAAATGATAATCTTGCTCCCTAGGGATAGGTTCGATAGCCAGTTTTAGTTTTTCTTGCTGTGTGTGGTTTAGATGCGAGAGAGTTAAGACGAGAGGTAAGAACATGTGCATCACATTGTGACCGCTCCTCGTATTCTCTATCAATCTGCATTTTTAGATAGGCGATTGCATCTCATACTTAAATACAAAAAACTAAAAACATACACGGTGGACCGGGCCATAACCGGTAAAACCTTTTATTTTTGTTACTTGACCTACGGTAGACGGACTGTAAACTGGACGGATTCCCCATACCAAATAGTGACGGGCTATTTGGGAACGTTTACTTGGGAGAATCCCTAACTGTTGTTACTTGTGATGTTCCAGGCCTCAACATGACTTCAACACAACATATATATCAAATAATGCCAATAAAGTAATCACTTTCAAACCAACATATAAAATAAGGATAAGATATGAAGTTACATGATTGTGTGCATATGGCTAAGAGTTATAAATTAAATAATGGGAATCCATGCCAATGGACCTTCTTGTATATTGCCAAGTTTTCATATGCTTTACAAAGCTTTTAGCAATCCTTCAGCAAGGTGGGAAACCAAAAAATTGCATCAAATCATTTACTATAATTAATTGGAGTTTAAAAGTGCCCACCAGCTATTGTAAGTGTGATTCTTCCAACATACTATTAGTTATGGAGGGCGTTATGCATATTCTCAATATTCCAAACTCACAAATTTTTTATTAATCTATTCCATATTTTTTGGTTTTCTAGCTAGGATGATTTGAGGTATATTTTAGATTCTAGGTTTGCTAATGGGAAGGACATTTGTACTTTTCAAATATATATCGTAGCTTCTTGTGTTAATTTCTAAAATTGAACTAAGGTGTTGTTGCTTCTGTAACTGCTTCCCCCAAAATTTTTACATTTTTAGGGGCCGTCCTTTTATTTTGATCTTAAGCTTTCCTTAGATAGGTTTTGCTCCTTGAATTTTTCATTCCAACACTTAGTTCTTCTTTGATTTAAGCCAGAAAAGTCATTTCACTAAGTTAAAACACTCAGGTTTTTATTCCGACGTGTCGGAAGAAATCAATGAGTTTCATCAACACATTAAAAGAACTCAACATTTTTGACCGACGCATTAGATCAACTCAGCCAATTTCACTAACATATCAGAAGAACTCAGCGAGTTCTCCTGACACGGTCGTGACTCACCGATGAGCTGCTTCCAATTCCTTTTAAGCCAAAGTTGTTTTGTTGGCCAAGTTTTGAATTTTTTTGACCAAGTGAAAACATTTCATCAAAAGAGTTTCTTGAGTTTGGCCGACACTATTGGCGAAACTCACCCTTTCTTACCGATGCTATTGCGGAAAAGCTAAATCTTCAACACCGACACATTCTATCGGAAGGATTCTCTAAGTTTATCAAAAGTTCTCATGGAGTTTTGCCGACACTATCGATGAAACTCAGCTTTTACAGCTGACACTATCAGAAAAACTTAGATTCCGCATTTGACAGTGCTTCATCGTAAGACTTTTACAAGTTTTGCTGACATTGTTTCATCGGAATTTTTTGATGAGTTTATGCCGATAGTGTCAGTGAAACTCAGCCTTTTCAGCAAACGCTATTGCAAAAACTTGTTTTTCACTGCTGATATATCGGAAAGTTTGGAGAAATTTGCTGATAAGCTGTCGACATTGTTAACCAAGTTTTGAGGTTGGCACCAAAACGAAGTTTTCAAACCCATTACATTTATTACGCCCAACCACCACATTAATTACCATTTTCGAAATATTTTATATATAAACGCGGTGATTTTTTTACGAGTTGTTATCATAAACCCCATTTGGAGCGCATCGAACCACCACTAGGCACTTGGATCTTTCACATTGTTATGCCAAGCACCGTACCTGTATCGACAATTTCCAGGTAGGAACTTAAACCTATCCTTTGTCCTGTATTCTTCTAGAATCTCTAAAAGACTATATGTTGATGGGGGTCTAGGGTTTTGAAAGTCACCAAGGTTAGTTTTTTCTATCACTTTGCGTGACCCTTTTCTAGTAGAAACATATCCGCAACCCGTAGGTATTTTACAGTGGGCTGAGTGCTAGAGTCATCGAAAGTTGGTTTAAAGGAAGCCCTTGCCACATAAGCTGTTTGTATGCCCCAAATCAGTTCTATCTTGTTAGCTCGACTATTATGGAGTCTGTTTCAACTTTTTTTGAGTAGTTTGGATTGGTTTTCCAATCCTTCTATTTAGTTGTTTTGGACCTCAGAAACTCTGTGATAGGGTTACTTCGGGCTAGATGTTTTGCCGTCCGCGTAGTGTTTTGATTGCGCATGGCAAGAGATGAGCTTGTGATGAAGGGGAGACCCTTTATGGGTTTAGAACCTGAGCATTGCTTCATTTCTAAGCATTGGGATGGGTTCTCTTCTCAACTTGTGTTTGGAAGGATGCGTTTTCTACAGTCTTCCTTAGGGATAGTTACGTAAATGGTTTTAAGGGTCTTAAATGTGAACCAGATCATTACAGTTCCCCAAAGTGTTCTTAGTTGCAGGTTTTTTTTGAGTAATTTCCATGTTGCCTTTGTTGGGATTGGTGAGAAGAAATACCGATGTTCTAATGCTGTTAAGATGAAAGAATAAAAGGGTGGAAGTATATTTGTAAACTCTGGGGACTAGGAAAAAGGGCAGTTAACATTTATGCTTTAAAGAACCAGTGATGAAATGTTCAACTTTCAGTATGTTGACCTGTTTAAAAAACACAAAATGAAGGTAAAATGATACATACTCATATGTTAATAAGTTTTCACACACCCTTTATGCAAGTATAAAATGACTGGACAACCTCTGAGGAGTTATCTCTCTTCACCTCACAAGACTGTTTTTGACTGGCTAATAATGAAATGGTAAATCGAGCTCTGTTTTCTTTTTTATTAGACACTAACTAAAATCTCATTTTTAAAGAAAAGTAATGCATGTACTTAGTAACTCAGACTCTCATATTTGGTTATTTCATGCTTTATGCAAATGCATGTTGTTTAAGGATAACCATGATGTTACTAAGACATCTCTTCCTCAGAGATAGAATCAACACCAAAAGTAAAATCCCAAAACAGTAAGATGATCTCCTGACAACAGTAGCCTCTTTCTTTCTAGCCCCAACAACTTATTCTCCCTCAGCTATGCTCTACAACTAAGTGTGAGTGAGTGTGTGATAAATAGAGAGACTCACTCTCTATTTATACTAATTCCCGATTTGACAATGACTCACTAGGGCCGACTTCACTAGGCAAGTCTAACAACCCTAGGGTCGTGGAACTGCGGGGAATTTAACCCTTGAACAATAGGAGGGTTACCCACATTGACTTGACATGACTTGTTTACATTATAGAAAATCTTGATCAAAACATTGGGGAATGGCATGACTCAATTACATTAAAAACACTTCCCAGAATAAACATCGGGGTGCAATACATAAGAAATAAAGGTGAATACATTCCAAAGTTACAATTACATCAACACTCCCTCTTAACTAGGAAGGTATTCTCTCGACACAATTTATTAGCACAAGTCTTCCTCTTTGTATCATCTGGATCATGATCGAGTCCTCATCATCTTCAAGTCATCTTTATCTGGATCTGGATCATCTCTCGATTTGGATCAACATCACTGGATCTGGATCATCACTCGATCTGGATCATCTCTGGTTCTGGACCATCTCTAGTTCTGGACCATCTCTACTGGATCATCATCACGGGTGCTATCTCTTGATTCTTCTCGTCATAGGAATTTCTACAGAGCCATCCCTTTTTTATGCTGGTTGTAGGCCTAGCCTCCATGTAGGTATTTTCCAGCACTTATATCTGACCCTAAGTCAGAATGGCCCACCCAACACTTATATCTGATCATGTAGGAACAAATCCTATAATCATATCAGAAAGGCACGTCCAACACTCACATCTGACCATGTGGGAACACATCCCACAACCCTGTCAGAAAGGCCCAACACTCACATCTGACAACCAATGTTAGAAAGGCCCAGCACTTACATTTGACCATGTGAGGAACCAATCCTCCATGCCGAAAGGCCTCTGTACTTACATCTGATCATTGTAGGAACCAATCCTACAATCACATCAGAATGGCTCTTCACTTACATCTGATCATTGTAGGAACCAATCCTACAATCGCCTCAGAATGGCTCTGCACTCACATTTGATCATGTAGGAACCAATCCTGTAGTCACATCAGAATTGCCCTCAGTCCCATACTGAGCTTTCTTGGTAACTGACTAGGTGCCTCCATTCCAAGAATGGAATTCAATGCTTATATTTGATCATGTAGGAACCAATCCTACAGTCACATCAGAATGGCTCAGCACTCACATATGACATGGAAGGAACCAATCCTCTCACCATGACAGACTGGATTGGCCCTTACATCTGACCATGGAAGGAACCAATCCTCTCACCATGTCAGAATGGCTCACAGAATCATCACTTCCCTTTGGAGGGAACCTTGATCTGGAGAACACTAATATTTTCCCTGAAGCACTCAAACTTCACTCTAGATAATGGCTTTGTTAACACATCAGCTATCTGTTCATCCGTCACAACATACTAGAGCTTCACTGCTCCCCTCTGCACCATATCCCTGATATAGTGATACTTGATCTTGATATGCTTCGACTTGTCATGGAACACCAGGTTCTCTGACAACTTCACACAACTCTGGTTGTCGCAATGTATACAAGTAGCATCCAACTGGAGATCAAATAAATCAGACAGCAGCTTCCTCAACCATACTACCTCACAACTAGCTGAACAAGCTGCGACATACTCTCCTTCAGCTGTGCTCAGTTCCACACAGGATTGCTTCCTGCTAAACCAAGAGATCACACCTGATCCCATACTGAAGCAACACCCTAAATTGTTCTTCCTATCGATGGCACTGCTTGCCCAATCTGAATCAACATAACCCTCCAGGTTAATCTTCTGATTTGCCTCATACTTGAGCCCATAATCAACTGCACCCTTCAGGTACCTCAGAATATGCTTTGTAGCAATCAAGTGAACATGTCTCAGATCTATCAGGAACTGGCTCAAAATGTTCACAGCAAAGCAAATATCTGGTCTAGTGTTCATTAGGTGCATCAAGGACCCAATCATCTGACGATACATCGTAGTATCAACCGCTTCTGATGAAGCATCACTCAATAGCTTCAGGTTCGATGCCATAGGTGTGGTCATGGACTTGCAGTCCATCATCCCTAACCTCTTTAGGATCTCTACTGCATACTTCCCTTGTTTGAGGCAGATTCCATTCTCATTCTGCCACACCTCCATGCCTAGAAAATAGTGCATCATACCCAAGTCCTTCATTTCAAACTCAACAGAAAGCTTCCTCTTCGTATCAGCAATCAACCCATCCATACATTTACAAATAGATCATCTACATACAATAGGAGTATCACTGGGTTTCCATCTTCAACCTTGTAGTAAGGTTGGAATATTCTTTACTCTTGGTAAAGCCCAAACTGGATAGAAAGCCATCAATTCTACCATACCATGTCTTGGGTGCCTGTTTCAAACCATACAAGGCTTTCTTCAATATACACACATGAGACTCCCTGCCATGTGTCTCAAAACTGAGTGGCTGCTCTACATACACTTCCTCTTCCACTACACCATTCAAGAAAGCAGTCTTGACATCCATTTGGTGTATCTTCCATTTCATCACTACAACCAGAGCAAGTACTGATCTGATGGAAGCGTATCTAGCTACAGGTGCAAAGGTTTCTTCATAATATATTCCTTCTTTCTGTGAGAAGCTACGAGCCACAAATCTTGCTTTATATTTCTCTATGCTGCCATCTGCAGCATGCTTGATCTTATAGATCCATTTAAAAGTTACAACAGACTTCCCTTCTGGTCTTGGGACAACATCCCAAACATCATTCTTCATGATCGATTGATACTCTTCGATCATAGCATCCTTCCATTCTTTCCTTTCTGCAGCTTCTCCATAGTTGGAAGGTTATTTATTGATAAAGTCACATAATAAAGCTACATACCCAGAGCAGGACCTGGTCCTCTTTCTTTCTTTGTGATTCTTGTACCCAAGCAGGTTTCCTCTTGTGAGGATTCTTCTCCTAAGGTGGATCTATAGGTTCTTGAGGTTCTTTAAATTCTTGATATTCTTCTTGAGTTTCTTCGTTCATGGTTGTGTCGTGACTTCTGGGTGCTTTTGATTCTTCAGGATCTTCAGCAGGTCTCTTTCTAGATTTGCTGTAAGCTGAGTCTTTGTCAAATGTTATGTCCCTGTTGATGTCGATCTTCTTGAATCCTAGGAAGTATATTCTGTAAGCATTCAAGCTTTCAGAGTATCCCACAAATATACCCTTCTTTCCTGAAGGATCTAACTTTGTCCTCTTTTATTTTGGAATGTGTATTTATACTGGACAACTGAATATTCTGAGATAGTTGACTTCTGGTTTCGTGCTGGAAAATACTTCTTCAGGTGTCTTGTTCTCGAGTACTATGTGTGGAGTACAGTTCTGTACATACACCGCTGTTCTGGCAGCTTCTTCCCATAAATGCATGGGAAGATCTTGATCATGAAGCATTGCTCATGCAGATTCCATGATAGTTCTATTCTTCCTTTCTACAACTCCATTCTGTTGTGGATTATATGGAGTGGATAACTCCCTCTTAATCCCTGAATCTTTGCATAACTCTTTGAATTCATTTGATGTGAATTCTACGCCATTATCTGATCGAAAGGTCTTGATCTTCTTTTCAATGTGGTTATCGATCAAGGATTTGAGTTCCTTGGACTTGCTGAATACTTCATATTTGTTCTTCATAAAGTATATCCATGTCTTCCTAGAAAAATAATCAATAAAAGAAACATAGTATACATACCTGCTTAAAGAAATGGATGACATTATACTGCATACATCAGAGTGAATGATTTCCAAGATTCCTTTGTCTTTGCTTTCGCTACTTGGAAATGTCTTCTTTGTGTTATTTCCTTTTGCACATCCTTTGTAGACTCCATGTTTTGCCTAAATTTCTGGAAGACCTTCAAAATCTTTACTTGCAAGTGGTAGTACTCTGTAATGCACATGTGCAAGCCTTCTATGCCAAATTTCATTTGGATCTACTGTGTCATGGACCAAAGCTTTTTTTGGATGGCCCTTCAATTTGTATAATCCTTCTTCTTGTTCTCCAATTACTATTGCATCGTCAATAGTCTTTCCTCTTGGCCACATGAGGACTTGGCCATCTACAAATGCAACCCTCATGCCTTTTGAATCCAGTGCTGATATGGAGAGAAGATTCTTCTTTAGTCCTGGTACAAACAAGACATCCTTCATTTTCATAGAATTTCCAGAGTCTAGCTTGTAGGAGGATTCACCACTACCTTTTATGGGATAATGGTAGTCATCCCCAAGTTTCACCTTATGGGGTGAATTATGTTCAGATAGTTTCTCAAAAGATTCCTTGAATCATGTCATGTGTTTGGAAGCCCCACTGTCAATAAGCCAATCTTTGCTTCCATGAGTGACAATTCTCATGAGAGCGGATATCAGAACATATTCTTCATCACTTGAAGAGTATTCACTTTCTTGTTTTACTCTCTTTCTGGGAGGATCATCATCCTCATTAGTGTGAGCATGATGTGTTCTTTTGGATTTCTTCTTCTTAGACCCACTCTTATTCATGGGACAATTTCTAGAAAAGTGTCCTCTTTCATCACATGTATAACATCTGAGTTTGCATGGATCCCTTTTTACAAAATTATGTTTCTAATGAGAATGCTTACCTTGGTGATGATGATTTTCCCTTCTGCCTTTCTTGGAGTGTACTATGAGAGCTTGATCTTCACTTCCCATCTTTTTTTCTCAAGCTGCTATTCGAGCTTCTTCTTGTGAACATTCTTCCCACAGTATACTAAACTTGATTAGCTTCTTCCTAGCACAGATTCCTTGGATGAAATAATACCATGTGTTACGGAGAGAAATTCCTATGGCTTGGGGTACCACAACAGACATCTTGACTCCAGAAATCAATCATTTCCAATATGCAAGAGAAATCAAATATCTAACACTAAAGGATCATACCTCGTACCTTATTCTGGACAGTTGAAGTAGATCCCCGTTGAGCTTTCCAACTTCATCTTGAATTGATGAATCACTTCCTCAACAACAAGTAGATAAGACAAGAATACTATATATATTGGTGTTAGATCTACTCTAGCATATATAATCAACAATATATAAGCATTTGAAATCATCCATGGATAAAATATTCATTCAAACATACATTATTGGACAGGAAAATATATTTCTATTAATATAAAACCAGAGATTACAATGAATACAACCTCTGTCAGCACGTTTGCGGATCGAAGAAACTGAATCCCCCACTTGGGCCTCCACCACCTCAATCCTCCATCTCTTGATAGCAAGCTCACAAGAAAAAGGCAAGCTTGGGAAGAGCACCAAAGTGCTCCAAGGGATAAAGGGATGTAGACTCAAGCACAAGTTCCGGCAACAATGGACAATAGTTTCTTTGCTCTGAATTCTCTTATGCCTTTAATGTATGCAAAGGGTTCATTATATAGCTTTTTAATGGGGTAGTGAAAGGTCAAAATCGAGCGATCTCAAGGCATATGGAAGGCCAAGAGACAAGTGAGTCGGATCCATGTCAAGGAAAACTCCAAAAGGATTTGGATTTTCTACACATCCCGATGTATGCGGTTTTAGGGGTCAAACTTGCGTATATATGTGATAAGGGGTTTAAAAGTCACGTATAACAATTTTCACATGTTTTTAGGGATGGTCTAGGAAATATCAAAGGAAAAAAAATGGTCCAAGGGGTCTAAGGAGTTTGCAGAGGGACATGGGAAGGCCATACAAGTGTGATTCACTTGGTGTGGTAAAATCGGCTATAACAGATGCCCCCTAATGTGTGAGGTCAGAGAGGTCATACGATGGCTGAAGTACATTATAAGTCCATCCCAGAAGTGGAGTGATGAAGAATTCCAAATGGAAGACCAACCACCCAATTAGCATAGCACAATGATACAACTCTACACATAATTGCAAATACATATAGCAGTCCCAAATACATAAGAGTACAATGGCCATGAATAGGCATGATGCAAAATATGACATAAGTGGTCATCGCCATGTACAATATACATCGATCAGAATCTCCACGATGAATATATACAAAGGATCATGATCTCCATAATGGATGAAGATATACAATGGATCAAGATCTCCATAATAGCTAGAAATGTTTGACACATACTGGAATCAAGTCATGAGAGCTGAAATCTCATGAACACTGGCACGATCAAGGAGGTAGCATATAAGAGATGCCACCAATCTGGAAGGTCTTCTACATAAACCGCTATGAGTACAAGTCCTACTATTTGAATAAAGGTGTCGAGGTTGAACATAGTAGTCCATCGTCTGATTACCAATCATTGATGTATACCGTTAACAGACGCGAGATCACCCACCGATAATGATAATGGGAATCAAGGTAATAGAGTGAAAACTAACAAGTGTGAATAAATGTGTTGAGGTCAAACACTTGAGAGGATCCATCAATCAAGGGACATTGATGTATTCCCAAAAATTGTCGATGGCGAGAGATCCTACCACTGATGACTGCAAGTATCAAGGCACTAAAAAATGACTCTAGATTCCAATCCTAGAATAAATGATTTGAAGTCGATGGGATGAAATCCGATGGAACGAGGGCATTAAGGCATCCCCCATCATCCAACATGAGGTACTCAGCAAAGTTGTATAATGTGGAAGGACTCGATCATAAGGTGCACAAACTAGTAACTGTACTGGGAATGACCGACATGAAAATTCAATATAACTGAGGAATTTCCGACTCAGGTTTCAACTTCCTTTGAACAAGAGAATAACGGAAAATGGTGACTGAATAAAGGCAGCATAGACTTGATATACAAAACTGGGACATCTTTGCAACACAGGAGGCATCGACAGAGGCTTCATGGGGACTGGAAGCTTAACCAGTCGGTGGAGATAAAATTATATAAATGAGTACAAATCCTAAAGTAAAACTATAAACCCAACCAATGGATGTGATATACAGTGCTATGTTCGAAGGCGACATGATTCGACAGCTGCCAAAAGATAACATCTTTCCTTGTCCGGATTTTTGGTTTTTAAATTTTTTTAGACTTTTTCAAATATTTAAAAAGCTTGAAAAAGAATAAAAATTCTTTATAGTTACAGACTAGGAGGAGATGAGTGTCATAATGGGCAAACAAACTAGTTCCAAGCAATGGAACATACCTATGCTCAATGCAAGGATACATGTGTAGGATAGCGACACTCGGGGCAAAGTCCCCTCCCGGTGAAAATAGGGAATCAAGATGCAAAGGATATATAAAATGGCTCTGCATGGCTAGACATGAGACAAGATTAGGCTATATGGCTGAAAACGCGATGTCAAGGAAGCTGGCGTAAGGCTCAATAAGGCAGGAAAAGCTCATGATAATGCAATTACAACTTGACATAATAAGGGAGTCCTGAGGGAAATAGGCCAGCAAAAGATCAAGAGGAGTATGAGACTCTTGCAAAATGTCATGGAAATACTATACAATAGACTCCCACACCCTAAGGGACAAAATGTCGGCATGGGCACCAAATGCAAATAGGGCGCTAACTAGGGTACCCTTGTAAGGTCAATCTCTACCATTCACATAATGCCACTTCTAAAATAGCAAGAAGGTTCCGTGACATAATAGAATGGGTTTGTACCTAAGGCTATAATGAAATGGTCATAAGGTCATGAAAAATGAAAATGGTGATGAAACCTAACCTATATGACAGTTTAGACATGATACCTGGAATCGACACAAATGGGTCAATCCAATGGCTGAAACGACGCTAAAAAATGTCTCCTACATCATAAATTAGTCCAAAAGGATTAGAAACGGTCCAAGCTATAGAAAAGGGGGTAAAAATTTTCAAAAATTTTCAAAAATTTCTATAAATAGTAAAAAATTCAAAACATTATATAACATTTGAAATTTTTACCCAATTGAGCTCAGAACTTCGACAGTGAATTCCAGGAGATCTAGTCAGCGGAATCCTCTACCATTTTTTCCAGGCACTTACCCATGCTCTACTCTTTCATTTTGATGCAAATTTTATCAATTTCCATGGTGTATTTAGATTCTAGGCCTATCTTAAATGCGTGCCACGGCCCACGTGGAAATCGAGGGTTTTTCCGCGTATAGGGCTGGATATACACGGAAAATGCCCTCAAAGTCGTGTACATACATGGCTGTTTAGCAAATAGTCGCATATGCGGCCACGTTCAATGATTTTTAAGTGTTCTAATGGATCAAACTCAAATTTTATGTGTCGGATGGTCCTAGAATGGAGAGAACAAGAACATGGTGATGTAGAACAGGTAGTAAGGGCAGATCTAATGGCTCAACAAGCGTTAGGTGCATGCATGCTTTACAAATTTTGGTGTCTTGGTGGATTAAGAGCCAAACCAAGACTGTTGCAGATGTTAGTGGACTATTGGGATCCAGACTTAGATTCGTTCCACATAGACAGGATGTCCCTCACCATAGAAGTGGAGGACATATATTTTATTACTGGAGTTTCTCGACAGGGGGAAGTGGTGAACCTACATTCTCGTGGGCCCAGAGGTGGCTTGACTATAGATGAGTACATTGCAGTGTACTGCTATCCAGACATGGAGAAGGTGGGGAGTCATATCCCAACTAACTCCATATAGGTGCTGGGCCTAAAGGCCATCTTACTGACACTAGGTAGGGTAGCAGGCTTAGCTTCACTCCACTAGGCCTCGCGGCCTCTGATATTCTATGCAGTGGAATGTATGATACCCACTATGTATGATTGGAGCACTGTGCTACTGGAAAACATGAAACACCAGCTCAATGAGTGCAAGATGGTCAGAGTGCGAAACTTCGATTTCAGCAGCATACTGAGCATGTTTTTCTTTGAGCGTGTTCAGGGATTGAGCCCTAGAGTTGACGTTCCTCTACACAGGGTTTGAGATCCATCCCAATGGCGTTGGGAGGATGAGATGTGGAGACTGGGTGGAGGTAGGGTGTCCAACCCCTATCCTGCTGATTTCTTTCTGTTGATGTATATGTAACTTCGGAATGTATTCTTCTATGTATTTTATATTATTGTAACCCGATGTTTATTCCAGGATGTTTCTATTATGTATTTGAGTCATGTGGTCATGCCCCGATGTTCCGATCGGGAGGATTATAATGTAAACAAGTCATATCAAGTCATTAGGTAAGTCCCCACAGTTTAGGGGCACTTGAGTTATTATACACTAATTAAGGTGTAGGCTCGAGTAGTAATTATTAAGTCGGGCCTACGTGTGAAATGGTAATTCAAGTGAACGGACTAATATAAATAGAGAGGGTGAGTCTCTCTATTTATCACTTGTGAATTACATCACTTGCTCTCTCAAGTGTGGCGCACTTTAGGAGAAGGAAATTCTTGGCTTGACAGAAGACAGAAGGCTGCTATTGTGAAGGGAGGTCATCTTACTGTTTTGGGATAACATCTTGTGGTGATACTATCTTAGAGGAAGTTGAGGGGTTTTCTCCATTTATGGTTTCCCCTCCTAAAAATCTTTGTGTCTCTTGTCTCTTGTGATGTGCTTATGTGATTGTTGTGCTTGTTATTCTCTCAGTGAAAAGATCTTGTTATAATGCTAGCTTAAATGTTGAAAAACTAACATGGTATCAGAGCTAACCTGAGAAGAAGACATTGTGCAGCTACAGGAACTAGGGCTTTCTATTTTGTGGATCTTCCTCCACATTTTTTCAGCACAAGTATGCTAGGATGACTCTCCATTGAAGGGTGCATCTTTCTGTCGATGCGGAATTCAATTTCAAGCATTTTCAGTTTCGATGCGGAAATTAGGGCTTTCTACAGAAGAGGAATTTTTGAGTGAGACCTACATAGGATTTTTCTCCTCATCAAAACCAAAGTTTAGAGACCTGGATCAAGAAATTTGGTTGGGTAAATCTCTGGGAAAGTCAAACCCTAGTTTGACCCCTAGCTAGAGAAACCCTAAATACTGAAACTGCTAAGTTTTGGTACAGTCGCTATATTCAGATATTGGCGAAGGCTCAGAAGCTAAAAATTGCAGGGGCCGAAGAAAACATCCTGATAAACACTGTGTAAAAATATCAGACTCTGATTCACTATATTCTGAGAGATATGATCTCTCCAAGTTAGGGTTCCATCCTCTTCCAGAATTCATCCCTAAACAGGACACCTGGGGAGATCTGCTATATCTTAGGCTACAGAGGTCCAAATGGAATTCCTGAAGATGTTCCAGAAATTTCACGGACTTTAATTTCTATGGTCCGAAGTTCAGACTTAGAAGATGAACCAGTGACACGTGGCAGGCCGTACAACTTCGCTGTTTGGAACAGTCCAGTAACAGGGCACCTTGGGAAAATGATCATAAGTCCCAAATGGTGAAACCAATTCTGATGAAACCTATGGTGTTGGATCAGGGACATGCTAGGTTAACTCAGTAAGAAATTTCAGACACAGAGGATCAGTAATTTCGGAGATATTACAGAAACAGTAATAGGCATTTCTGCAGAAGAAATCAGTAAATTAGGGCTTCCTGTTCCGGGAGCTTCCCTCCACTGTTTTCAGAAAAGGAGTACATTAGACAGCTCCATTTGAAGAGATCTATCTGTTTATCCAATCAGATATAAAAGATTCCAATTTTTGAAAATTAGGGTTTCTACGATAAACCCTAGATCAGCGAACTCCGGGACAAGGACGAACACCTCAAATCGGTAACATTTCTCATGGGAGTGATGATTGGCTTATAGACAGTGGGGTTTCCAAACATATGATAGGATTCAAGGAATCCTTTGTAAGACTCTCAGAACATGAATCACCTCACAAGGTGAAACTAGGAGATGAGGCTAAGGCTTTACATAAGGAGATTACAAGCGATCTCGTCAGGTATGACTCATCAAGGTATGTTTTGAGATTTGTTCATGATCAAGTTTATGGTATGTTTGTCTTCATGTTATGATGGTTAGTACAATCTTGATTTTAGATTTGTCGTATCACCTTAAGCTAAATTATGAATGCATGATAGAAGATAGTCATTGGTTAGGGTGTTGACACTTATGATTGTACTAATGCATTATGGTGTTGTATGAGGTTTATGTTGTCTACTAACATGAAAGGTACACCAAGAAAGACAAATCATGTTCTAGTTCAAGAACATATGATCATGATGACATGAGGATAAAGACTCATCCATTGTCATGGATCTCATAGAAGATCCATTTATGAGGTATGTATAACTTGGTTTTATAATGGCTAACCTATGAGATATACAGGTTACTAGCACAAGTAATTGAAGAAGAACAAGAAGACATCATGTGAGTATGCATACTAATCCAGGTATGTTTTTCCTATATCAAGCTAGAATCCTACCTTGTGTTAGGATCTTATACTATTGTTGATAATGATTATTCATGAAGTCATAGGTTTGAATAATCATGGTTGTATGCATATTATGTTTCTTACCATAATTGATGATATGACTAACCAGAAGAATCATGAAGGTATAGGTTTGAATAATCACAGGTTTTATGCATATTATATCTCTTATCTTGATTGATGATTCAACTAACCTGAAGAGTCATAGGTTTGAATAATTATAGGTTTAGACATGTTATGTTTCTTATGATTTGACTAACCATAAGAATCCTACATAAACCTTGAATGCTAATGCTTATTATTTTCTGTTTGAAATGATCATGACTATACATGCTTGAGATTATTGTGTTTTAATAGCATACTAATGAATGTATGATTTTATATGAGATCACAAGGATAACACAATCATGATACTAATAAGCATGCATAGGAACCAAGGATGAATATGAGTTCAAGAACAGGTAATCCAGGAAGCAAAGATCAAGAGGGAGCACACTCTAGTTGTTCCTACAAGAAAGCAAAGGAACACACTTCAGTAGCTTCTGCAAGGATGCAGATATCCAGAGGGAATTGACCATCTTTCCACAACAGAAAGGTGTAGAAGAAGCTACTTCAGATTAGGACTCTAGCAGCTCCTGTAAGGAAGCAAAGACTCAGAGGGAGTCCACCCAACGAACAAACAAAGATAAGTATTTTAATTTCTTGCATATTTGTTTGTTTAATAAAATTGTTCAATGATGTATATGCTCATGTTCCTAGACTTAGGATATGTATTTTGCATATTAGAATAGTTGCATTGATGAACAGTATATTACTAATATACATGGGTAAGTGGCCTATGGAACTGTACAACATTCCATTGCTACTTATCTAGA
>LPNX010202099.1:197466-354678 GCA_001517045.1 Pseudotsuga menziesii
TCCTTGGTGGAGACGACAGATAGTTGCCATTGATGACTACCCCTATGTGGGGATAGATTTTCGGGGAGACCCAGACATGCCGCTATCACCAGGATCGACATACGGTGACATTGGCAATGAATCTCAACCCTCTTTTTAAAATTTTTGAGTTATTTAATTTTTTTGTGTTTTCTGATTATGTGGAATCAAAAGACATGTTTTTGGGTGACAATACATAGTGACATTTACCATATGCATGCAGATGTGGGACCATGGCGACCTGAAGGCTTTCCTCCTCATAGACGGAGGGGAAGAGGAGATGATATCACGGATGTGGATGCGGAGTGGACGCTCCAAAGCATTTATACCAACTTCGTGAGACTGACACACAGAGTACCCATGGTGCAAGTCGAGGACTTGCCTGAGGCCATACAGTGCCAGGTGGTGGGTGTACCACGAGCATGGGTGTGGCTATTTCGATGGATATCTAGAGCCGTAGTGACATTCCACTATCACAACCCCCCTCCTCCTCCACAGGCTTAGATACCTGGGAGTGATACATTTTGTACTACCATGTATTTATATTTTGGTGGCTCAAGAGCCCCATTTTTGTATTATGACACTATGTATTACCACATTTTGGATGTTTATAAAAACTTTTATGATGATCGATTTATTTATTTACATGTGTAAAAATTTATGTTTGTGATGAGCTTATTGTGTATGAAACAAATGCCAATCTAACACGTAGTTAGCATATGAGTCAGCAACTTGATTATTAATTCTTGGAACATGTATGTATGTTATATTGTCAAATTGACATTCTAATAATCTCACATGTAAGAATCTTCTTAATAATGTCAGATCTCTAACATGGTACAAACCATTAAGTTGTGACACTACTAAATCCGAATCAAGTCGTACCTCAAGAGAGAGAACACCATGTGAAATGTAATCCCGTAGAAGTTCAATAACGACACTATACTTAGCAACATTGTTTGAACATGGCCGTAAAAATACGCCTCCTGAAGACAATACCTGACCCATAGGAGTATAAATCACCCAAGCAGCAGAGGCTGAGTGGTGAGTGTGACGGCTCGCACCATCCATGAATCCTATGAAGGTGGAATATTCCATTGACATCTGCTAAAAGAAACAAAAAATAATCACAAACCCAATCACCATAAGAAAAAGACCTACCTATGCAAAACTGTACAATAATATACAATAACCAGCCTTGGCTGAAAATCATGCATAGTACTTTTTGAGATAGAGCCCATTTCTAGGCTTCTCCAAGGCCGTTCCCTCATAATCCACTAACTCATAAGCGCCCTTCTCTAACACACATTTAACGACGTAAGGACCATGCTACATGGGATTAAAATTTCTTGCCCCCAAGGATTCTTTCGGTTGATCCCACAAAAGGACCAAGTCTCCCTCACTAAACCTCCTTGGATGGACAGACTTATCGTACTGGACCTTAACATGATGCTTATTCACTTCTAGAGCCACCAAGGCATCTCTGCGTTGCTCATCAAGTTTCTATAGGTGGACCAAACGCTCCTCCAATGGGGAAGTGTCTGGTAAGAGCTCTATGGCTAGCTTCAATGAAGGAATCTCACACTCAACTGGCAATACCGAATCCACTCCATGTACAAGCTGATATGGAAAAAAACCCATGGAAATCTTAACAACGGTTCTATAATCCCACAAAGCAGGATATAACATGATGTCCTAATTCATCTTGCTTTATGCGGTGGTTCGTTGGAGAATGGATTTGAGTGATTTGTTCATTGCTTCTACATGTCCATTCACTTGAGGGTAGTAAGAGGAGGAATGCTCTTGCTTATACTCTAACTTTGATGCCAACTCTTCCATCATACGATTCTGAAAGTGCGAGCCATGGTCAGTGACAAGCTCTTTCGGAATACCAAACCGAGTAATAATCTGGTTGAATACGAAGTGTACAGTTGTCTCATAGTCAGATTTAACTGTAGGCATAGCCTTAACCCATTTCATGAAGTAGTCAATAGCCATTATGATATGATGATGCCCCCCAGCTGAAGCTGGGTTGCAATCCATAAAATCAAGCCTCCACTTAGTGAAGGGACCGACGGTGATAATGGGATGTAACGAGGCAGGTCACGAGCAAATATTCCATGCAAACACCTAGCAAGGGTGGCACTTCTTGACCGCATCTACACAATATTTAAATATCGACGGTCAGAAATAACCCGCTCTTAAGATTTTTTGGGCTGTAGAAAGCCTAGATAAATGACCACCACATGCCCCTCCGTGGAAATCATTCAGCACAAGCTCAGCCTCCTCGTGATTTAAACAATGACGTAAAATGGAATCTACCCCACGACGGTACAAAGTGTTATCCACTATGAGGTAATTCTTGGATACGTGACGTAATCGTCGTCGTTCATCCTGTGAGAGGTGAGTAAGAACCTTCAATGTTTGTAAATATATAATAATATCCCCATACCATGGGTCTAAAGTTGATATTAAGAAGATGTGCTCATCGATAAACGTATCTTCACAAACCAACTCCTCGGCTTCGCTTGGGAAATCCGATATAAGCTCCGCAAAAATTAACGATTTCTTTGATTTTTCCGATCCATTTATTGTACTTTCCCCCAATCATCCTCCGAGTGAGGATGAATTGAAATAGATTGACATGGGCTACAACCAAGGTCTAGCGAAGGAGAATATAATGTCTCAACCATTGAACCGCATGTACAGTAGCTAAGGCAAGCTTCTCAACATGGGAATAACGAATCTCCACGTCAATAAGATTTCGGCTCAGATAGTATATGACATGCTCTTGGAGCTCCTCATCCTCTTGAACCAAAACCATACCAATCGTCTCCATGGACGCAGCCACATAAAGTAGAAAATCACAGCTATAGTCTGGGGGACCAGTCATTGGGGCTGATGCTAGGGCTTGCTTGAGCGCATTAAAGGACTCCCGGGATCGCTCATCCCAACAAAAGGTGGTGTCCTTATTCAAAAGATGCATAAAGCCTCTAGTCAAATTGGAAAAATTGACAACGAATCTCTGTAAGAAATTTTCGATGCCTTGAAAACATTGAAGATGTCTAATGTTTTCCGAGGGAGATAACTGAAGTATTGCCTCAAGCTTCAAAGGGTCGACTCTTATACCCTCTTTGGAAATAATGAATCCTAACAAGCGACCATACTTCACACAAAATATGCACTTGTGAGGATTTAACCTGACCAAATAATGGCAGCACCTTTCGAATACTAATCTCAAATGATAGGAATGACGCATTATCATACGAGAATGAGCAACAAGGTCATCTAAAAACACTTCGATAATCGATTTTAGATCATGGAAGATCAAGGTTATAGCCCACTGAAAAGTAGCTTCGACGTTCTTAAGGGAAAAAGGCATTTTTCGATATGCAAAGGTTCCCTAAGGACAAATAAATGTAGTCTTATGTTGGTCCTTGGGTTTAATTTGTATCTGATTGTATCCGAAAAATCCGTCCATAAAGGAAAAAACCTCGCTACCCGCACACTCATCCAAAATCTGATCAATAAATGGTGTGGGCAAATTATCTTTAGGACAGGCATGATTCAAGTCATGGAAATCAGTACATATGCGGATTTCTCCCTACTTCTTATAAACCAGAACGGGATTTGAAACCCACTCCGTCAAGGGAATGAGATAGATAAAATCGACTTTCAACAGTTTCTCTATCTCTGTCTTAATCACGGGTGCTTTCCTAGGATTCACTGCATGCAAGCATTGTCAAATAGGCTTAGCATTGGGATAATTTTTAATCTCGTGTTCAACAATGCGAGGGTCGATACCTAGCATTTCATCGTAAGACCAATAAAATATATCACGAAATTCTTTAAACAACTTGGTGTATTCTTGAATCTCAGCATGGGAACATTTTTCCCCAATATAGACATTCTCTATCCTACCAGGATCACGAGAGATATTAATAGGAATGGTAGGAGATATATTCGCCATGTTCCCATCAGCCATCAGACCAGGAGAGCTTAATGGAAACATGGGACTACCAATTCTCTCACTAAGAACCTCCCTAAATTCCTCACGCTCCAAGGGGTCAATCTCAGAAAGAAAATAAGATCTATGATGCAACTCTTCCCAAGGTGGCTCAACCCCTGACATGGCCTCAATAATCACTTCGTCTGAAGGAAAAAAACTATCAAGGAAGTCATGCACATGAGAAGACTGAACTTCCCATGCAGGTAGCACATATGGGTCCTCCTCCTCCATCCGTGAAGAGGAAGGACTACGCTCTTCAACACACCTAATATTAGCTTGATAAGCTACCATAGTTGCAGGAAACGACATGTCCGTCATGATGGGCTCACTCGAAGTATTCGGTGTAGGAAGAATCCAAGGATCTTCCATATGACTCTTGCGAAAAGACACCGATCTCACAGATGTCGAAGCCTCACCGGAACTAGACCCTATCATAAGGACAGGTGCAGGACAACTAAAGCTTCCCATGAGGGATGGATACATGCTCACAACCACACTCCCAGTTTCCAGCTAAGAGTTCTCTACAATTGGGATCGAAGCTCCCGAAGATGCGGTAACCGATGGATTCTTGAATGAAATTTGATCAATTGTAACTATCTTCCCATTAAATGGAAAGCATACAATGTGAAATAGTGAAGAATATATAGCTTGCATACTGTAAATCCAATTCCTACCCAGCAAGAGATTGTATTCAAGGGGCGCATCAACCACCTCGACCTCTATTACAATGGTCTTCCCTCCCAAATGGAACTTAAGGGAAGGAAGGATCCCGTGGGGCCTAAACGATCTCCCATTAAATGCAGTCAACATGGTAGCGGATTTAGATAACTCAGGGGAACCTAAACCCTTTCAACATGATAAAGACATCACATAAGGAGAAACACCTTTGTCAATCATAGTGCGCTTGACGGTCATGTTAAGACATTCTACATGAATCAAAAGAGACACACAGTAAGGCAAGCGAGGCTGAAGTCCTGCGGTTTCAAATTTAATCACGGAGGAAGAATTATCATCATTCACACCAAGGGAAGAAAGCAAAGCCTTCCTTTGCGAAGGACAACTTTGAAGTACTTCTAGTGCAGACATCCCACAAGGAGTGTGGCCCAAATCCTCGACTAGAATAGTTCTGGGCGGCTCAGGCATTAGGATTGTGCCCTGAACGCTTAAGGGCTCCCTTAGGAATGCGAGGTACAACTTCAGGTTTATCCATAGGTTTTTCAATATGCAAAGGATTCCCTGGTGGATCAAGTTCCTTTCCTAGGTTGGGTTGTGACGAACCATACTCCTTCACATGGGTCACAACCTTCGTAGCACGCACCATGTTAATGCAACCATGACCACTACCCTCCGACAGATCTTTATCACGACTAGACTGATCATGGGTCCTCGAGTTCATGTTTTGATTGTGAGGAAAAGGGTTAGTCAGCATAGTTGGGCCTTGTGCTAAGAATCTCGAGGCTTCATCGATACGAGGGCACAAGTAAGTGAGGTGATCGTCCTTACACAACTTGCAAGGAAACTTATCCTTATGTTTAGATTGCTTGTCCCCCCTATCATTTCAGGCATTCTTGTCATTAGTATTAGCATTTTAATTCCTATTCCCACCCTTATGATTGTTCTTACCCTTCTTTTTATTCCTTTCGATTTGTTGGTTAGCCTTCTAGTCTGACGATTGCACCGAAAGCACACTCGCCTTTTGGGTGGGTTGAGATGAAGCCATGGCTTGTCCCAAAGTAGATTGGTTGATTGACAATTGACTGACCTATTTCAAAACCAAATCCACAGGTTTAGCACTCGCACAACCAACAATTCCATCGACATGTGGTCCAGGTTTAACTTTGGGGTCGAAACTAGAACACGGAGCATTTGGAATGATCTCATATAACAAACCGGATTGAGCATAAATCAAATCTAGTTCCTGTGCCCTAAAAATGTCTTGTTCCTCATTTTGCACTCCAGATGTAGAAACATCCTTTGCTATATAAGGAAATAACGACTTAGGGAACCATTCGAGGAGAAATTCCAGCGGTATAAGGCTTTAATCAACCTTTTCCGTCTACACCACTCTTGGATATGGTCTGAGATATGCGTGGCTTTATCCTACCAAAAATTCGACAAGAGTTCCGTACCAACGTCGTAACGCACTGGTAGCTGGAAGTGGTTAAGAAAAGCCATCTCTAGGTCATCGAACAAAGCGAAAGCCCCCCTAGGTAGCTCTATATACCATTTCACAGCAGGCCCTTTAAGGGTGCGTTGAAACAACCTTAAATGGATCGAATCTTGGTGTAAGGAATTTGAAGAGCACCATAGGTGAAAGGTAGTAACATGTTCGCTCGGATCCTCTCCTGGTTTGCCCTCGAATTTGGGTATGTTCGAGGGAAGCTTAGTAGGGAAAACCGACCAAGACGAGTCATGAGACACATGATCGTTCGTCAATCTCGACAAGTCAAAAAGATTTAGTGTTGCGAGGAAAGGGAGCCTAGGATGAGCAGGTCGGTGCACCGCTCCCTAATAGTTTTGATTCACATAGGTCTAATTACCATAACCACCATGGCCTTGACCATAGTGCCCTCCTCCCGTTTGACCCATGCAGGGTGGCATGGAAGAACCATAATGTGGTGTACCTTGACTATTCAGGGCTACAAAGCTGTAATTTGGAGAGTAAGTGGGTTGTTGATACCCGTACCCATAAGGTGAAGAACCCTGTCCATACTGTGTCCCATAATAAGGTCCATAAATCATCGCATGAGATGTCCCATGAGACACTCTGTAAGTAGGAATATACGCTCTGAAAGTAGTAATATACATTCCGGAAGTAGGAATATATGCTTTGGAAGTAGTAACATGACCTCTAGAAATAGGAATACGACCTCCTGAAACAACGGGCGGTACTTGAACCTGAGACACAACTGGTCGAGTAACAGCAGTACAGACATGACTCGTAGCAACATTCCGGCCCGAAGGACCACGTGAATGAGGTGGAGGGTGAACATTCAAAGAACTAGGGACAGAGAACGAAGGGACCTGTGAAATTATGTACGTGTTGTTCCCTATAGTCACTCATCTTGAATCTGGTATCCTAATAGGATCACTAACCCTAGGCCTAGCAAGAATCTATGATGTAGCTTCCACCACCAGGATGGAAGGTGCAATGTGACTTGTGCTCCCAAACCTCTCCACATGGTAAGGAATGAGAGTGCCCCTAGGCGTAGTGTTAGGCTCAAACTCAGACTTGACATGAAATTCCAAATCATGTGTGGGAAAACCAGACATACCATAACTACCATAAGTAGTGCTCGCGGGTTCAAAATGAGTATCATCATCTTTCGACATTCCATACCGGCAATGTGTCAATGGGGGATCAACACTAGAGTAAGTAGGTCTATCATGAAAAGTACCTATCTCAGAAATTACAGGACCTAACTCAGTCATATCAGGTGAAGGATCATCCGTAGGAGTAAACTCCCCATCTTCCACTAGAATGGGAGAGAGTGGTTCAGGAATACCTTCTTCATGGTCTCCCATCGTGTGTGAATGAATGTGCGAAGTAGTCCACCTGGACTGTCTATCTCTCTCTCCCAAAGGAGGAGGAGATGTAGAAGGTGGAAGTCCTACTAAACGATGAGAACGGCAAGGAGCCGCATCCGAATCCACAATGACTCAAAAAATGTAAAAAGACTTTCTAACTACGCAAACCCTAGGCAAGTTAACGTGCACAGATCATACACCAATAAAATCTAAATCCAAACACAAGCAATCAAGTTTAGGATAAATGAGTTCCCAAATCAAGCAGGTATGTCTCGCCTAGGAGAGGCTTGAGACTCCCATACACAACAAGTGGAGGTACGTAACCAATTATTGTGGCCCTCAGCTTCAAAGCGTAAAGAGACTATGTTGTCTGAACCCAACTTGGCCAGAACACCCACAGAATAACCCCTACAGAGTACCCCCTTGATATCCTAGGTAATGTAACTAAGGTCACCTCAATATAATCAATGCTCAGGTCTACAGTCGCAGGCGGGATTGACCATATGGGGAGGGTAGCAAAGCCTGAAATTCTCTAAAGAGCCCCCATATACGAATACAATCCTGGAAATATCTCTGGTGCTACTCAGTTATGACTAGGGGTCATCCCAATCAATAACCGCTCACACTACCTCGTGCTTAACTCCCTTTTGAGAGGAGGATCCTGAGAAACACCAATTATACCAAGGAATTTCACACTCTCACCTGGACAGACACATACATGTTGTTGTTTAGTGGTCTTGGAGAATTTACTCACAATGAACTATTCCAAGACCCTAAAACCTAATCTTGTTGGTGAACCCTATCAAATAAAATAGTGTAGCTCATTTTATTTAAGCGTTGATTTTAATTGGATTTATTACTCAAAAAGGTAGATGACCGTGCAACCAATGGTGTTATGACACAACATGAAGCAAAATGCACACCTAACAATCAATGAAAATGCATTGTGTCCATGAAAAAATAGGGTATGCTACTATGTGAAATGCATAATTTTCTTCGAATGATAAATGCAAGCTTTCCTATATGAAATCCTGACTAATACTTCAAAGCAAATCTAGTGCAAATACTATGCAAAATGCAAGATGCAATGCATAATGATAATAAAATATTTTTGGATTTTTTGAAATAAAAATGAGATACTAAAGAAAAATAATGGTTCTACAACCCATAGACTCTACAAGCACAATCAAGCAACACTCAAGAAAATTACTAAGGTAAAATAAATCGAATGCACTAATCCCAAAACAAAAAATCGAAAATGCAATGACAAGAACATTCTTCAAAAAAGAAATTTTACCCTAAAAAAATGTCTCTGGTCAGAAACAAAGGTTTATACAGACTCTAGCAATATCAAAGGAGACTCAACAATCATCCAAATTCACCTAGCAACAATCAATCTTCCTCTAGAAGGAAAAAATAAGGGCATACGTGACTGTTCGCAGTAAACCCGCGTGTGTACGCGGATATAGCAGTGAAACCCGTGTATATACGCGACTGTGAGTTAAAAACTCATGTACAGGAAGAAAAGTGCATAAAAATAAAGGAAAATAGTCAAGCTGAGACAAAATTCACACCAATCAGACACTACCAGGATAACATGCCCCTAAACCCAACATAGAAACAGAGAAAAAAGAGCAATTCAAAGTCATTGAATGCCAATAGAAACCCCCAAAGGACAACTACTAGGAACTCCCCAGTGGAGTCACCAATTCTGTTACAGAGAGAAATTCCTATGGCTTGGGGTACCACAATAGAAATCTTGACTCCATAAATCAATCCTTTCCAATATGCAAGATAAATCAAATATCTAACACTAAAGGATCAGACCTTGTACCTTATTCTGGACGGTTGAAGTAGATCCTCGTTGAGTTTTCCAGCTTCAGCTTGAATTGATGAATCACTTCCTCAACAACAAGTAGACAAGACAAGCATACTATATATATTGGTGTTAGATATACTCTAGCATATATAATCAACAACGTATAAGCATTTGAAATCATCCATGGATAAAATATTCATTCAAACATACATTATTGGTGTGGTAAAATCAGATATAACACCATGACCTAGGGAGACCATTCAAGGTTGTCATCACAATTTTTTCATTCTCCGCTTCTTCATCTATTGCTTCAAGTTGTTCTTTGATTTGAGAGACCCTTGTGAAGTATGACTGGATGGTCTCCTCATTCTGGATCTTTAGATTCTTCAACTGGTTCCTTAGAGTCATCTTCTGTTTTATGTTCTTCCCTTCAAACAGTTTGGGTAGGGCATCAAACATAGCTTTAGGTGTCTTGAGGGAGGAAACTTGTGGTCTGAGGTGATCCTTGATTGAATCAGCAATAATCCTCTTTTCTATAACCAAATTCTTCTTATGTAAGGCCTTAGCCTTATCTTCCTCTGGAACTGGAACCTCCTCATTGATGTAGGAGTCCAATTCATTTTCTTCCAGGACTAGGGAGATCCTATACTTCTAGGGTCGAAAGTTATCAGCTCCCTCAAGATTTTCATCAAGCTTGGTATGATGAGATATCTTAACTGAGAACCTCAAATGGAAATACAAAATATTTAGATCTTACCAGGTTAAGATGTCGGATCTGGATTTGGAGCTGAATTTCTGCAGTGCTAGTTCAGGAGCAGATTAGGGTTTGACTTTCCCGGAGTTCCGTCCAATAAAATGCTTTGATATTGATCTCTAAACTCTGATTTTGAGGAGGAGATCAATCTAGGCCTAGGATCACTCAAAAATTCCACTTCTGTGGAAAGCCCTAATTTTCAGTAGTAGTATCGAGTCTAAAATTGAAAAAGCTCAGAATAAGATTTTGTTTCGATAGAAAGATGTGCCCTAGGGAGAAGAGTCAGCCCAACCTTATTTTTTTGAAACTCTTTGGAGAGAGATCCAAAAAGTAGGAAGCCCTAGTTCCCGCAGCTACACAGTGTCTTCTTCTCAGGTTAGTTCTGATACCATGTTAGATTTTAACATTTAAGCTAGCATTATATTAGGATATTTTAACTGAGAGAATAACAAGCACAACAATCAAACACAAGAGACAATGAACACAATGTTTTTCCTCAGGGAAACCATAAATGGAGAAAACCCCGCAACTTCCTCAGAGATAGAATCAGCACCAAAAGTAAAACCCCAAAATAGTAAGATGATCTCCCGACAGCAGTAGCCTCTTTATTTCTAGCCCCATCAACTTCTTCTCCCTCAGCTATGCACTACAACTGAGTGTGAGTGAGTGTGTGATAAATAGAGAGAATCACTCTCTATTTATACTAATTCTTGACTTGACAATGACTCACTAGGGCCAACTTCACTAGGTGATTCTAACAACCCTAGGCCCTTGAAACTGCGGGGAATTTAACCCTTGAACAATAGGAGCGTTACCCACATTGACTTGACATGACTCGTTTACATTATCGAAACTCCCGATCAGAACATTGGGGCATGACATGACTCCATTACATTACAAACACTTCCCAGAATAAACATCGGGGTACAATACATAAGAAATACAAGTGACTACATTCTGAAGTTACAATTACATCAACAGAAAGGATGCTTAAAATGAAAGACACTTTAGTCAAAGAAAGAGGAGAAGGCCAAGAACTAAAAAGGAAACACGAGGAAACCCTCTTAGAAAAGGAAAGGATCCAAACAGAGTATCAAATTCTAGAATTGGAAAAGTATGCACTAAAGGTGCAGGTTACCGTTATGGAAGGAGATAAAAAGATTTTAAGGGAAAATTTTTAGAATTAGAGTCACAAAAATATGCGACAAATAGACATGCGGGGGAACTGAGAACCTAGGTAGAGGAACTAGAGGAACAAAATATATTTCTAGAAACTCAGCTTAAGATAGACAATGGAAGGCAGCCTGACATTACCTCTTTCCATGATCAAGCTTGCATGATCTAGAGGAATATCCATTAATTCGAAGCAAGACTCGCAGATGAGATATATAAGGTTAAGCAAGCAGAGACCAGAGTGAATACAATAGTAGATGAATCACTTAATTTTATGTCAAAACTACTAGATTGGTAAGAAATTTCAAATCCAACTGACTTGGGTAGAATCCAATTCAACGTTTCCCAAACACTTCCCTAAGAAGACAACAGGAGGCATGAAAATATAATTGACACTCCTGGAATTTTGCAGAATATATTCTCTGAGGTTGAACAATGAAGTTGAAAAAACTCTATAAAAATGCATGGAGTTCTACAAAAATATGTGTCAATTCCATAATAAATTCCATCTTTCTTCAGTTGCAAAAGTAAGTGATTTCTTAGAAAAATATCATCATATGGTGTATCTTCAAGACAGATTACATGAAGATGAACAAAACATTCAGAAAATTGAAATCATAAGTGAAGAGGTGGTTAAAACCTAGATTGCACAATCCTATGCTAGTAATTATCTCTTGGAAGACCTATACAGATTGACTCCTGCAAAAGTAATACTTGTGGAGTCACAACTAGCCGTACACGAAGTGACCATGAGATTGCGGTAGCAAATAGGCTATCAGACTATTGTAGGGGAAGTTGATGAATGGGGGGAATAGATTTCAAAACTGATTGGGCCCATTTGAAACTCCTATATTTTTATGTATTTTGTCACTTTATGTAATTTATTATTGTTTCTAAGTGAAAAGCACTAAAGGACAAAATTTTGGAATTTTTAAAGTCAGGGAAGTCAAAAAATCATTTATAATTGTATGATAAATAGATGTAAAAGGTAGAATAGAAGGACTTTTCATTGGCACAAGAAGGTTGTTTTATTTGTAAGAATAACTGATTTTTTCTACTAATAAAGAAGGACAATTTTATTGGGAAAGGAATGCACGAGTCTTTACATGGATTATGTGGAATTTCGAATCTAGAATTGCTTCTATTGCATTTTCGTATAACTATGAGATCGTTCTGACTTTATGAACTATTTCTTTAATGATGAATGATTTTGATTTTCATATAAAACTCTTTGTACAAATTGAGTAATGGATGCTTTCTTATTTCAAAGCTATCTTTGTTAATCTTCCTTCTATAAGTATGTGTATGGAATTGGAACAGTTAGTTGCAAGATTCAGTATAGATAATTTCAGTACATTACTCCCATTCTTCTAAATTTGCTCCCCAGGGGGATAGGATAGATTAGTTTAGAATAGACTAGAATATAATTAATTTGCTTAGATTTAAATTTATAGAAGTGATTGAGGATCAAGAGCGGTAAGACGGGAGGTAAGAACCTACGCATCTCTAGTGAGGTTCTTTTTCTTCAGTCACCTACATTTAGCTTAGGCATTTTCATTTCATCCATATAAATAGAATTACATAAACGGTGGACTGGGCCGCAACCGGTAAAGACCTAAACAAAGTTTAATTCTCTGGTAGCTGATACACAAATCAGACGGGTTCCCCATACTAAATGGTGAACGATCTAGTTGGGATTGATTATCGGGGAGAATCCCTACTATTGGTACCTGGGAATTTTCCAGGCATCAACAATTGTATAGCTATATGCATTTGGATTTATGCTTTTGAGACTCAGAATGAAGTTTGAATTTTGAATGACTGATAGATTGTTTTATTGTATATTTATGGAAAGATGATAGGGAATGTGATGGCTGATACAAGATCAACTAGAAAGTATTATCTCTATAATTAATCTATCTGTCTACAAGTAGACAAAATTCCCAAAAGAAAAAATAAATAAATAATTATTTGTCAGTAAAGTGTTTGTCTAAACTTTGAAGAACCAACATATTCATAATAAGCGATACTTAAAACACTGGAAGACAATTTAAACGGAACTGGTTCATAAATTAGTTCAAAAATCTAATTTCATATAAATGCATAGTTTTGATGGTTTCACACAATAAAAATAACTTGTTGATTGTTTTCTATGGACATATTAGTATGCCAATGCAGAACATCTAGACTATTACATTTGTTATGTTATGTAGTTGTGAGACTTATGGGCCGTGCAACTTCACCACATTACAATAGAATATGCTTTGCAAACACATACCAATTCCCAACATTATTGTTGCTGGAATTGACTATTTTCATGTACCCCAATGTTGGTGGCATTGACTATTTTCATGGCCTTAGAAAGAATGTACCCTTCACTCGAGCCAAAGTCATTGATTCAACATGTCAATATTTTTTGGGTCATGCAAAAAATAGATGACCCAAAAACCTAGTTCTGCAACACCTAGGGCATGCCACTAGAGAAAATATTCATATAAATCTTGAAATAAAAGGTTGAAACCCTAGTTTAACTAATCTTTATTGATTTTTGTCAATTTGTACAAAGCATGGATAATAGATTTTGTACTCAAAAGTTGAATCCTACAGGATAGTTAATTAAAATTTTAACTGCTAATACAACCAAGTTTTCCTTTACCAAAATTTGAGACAATCAAGAGTCTTTTTTAATACTACTTTCCAGAACTTGAGGGTTGACGGGATTGCAACATTTTCAATGGATACTATCATGTATGAGGGTATGGGATTGGAATTCAATAAAGCTAACCAAGCCCTTCATGTACCCCAATGTCAGTGGTATTGATTTTTTGTTGAACATACAAGTAGAAACCCTAGTTGAAATAAATCATCTGATTGCAAAATGACCAGGATGAACAACCAAGAAAAAACTCTAGTGTTGGGTCCTCAAATAAGTAGTGGTCAATGGTGTGCGATCATCTATAAATTATTCCATGTATTAGTAGACATACCTTAGTTTATTAATATAACTCAGAATATTAGTAGACATAACTCATTCTAGTTTTAAAACTCTTGTTTTTGTATTTCATCTTTAACATAACATGGTCACAGTTATCAATCAACATATGAACTCTATTGTCAAGGGAAGGTTGTATAATCCACAGTTGATTCATATGATCTAAGAATAGGTTGTATTCAATTCCTTAAGCTGTTATTTATTGGTTATAATTGATAATACATTAGCAAATATACTCTAATATTTTACAGTGTAACACATTGGAAGACATTTTCCAGATGCATACTATGTATGGCATTACTCCTACATGTTTATGTTATGGCTGCAAATTTTGATGGATATATGTAACTTTAACTAAAAAAAATACTGAATTATGTTTAATTACTTGTAAATTTTTATAGATGCACCAACGGAAATAGAAGTGGACAGAATCAGTAAAATATCAAGTGATTTAGATAATCGATATGAAAAGAAACCTTGAATATGTGCAAGAATGATGTAATAACCTCTATGTTATGACACTAAATCCTTTTATCATGATTTCATTTTAAATATGACACATTGAATCTAATCTAATCAAATAAAGCTACTTCAATTATCATTAATCCTCCCTACTGGGTAGTTAGGGGTGGCAGAAGTTTGGGGGGGGGGTCATAGTTGATCCCAAAGGAATACAAAACCTTGACTTTGCATGTCTTTTGTATTTAATCTCAAACAAATAGGCATGCAAGCTATTGGTAGGAGTATATTTTCTACGTATTTGATGTGCTTAACTTATAATGACTGGGGGTATATAACATAAGTAATATAGCAACTCCCACTATCAAGATTCAAAAGCAAAAAGAAACAAAATCAAGTTTAGTAGGTATTACCTATTTTGTAAAACTTGGCTCCAATTTCTTTAATAGGTAAATAATTTATTGCTTAAACAAAGAGAATAAAATTATAACATTGCTATCAAAGCAAGCAAAACTAGAATTTAAGGGAAAAAGAGCACATTGCAACAACATGAAAGTTCAAAACACATGATCAACATTTGAATTTATCACACAAACAATTATAGGCCATCCATAAAGTAACAAAAATCTTCAGAAATATGAAATAAGTGATAAAACTTCAAACCCCATAAAAGTTACTGCAAATGGGTATACATGTTTCCCATGTTCAAACTTGGGAAAAAAATTATGCAAACAAAGCATCAAATGTGCAAAGGTTTATGACCCTATTTCCCTTTCTAGTAAAAATTTTGTACTCTATGGTTCAAATAGAAATACTAAGTTTCCATTGTATAATTTTTCTGAGTATTTGTCCGAGAAGTTTGCTGCTTGTTCATTTGAGAAATTGTTTCGAGTATCATCTGAATATGCTCAATACTAGTGTCAAAACTCAAGGTATCAGAGTTATTATTAGAAATATGTTGCATACTCAGCTCAGGAATTGTTTCAAAATTCATGTCAGAATATATCTTAAAATTCTCAGTATTAGTCTTGGAATTCAATGTTTCGGTAGTCATGTATGAATTAAAAATCTCTCATGGTTTGAGATCATAAAAAAGATCAATGTAATAAATATTATTTGAAAGAGGAATGAGCAAACTGGTTGTAAGTGATCTATCCTCTCATGCCATTCGAGATCACTCTGGACCCTTTCATTCTCGAAGAAAGTAGTATCCCTCCTGTCATTCATTATGGTGCAGGGAAGGATACCATGAATCTTTAGCTTTTCCCTTCTTAGCTGTAGGTTTGGGGTTGTTATGGTCGGTGCTTTTCATTGTTTGGCATAACATACATAGACTTGTAGCATTTACTTAGAGGTAAGAATCATGCCATGGGTGAGTGTTCAATTGTATAGACTAATAAGGGGTGTCCATATTAGTGGAGGTGATTGGGTCACCAATTTTTTTCTCATTTTGAGATCATGTGATACCGAATGGAAAGTAGAGAGAGAAAAAGAACAGAGGTGATATCCCTTGAGGCATGATTCATCTAGTTACCATAGATCGATGATCTCCAACTACTATTTTTTTTCTTTTCCTTAACACGAATATAAGGTTGATTGCATGAAAGGTAAACAATATCTTACACCTGCATCACTTGGCCATTTGTTCTGCTAAAAAATCTCTAACCTATTAAAACACCCATGTTCCATCATAATACTAATTTATAAATGCTTACTGGACAAGAAGTTATTAGGTTAACAAAAATTACAAGGTCTTTAGATAAATGGAAGCAAACTAGAAGCCAAAACAGTGTTATGCCTATTACACATTTAAATTAAAAATTGGAAGAATGTTGATTAAGTAAAGGATATGGTTGATTAAATCCAAGATAACCATGTTTATAAATGTATCTCCTTTATGGGAAATGAATGTAGTACCATATAAGCATCCTCCTATCCGTAAATGAGCATCTCGACACTTTTGTACAACCTAAGAGCATCCAAATATCCTAGTCCTGACATCGCTAGACAAGAGGGAACATCCCAAAGAAATTTCCAAAATTCATCTTTAGACAAGAATGTTGGGGACATTCCCAACATGCTTGACAATTCTCTTTCTAAATATAGAAAAAATGGTTTATAATGCAGGAAACATGGGTTATAGTGCAGGAAACATGTGGAAAACACATTCCCTATTGATGGAAAATTGTTTCAAGGCCATATTCACATATGTACAAAGTGTTTCCAACAATAAATATACCCATTTTGATTTGGTTTGACTTGGTTTTGTACTAGGGTTGAAAAAAACATGGCATTTAATAAAGAGCACCGAGCCCATCATGTACCCCAATGTTGGTGGCATTGACTGTTTTCATGATAATTGTTCTCATCCTTGGACAAGCACTCCATTTGGCGCATGGTTTGAGTGGGATATTGAAGAAAATGTGTGTAATAGTAAATCTAGGAAAATTTATTTTAAAGAAAATATCAAATCTACTCACCATGCACTCTTTGAGGAAAACCATCATGATTAACCCAATTAGGTTCATTCTGCACAGTAAATATGTCTCAAATTTCCAATATTCACCCTAATATGTGTGCAAATAGAACTGCAAAATCACCTCTACTAGTCTAAAATGCATTTCATTGAGAACATGTGAATATGGAATAGCAATGCATGTTGTCAACTTGGGTAAGATCTGATGAACACAACACCATCTTGGGATTCCTAGCTTCAATATACAAGTTCCTGACTCTCATGTGGATGCGTGTAAATTTGCTAACAAATGATTTCAAGTACCATAAGTGAACTAATGGTACAATAACTAGACTAAGAACATTTTTCATTAGCAATATTATCTCAAAACCCTATCTAACTTAGTAAATATATAGGAAAATGTAAAAGTACACAACATTTACCTCTTCTAACTGGTCAAACGTATTTGGATGCAAAATCATAAGAGAGTATGGTAATATGGGAAACAAACAAGAATAGGAGTGGGGTGGAATGGAAAAACTATGACAAAATGGTGGGCCAACATCTCCCCCACACCTATGTATTCGCATGCCCTCTTGCAAATAGATCTACTAATAGTCTTCAAAATTTGAAAAAAAATGAAATGAATTAGATACATCCATGAAAGCACAACAACATCAATAAAAATATTGAGATCTATCCATTCTCTATTTCTTCTTTTCCAGAGTCTCCTTCTTAGCGATCTATTAGAAACCATAAATATTCTGCATTCTTTATACAACTTCTTTTTTTTGCTTATACAATTTCTTATTTTGAAAATGTAACTCATCAATTTCTTTTCTGGAAACTTTGACTATGTGTTTTGAATTTATGATTTTCCTCCTTTCCATACCTATCTATAATGACAAATCCTATAATTCCTTCTTTATTTTATGATTATTCTTCTGTAATTTAACAGATTTTGAATAACAAACAAAGCTAGCAGAAGCTACCTATATTTTACCTTCAGCATGAATTTTGAACAGGGTAGGAGAAGAAATACCCATAGAGTATGCTCATAGGATGAGAGGTAATTATAGGATAAAGGATAAAAATATTTAGAGAAGTTGTGTTATAATGCATTTCCTCTATCTCTAATATATCATAAGGATAAAAAAATTCTTACCTCAAAGTTTCCCTAATTAATGATGTTTATAGATGAGAGTCTTGAAATTGAGCTATGTACAAGCAAACTAAAAATTTAAAAATTGTTGGAAAAGTACTCATGCCTAGATTTCTAAAGGTTACTACAGAAGAAAAGACAAGATGGAAATATAAACTTGGAAATTATCAAACCTATAAAATGAAATCCATTTGCATTTGGAAAATATTATGTAGTACTTGAACACTGATAATATGTTGCTTGTTGTCATCAAAACTCATTCATAGCATGGAAAACCCAAAAAATTCATCTACAAGTTTCCATGTACTTCTCGTACTAGAATGGAAAAATGCACATATAGTTTTTCTTGTATTTTTTGTGTCAGAATTGTATAGGAGGTACAAAAAATCTGAAAATCTTATTGAATGCTGATGTTTAATAAATATGGGACTAATGGGGTAAATACTATTTCTGAAAGAGATTTGGAATTCATATTTGTATTCTAGACCAATGTAAGAACTTGTGGAATATGAGGTATGCTAACTAGAGGTTGAATACTAGAGTTGAGAGTACACTTGGAAATCTAAGAATGATGAAGGTTGTTGGAGATGATAAATGCTAGTTTCTTTTATCAGAAATAAAATGATTAGATTTTTTATTATCTAAATATCTATAGGATTCTAAATTTTCTAGTATCTTTTAATAAATAATATGACCCTATTTCTACGTTTTCATATCTTAGAATGCTGAAATATGATTGCTTAAAATTATTATAAGCATCGGATCCCACACTTACTACTATTAGTACTAGAACTAGGACCCATTTTTTTCCCACTAGATTTATTAGATTACAGAACATATCTCATAATGTATTTCCTTTCTTGGTTAGTATCCTCCAACATAATTCCTGAGCTGAGTATGCTCAAGATTGGTGTCAGACTCAATGTCTCAAAGTTCTTATCATAAATCTGTTGCATACTTAGCTCAGGAATTGTTTCAGAATTCATGTCAGAATATCTCTTAAAATGCTCAGTATTGGTCTTGGAATTCAATGTCTTTGTAGTCATGTATGAATTAAAAATCTCTCTTGGTTTGATATCGCATAAAAATCTCAACGCAATAAATATTATTTGAATGAGGAATGAGCAAGCTAGTTCTAAGTGACCTATTCTCTCATGCCATTCAGGATCACTCTCAACCCTTTCATTCTCGAAGAAATTAGTATCCCTCCTATCATTCATTATGGTGCAGGGAATGATACCATGAATATTTAACTTTTCTCTCCTTAGTTGTAGGTTTGGGGTTCTTATGGCTGGTGCTTTCCATTGTTTGGAGTAACATACATATACTCGTAACATTTACCTATAGGTAAGAATCATGCCATGGGTGAGTTTTCTATCATCTAGAATAATAAGGGANTTATGGCTGGGGCTTTCCATTGTTTGGAGTAACATACATATACTCGTAACATTTACCTATAGGTAAGAATCATGCCATGGGTGAGTTTTCTATCATCTAGAATAATAAGGGAGTGTCCATATTAGTGTAGGTGACTGGGTCACCATTTTTTTTCTCATTTTGGGATCATGTGATACCGAATGGAAAGAGGAGAGAGAAAAAGAACAGAGGCGATCTCCCTCAAGAGCCATAATTCATGTAGTTACCATAGATCGCTGATTTCTAGATACTGTTTTTTCTTTCTTTTCCTTAACAAGAATAGAAGGTTGATTGCATGAAAGGTAAAAGGTATCTTCCACCAGCATCACTCGACCATTTGTTCTGCTAAAACATCTCTAACCTATGAAAGAACCCATGTTCCATCATAATACTAATTTATAAATGCTTTTTAAACAAGAAGTTATTAGGTTAACAAAAATTACAAGGTCATTAGATAAATGGAAGCAAACTAGAAGCCAAAACAGAGTTATGCATGTACACATTTAAATTAAAAATTGGAAGAATGTTGATAAAGTAAAGGATATGGTTGCTTAAATATGATATAACTGTGTTTATGAAAAGTATATCCTTTATGGGAAATTAATGTAGGAACATCTAATCATCCTCCTATCTGTAAATGAGCATCTTGACACTTCTGGAAAACTTAGGAGCATCCAAATATCCCACTCCTGACACCACTACACAATAGGGAACATCTCAAAGACATTTCCAAAATTCACCTCTAGACAAGAATGTTGGGGATATTCCCAACATTCTTGACAATGCTCTTGACAAATATATAAAACTTGGATTATAGTGTAGTAAACCCGAGTTATAGTGCAGGAAACATGTGTAAAACACATTCCCTATTGTTGGAAAAATTGTTTTGAGGCCATATTCACATATGTACAAAGTGTTTCCTACACTAAATATATCCATTTTGATTTGTTTTGAATTGGTTTTTTACTAGGGTTGGAAAAACATATTGGCATTTAATCAAGAGCACCAAGCCCTTCATGTACCCCAATGTTGGTCGGATTGATTGTTTTCATGGCCTTGGAAAGAATGTACACCACAAGGGGTCAAAATTTTATGCAAACAAAATTACATATATGAAATAAAACAATTTCTTATCAATAGATAAATATGATTTAAACCTTTAAGAAAAACATGCCAAATAAAATAATCCTAATGCAAACCAGGGCATGGATACCTCACAAGCTATATATAAAAAACAACAGAAGCATACCCATGGGGAGTAGGCATTGCAAAATTTCTATGGATATTTTCCTTCATATTTCATCCTTTCTGGTGTCCTACAAACATAAAGCTAATTCCATCTATGCTCCAATACCAGTCACAATAGTCAGATCATCATATCGAGCACGATCACCATGCTGCTCCACCCACTGACAAGGAAAAAATTCAAATGTATTTTATGAACAATGAGTACAACAAAAACATAATGTATATAATATAGCTATCAAAATACAAATGGACTGAGCAATTTACCTTATCAATAATGTTGAACACATGATCAATACAAATAGGCCTATTTGGATTCCATGCAACACTTAAATGTTGTATTGGAGTCAATTGTGCATATAGATCTTTAATGACTTGAAATAATTATTCCCAACATTACAATAATTAAAATAGCTATTCCCAACATTAAAATAATTATTCCCAACATTAAAATAATTAAAAATACATCACAGAAAAAATCACTTTTAAGGAACATGTAGGATTCATTGGGAAAGGCATATCCTTAATGGAAGTATATGGCTCAAAATACTATTCATTCAATGAAACAAAACAAGAATCCAAGAATGGTAATAAATATCAATATGTTGACATCTTGTGATAGGTTGAATTGGTTGTTTATGAACATAATGGTACCAGATTTTGATTTTAGCGAAAGATCAATAATTTGGTCCATAACTTGGTAAAGTCGGTTTTCTTTTCAACTAGGATTAATGGGACTCATCTGCAACTTTCATTCAAGGAAGGAATTCTGCAAGATGACCCTCCCCCCCCTTCATTCATTTTAATGGTTGAAGGTGTAAATAGGTCCCTGACAAGAGAAAAATACTACACTCTGTCTAAGGGTTTTATCCAAATGACCTCTCGTGCACCTACAATTTGTTGATGACTAAATGATCTTGCACCTCCAATTCGTTGATGACTCAATTATTATGTGTGAAGCTTCAGTGTGTAAAACAATAGATTTTACATATGTGTTAGACACTTTCCTTTTGGCCTATGGCAACCTAATCAATGGCAAGTCAAAGATCCTTTTCTTCAACATTAGGATGCTTGTTCAAAGGATTATTCACAAAATATTTTCTTTCCCAACGGATATCTACCACCAAAATGTACCTAGCATTCCCTTTGATTGAAAAATATGGATGAAACCTTTCATGAGGGACCTTCCTCAACAAGATAAGGGAAAAGGTAAACACCTGGACTTTAAGAAATTTATCCTTGGCTAGTTAGATTCAATTAGTCAAATAAATATTGCAATCTATCTGTACCTATCTCTTCTTGACCCTAAAATATCCTTTGAAAGTCCTTAAAGAAATCAAGAAAATCCAAAGAGACATTCTGGTTGTGAAATTTTCCCTTTACCTGCTCATCTATAGAGAAAATGTTTGTCGATTACATGGAAAAACCCATGATATCCCAAGACAATGGGATAATTGGGAATTTGAAACATAAAGCTAATTATCAAAGGATTTTGGTGAGAGCTTATATACAGATGGATCAAATATAAGGAACCTCTCTAAGCCTAGTTTGGAGAGGAAAGTATAGCTCGGGAACCAACGAGGAAATCCTTTGCTCTTTTATTTGGAACAGTGCAAGGTGGCCCTTGGACTTAGTTCAAAGTTTTATCTTTTATATGGGGGATGTGAGAAAAGTGAGATTCTATGAGAATTCTTGGCACCAATTAAATCCATTGGAAAAGGAGGAAGGCATGTGTCATGCCAAGAATTCTATTCAAGGAAGTTGGGTTTTGGTGGCATGTTACCCTACTAGAGAACATGTAATGTCCAAAACATCTAGCCAAATGGAGTCTACTCGATTTCAAGATATTCCATATGGTTATTGCTGGACCTATGCATGCTTAGGAGAAAATTTATCCTTGATATTTTAAGATAGGGCCAAAGAGGAGACAAAATATATTTTGTCAAAGCCTACAAGTTCTCTTTAGAGTTGAACTATTGAGGGCATGGGATCAAATCTAGGGCATAGAACATATGAACAGAAGTGGCATCCTTTATCTAGTCAATGGAAATAAATCCTATCTTAACCTAGGAAAACATCCAAAAGAAATCTTGCTTTAGTCTCCCTCATTGTGTTCAATGCAAAAATCCTCTAGAAAATTCAAACCATCTATCCATACACTATAAGGTTTCTAAATATTCTTGGGATAATGGGGAAGGAAACATAAGAAGATTAGACCTATACCAAGGCTATAACTATAGAGACCCTATACGACTGGAGCTCTATCCTTTTTGAAATTAGTTACTAAGAATGCATCATCTCTTTAATCAGGTTTTGCAGTGGGGGTTCTCTTTTGAAAGAGAGAATTTCTAAGTTTTTGCATAGAAAAAGGTGATCTACACCCGTGGGAAAAAAATAAGAAGAATATTAGGGAGACCATTGAGAGGCAAACTGGGATACAGAGGATAAAGAATCTCAAATTGAGAGAGAAGAACAAAATATCACTAGGTGATTAATATGGTGGTTTTAATGTTCAAAAGAAAAGGCCTCCCAGAGGGTAATAACCTCTCGAGCAAATCCATACCAATTAATGTTCGAGGCAGAATCCAAGATGGGAATCCTCTTTTCCTCTTTGCAAGTTCGAGAAAAAAAGACACTAAAAAGTTTTCATAGCTTCAAATAATACAAAACAGTCTCCACTTTTCCAAGATCTTGGGTTTGAGAAATCTGGTGGTGGAGGGTGGCACCAATGTTATGGAAGAACACCTAGGAAATCTCTTAAAGAGATTCCCTCCTTCAAGCAAAAATAAATAAATCCCAGGGAATTACCCACAACATTATTGATTCAAGCTCATTTATAATTATGTAACCATGGATCTGCTTACCTTCTTCTAGAGTTGATAAATGGGCACATGCTTGGAGAACAATCAAGACATGAATTGGGTCAGTTTCAATGCCTTGCACTTCCATGTCCTTGAAGAGTGTCAAGGCTTCGTAATCATGCCCATTTTATACATAGCCAACAATCATCGCACTCCAGGAAACCACATTTATTTGACACAATTGATTAAAATTATGCAGTGCAACCTCTATTCTCACACACTTGGCATTCATGTCAATTAGGCCAGTACCCACAAAAATATCCTTATCAAATCCATTTCTAATAATGTAAACATGAATCCACTTACCTTGTTGCAGATTAGATCACTGTGGAAAAGTTGGAAGAATGCTCCCAATAGTAACTGAATAAGGTTTTATGCCTTCAAGTAGCATTCGAGCAAAGAGAATTGTGGCTTCATTGAAATTCCCATTAAACATATAACCAATAATCATAGAATTCCATGAGACCACACTTTTTTCAAATACCCTCTCAAACAATTTGGAATCTATCTCTAAAGTCTTGCATTTTCCATACATGTGAATGAGGGAATTGCCAACAAAAACGTTGGACTCTAATCCATTTCTAATTACATAACCGTGGATCTACTTACCTTGTTGTAGAGCTGATAAAAAGGCACACACAAGGAGAACACCTACTATAGTAATGACACTAGGTTTCATACCTTTCCATTGATTTTTACCAAAACGATTCAAGGCTTTGCAAGCATGCCCCTCCTAGGCATACCCTGTAATCAATACATTCCAAGAAATCATGCCTCTGTCACACATGTTGTCAAACAAGTTCCGTGCAGTCTCCAACCTTCCACATTTGGAATACATGTCTATGAGATCATTCTCGGAAACATCTAATTCCAATTTCCTTCTAATCACGAAAGCATGAATCTCCTTACCCCGCTGTAGGGATTCCAATTGCATGCAAGACAAGAGAAAAACCACTATTATAATGGCATATTTCACTACTCCTTGCATCTGCATTTCTTTGAAAAGCATCAGAGCTTCATTTTCATGTACATTTTGAGAATACCCAACAATCATAGAATTCCAAGATACCAATTCACGTTCAAGTATTTCATCAAACAATTTTTGTGCATCCTCAACACACCCACATTTGGTATACAGAGTTATACATGAATTCACCATAAAAACATTGGATATAAACCATGTTCCAACTATATGACCATGAATTTCAATTCCCAATTTTAAATTCAATAGAATCGTGTGTGCTTGTATAGGGGGGAAGGTAAATTTGCTCCATTTCACACATGCCAATTCCATTTTTTTATACAATTCAAGTGTTTGTTCAGGGAAATCACTATTTTCATACCCTGTAATCATTGTATTCCATAATGAAATATCACGCATGGATGATTCCTAAAATATAAGGAGTACACAATCCATTTCACCCACTGAGCATACACTGCAACCAGTTTTGTGAGAAAAAATGTGTTGCGATCAAGTACCATTGTGATCATGTGGACATGAAGTTGTTGCAGTTGTTCTATGTTGGCACAAGCCTGCAAAACATAAGCAAATAAAATGGGATTAATAATGTTGGGGTAGGTTTGACGTTTTCTAGTGGCACCAATGGTAGAAGCAGTGTGATGGATAAGTTCAGTATTGGAATTATGAAATGAGAAGGGTGTATTGGTGGGATTGTTAATGGTGAAACTACAAAAATTATCTGAATTTTGATGTAATAACGCAAGATATTGAAAGGATGAGACCATTGCAGAGGCCATCAATTATTTGGGGATGAAATCAAACTAAATCATATGTTTGCACAGATTTCTTATTACCATTTGCATAAGGTTTTATCATTTATCATATTATATATTATGTTTGTTTTTTATATTATATTTTTTTTATTAATATTATATTATATTGTATTTGTTACCTGCCTACCAATAAAAGGAGAGGATATGCAGGATAAGACATTTTTATCCCAATATATGCACAAAATGATTGGAGGTGATCTATTGGGGAGTTTCAACCTGGAGGTTAAAATCCATAATGACCACTTTGTACTTCCTAGTAGTCATGTCTTTCACCAATCATATTACAAACGAGCCATTTAATGTTAAATCATGGAATTATGTGGTGGTTTTGTCATTTAGGTTTTATTTATTCTTTTATACTAGGGGAATCAACAACTAGGGGATGGGTTGGTACTCGCCTGACATGGGATATAGGGATCCATTCCCGCTACAACTATACCCCTAGGTGCCCCACAATAGCCCGCAAGCATGGGGCATGGGTAATCCTGGGTGTGATTTGAACTCGTGACCTCCTTTACAACATATGAATTCATATCAAGTGAATCACCAATGAGCCACACCCATGCGGGCTATCATTTAGGTTTTATTATAAATGCTAAAGAATTTTTATTTTATTTTGTTGTCGGACTCTCAATTGAATAGTACTAGGTATACATACACACTCAAGAACTTGGTATTATAGTGGTAAATTATCAATTCAATATGGACATTGTTTGACAATATTGGATTGTTAAATTCACAAGGGGTTAGACACAATGGCTTGGAGGATTGTTAATTACCAAAAAATTAGAGATATCAATGAATCTATAAATTGTTTATTTGACTATGGATATCCATACAATTTCTCACCATTTGAAGTTGTTAATGAAACAACCACTAGATTCAGAATTAAATTTATAAACCCAATCCTCTGCATTCAAATATATCAGAAAGTATGTGGTAAGTAAAGCAACTAATGCCCAATAAAGGTTAGGCTAGGATGGAAGGAAAAACTATGGAGAGGTTGATCACAATAGGAGATGAGGATTACCTTGATAGTGATAAGGAGAGGCCATCACATTATATGTATGATATTCTGTGATGTCAAGCCTGTAAGAGGAGGAATCGAAATCTTTACCTAAAAATATAAGATGGGGCCTCTACCTTTACTAGATATGAATCAAAGTATGGTTTTGGGTTAGCACCCCAACTAATTGATTCTTCGATTGGTTAAAATGTTCTTTGTGCTTCCATCGGTTCAATTGGATCAACTGCTACTAAATGATTTGAGCCCGGTGAAGCTACGACTTGTGCTAGTTCAATGGTCATAGATGATAGCTATGAATTCAGAAAGTAATTCAGTGAAGTGTGTATACAAAGCCTTAAGGCCTTGCATTTTCCTAGAAGGCTTGGTTGATTCTATCAATGAAAGGTTATGGTTATGTTAGAATATTCCTCAATATAATGTTATGAATATACTTTATTTTATTGCGACCATTAAAAATTAAAAAAAATAGTAAATTGTAACGCTTCATTGTTAAATATTGCAATTTTTCATTATCAGAGTGACGCAATTAAAAATGACTAATGTAAATGATTAATTCATATTCTTATAGCTAGTCATTTTTTATACCATGACTAAATTGGTCATTTACGCTAGTCATTTTTAACTTTGTCACTTATTATCTAGTCATATTTTTAACCCATGACTAAATTAGTCATTAAATTTAGTCGTTTATAGTTAGGTCCCTCAAAATTTCTCATATTTGGTAGTAAATCACTTGAAAAAACTGTGGTGACTAGATTTTTTAGTCATGTAGTCACTAATTCCTCATTTTGTACTAGTGAACAATGGATTGATATGATATTTTCCATAGAGTATTGATGTTTGTTAAATATCTAGGGTTATAATATTTTTTGTAGTGTTTCATTCCCAAAGAATACATCCTGCATGGCACAATTAGCACTCCAACATATTGAATTTATTTTATCAAAGAAAACAACATGAACATAATTGAAATTCATTTCAGATATTGATATTAAAGACTTGATCTATATCCATGTGTAATATATTTTGACCACGGCTTAAAAAAATCACCGAGTCTTTTGAGTATTCCTGAGTCAAACTTTGCTTATTCCTACTATTGAGCCAAATCAACTCGCTCTTGATTCTTTATTGGTTTGCTTATCTTAAGAGAAAGTAGAAAACATATGATTATTTGCACGTCAACACCCAACCTCTGAGTAAGTTGTAGCGTATTCATTTCCCCACAAATCCAACTTGTAAGAAGATGGAAAAATTTGATGGGCTAAACTATAAATGCAAAAACACCCCTCACTTTAAATAATTTATGATGTCATTTCTTGCACAGTCCAAGTGAAACTCTTTCACTATGGATTCATTGAGTCTTTATTAAGTATAAACTATATTTAAATTAACTAGTAGCATGTGCTAAATCTTGATTATAGCCTTTTGTTGGGTAGTATTTTAAATAAAGTAGGGTGTTATTGAGTATTGTGTCTAAGGGATCATTAGTCTCGCACTAGATGATAATCTAATGGTGTCCATTGTTCCTAAGTTGTTAGAGAAATTACTTTCCATTAGATATGCATTAGCTGCAGACCCATAGTATATATTTTAGTCCTCGTAGGTACCCTTTGGTTGGGTAATACTTTAAATAAAGTAGAGTTTTATTGAGTATTATGTCTAAGGGATAATGAGGCCTCCACTGATGATAATCTAACGATGTCCATTGTTCCTAAGTTGTTGTGGAAATTTGTTTTCATTAGATTTTCATTAAATACAAGCCCATAGTATATATTTTAGTCCTTTAAGATTGGATGGCATGATTCCCATGTCCACTCATTAATGTTCTATGGATTGATTTCCTAACCCAATTAGTCCCTTGGGTTGAGGAGAGAAATTAAATGTCTTGGGATTAATTTTGAAATTTCAAAGAATTAATTAATTAGGAGGTGTTATTTTCTTTCATAAAGTTTGAGAGGCATTTATTAAAAGTTAAATTTATAAATTAATATTTGGATTATGGAATAAAAATGGAGAATTATCCTCAATGGCACATTGGAGGATCATGTTTGACCAAGAGATGACTTGCACATGAAGGTAAGACAAAAGTAATAACGATAAGAGGAAAAGGAAAATAAGGAAAAGATGGCACAAAACAAACAAAAAAAACAGTAAAATTGGAAAAGAAGGGATAAAGCAGAAAGCATGCCAAGGCATAAAATAAGAATAAAGGATAATAAAGCAGGATAAGGAAGAAAAGTAAAAAAGAGCAGTGAAAAAACAAGAAAATATAAAGCAAGAAGCCAACAAGTAAAGCATGAAAGAAAAACAGATTTATCCATCCATGAGGTTGCATTAGCCTCTCTAAATTGCTCAATAAAACATCTCCAGTCAATAAAAGGAGTGCACACCATTAGCCCATCTTTTAACTATTTGAGAATCAAATTGAGAGCATTGTTGTTGGCATCTTTTCTATTCACCCAGGTTCAGACTTCCATATCTGTCAACAAATCCCAATATATCGATCCGATAGAGTATTGATCCATTGGAAACACCTACGACACAAGTGAGGTATCACTTGAGATACCAATGGGGAATACTAGAATCAGGTTTCTGTAGTTATGGAAGGTGATTTCCTTATTACAACATCATTAGGTCACTCGACTAAAACCAGGGAATAGACTTACATCGTCATACATACATATGAGAACAAAGCATATTAATCTGTTGACACAAATAAATAGCATGCAAGATATATAAATTCTAACATATATTAGTCAACCTTCCACATTATTATACCATTAGATGTTCGAAAAACTCATAAAATTTCATTCACAACAAACATAAATATTAAAGACACAAAGACACATATTTAACATGGAAACCCATGTGGGAAAAACCATAAAGGTGCTCTTCATCTGGCATGAATAATGTTTTTAAGCACATTTGGTCTACGCACGCAACTTGCAGACTCCTTTCTAGATCTCATTTACAATCAATAATTGTTTCCTTCTTCTTCTCATGCTCTCATGTCTAGGTCGGCCGTCTGCACACAACTTGGATCAAACTTATATGATTTTTACAATTTCTTGTTTTACCCGTCAACTGGTTCTTAACTGTAAATTGACATCTTGTTCTACAAAATCAAAACATTATGTTTACATTATCACAAGTGCTATCGGTCGAATTTACAATCATGCTTATTTCCCAAAAATAGACTATCGGTCTGATTAACTCTTAGTCTAACTTCCTCTTATAAAAAATAGGTTGAAATCCTGGTTTCAAGTTGCTCTTCTCCTCTTTTGTCACAACCTTTCCGTCATTTTATTTTCTCATCTTGCGACTAGAATCTTCATTTTTCTGAACAAAATTTGGTTATCTTTTCCTAGGGCCAACAATCCCCCAACACTCACCTATGGCTCATCCCAATACACTTTAGTCTGAATTTGTTGTTGGTTCGTGCTTGATATAAAATTATTGACAAACATTCCTTACAGTTTCTTATTCTTGTTGTATATATTATTTGATCTTCTATAGTTCATCTATAATTTTAGAACTGAGATGTTTCAAAGTTTCTACTTTCGTCACTTCCAGTGCCCGTCGCACCCTTTCATGGATTAGGTAGATTGTCCCTATAACCTGTTATTCTTCATACTAGAGGTGTGTGACACATTCTGTAAGATTTTGTTGTTGGATACATAGTTCAACAACATACTGTTGTAGTAGCTTGAAATCAATAACCTTTCTCATATTTATAACCAACGACAATTGCTTTAATTCAGTCCTTAGTTCATTCATATTTGTTTCCGAAGTATGAAGTTGTTATGTTACCTTTTCCAACTCTGCATCATCTATCAAGGTTTCCCATGACTGAGAAACTTGTGCATATTCTTTGGCACAAAGTTCCTCGACCTCCTGAATCTTCAGTGTAGTCTCAATGATTGCCTTTTGTCGATCTTCTAGTACCTCATGAGGTGTACTAGGATTCATCTTTGTTTATAGCTTATGTAAATCATTTGCATAGGTTGTCAGCTACCTCTCTAAGTAAAATTTTTTTGTCCTCTGGAAGCATCTTAGTTTTAATTCCCTCTTCAGAGAATTCACTGCAAGTAAGTGCAACAACTTGCTCCAATCTCTAACTGTCGTCCTGCCAAGTTTTTTCTTTCTACTCTTTATCCTTGACATTATTTTTGAGCCATGCAATCGTATTCTTGGAGTGATTGAGTTAGTTAAACACCTCACTCTCTCTTGTCTTCATCTCCTTTATTGCAGTATGCTAAATACTGTGTAGTAGATACAATGGTACTATAGAAAAATCAAGACATACATGACCAATATCCTTGATCACAGTGTTATGTTCTGGCGTAGCTAAGTCAATTGCCTTGGAAAATATTTGAATCTTTATGTGTTGCAGCATTGAAGGTACCTCTAAAGGTCGTTCCTCTAATGGGCCAGGTTCTTCCTGCGACATAGTTAGATACGGTTCGCAATTGACCGCTACTCTAACTTCTTTTACTGTGACACAAAGAGTCTACATAAATTCCGTACTGCTACTGACCAATTCAATATGCCTTTCATCATATTTTTACAAATTTCATTTTCCACTTCCTCCATTTGATCCGATATGAGATTATAGTGATGATTTGTAAGACCTACAGTTCCAGATGTTCTGTCGGCCTTGTGCTTATTATGACTCTTCTTGGATTCTTCATATCATTTTCTCTTATCCCCCAGTTCTGGATATGTCAGGGTATCACTATATTCTTATTTGTTGTCATATGGAGAGCTTCATGGGATTTATTCTCCATATGGATGTCCTCCCTAACTTTTTGTAGTCCCCTTCAATGGTGTGTCGATTTCAATAGATATTTGATCATCCACGATAGGTTGTTTCCACTCTTTGGGAAACTCGTGAACAATCAGTTCAATGTCTTGTTCTATTAAGTGAAACTGGGTATCTAGCCAATTGTTCTCAGTATATTATCGTGGCTATAGAAAGATACAATGAGCTTCGAACGAAAATCTAATAATGCTACGAAACTGCTGGATAGTCTCCACAATAATCCTTGTCTGCTTCCCAATGTGGTACCTCAATGCCTCACCATGTAAGTAAAATTCAACATTATTATCCTTCTATCACAGTAGATTATCCTTGTTATACCAAAGGTTCTGGTATTGTGCCCCTTGACATGGAACATGCACATCCACCCCCTGGTAGTGTGTCGGCTCTGCTCATGTGACAAATGATATCAAAATTAAAATCCACGAGTAGGAAAACGTATTACCTTTATCTTGATCATCAACAACATCTACTAGTAATTCATTCAATAATTAGGTCGACTAGTTCATCTGGACATCTGCAACACACTGTTCAATCGTAGCAATTGTTCTCGTCGTACACTGGTTCGGTGACATCGTCCTTAGTAGTTTTCTTGATAATACTTTTGCGACAAATTGAACAACAATTTCATTGATAGAGGCAATGGAAAATCCTCTCGTATCTCTGGACACATTGTGTTTTTCTTTCATCCTGTTGACGAGGCCTAAATCATTTTCTTTTCCTGTGAAGAAAGGAGATGGGTCGACCCCTGCAAGAGGAAGTTTCATTAGGGAAATTTTGAGGTCTAAAATGGCCCTTATAAGAGATATAATAAAATATTGTAAGTTTGTTGTTTTGTGAGAAAGGTATAATTACAACTCACATTTTGCACTACAATTCATGTAACTAAGGTTAAGTTCAAATGAAACATGAAAGTTAAAGTGTAACTATGGGTAAATTAAAATTAATAAAAAATAATCTTCGATATGACTAGAAACATGATTACTTTTGAATGCATAAATATACTAAAATAAAGTACTCAAAAAATAAAATAAAGTAAAAATTTTTAGTATTAAATTGTAAATCTAAATTAAACTTTTGTAAATAAATTCTAAATTATACTTATTTAAAATAATTCACATTAATAATTATTTATTTTATATATTTACATATTTAATATAAAATTTTAATATTTATTCTTTAATAAAATAAAATAAAATATATATTATAATTATAATAATATAAAATAATAATTACAATATATATTATATTATATTTTAAAATATAATATAATAATATTTTATATTATAATTATAATATAAAATAGTAATTATAATATATATTATATTATATTTTAATATAATATGATATATGACCATTTATATAAACGCATATATAGATGACTTTATNAACATAAAATTCTTTAATTAGATATAACATTATATATTATATTAAAATATAATATAATATATATTATAATTATTATAATATAATAATAATTATAAATAATAATTATAATATATATATTATATTATATTTTAATATAATATAATATGATATATGATCATTTTTATAAACCAATAATATATGTGACTTTCTATTAAAAAAACTTAAAAAATGGATTATGTTATATAACTTGAAGATGTTACTTTATGTTATATATTATATGTATTATATATCTTCTAATAAAAGTTATAATATATGATGTGATATAATATATAATAATTTTATTATGTCATAAGATTATATACAATAAAATTTATTATATAAAATTCAAAAGTATTAAACTATGATTTTATTTTTAAATTTATGTTTAATTTTTTATTAATAATATAGTTTTATATTCAAAAGAAAATAGTTACAGTACTTTAAGAGTACTAAGTACATAAATATTATATTTGAAAGTAATTTATGAGTATTTTTTCCATTATGAGTATGGTTAACCATGGATTTTTATCCACCATTTAGAATTTGACAAGTAAGCAACTTTTACTTAGGAAATGCCACCTCAACCATAAGGGATGATGTCATTCTCTAGAATTTTATTAGTTCTTGTAAAGTTGATTTTGATGGTACATTTTTTGTTTTTAGGCCATTTTTTTACCTCAAAATTCCCCTAATGAGTTATTTATTAGGTTGACATCCACCGAAATTTGTCGATCTAGCAATAGACATCCTCCATGGAAACAAACCAACGACTGCTTGATGCATGTATTGAACTCTACAGTGTGACCAAAGTGTGGCATGCTCATCAAAGTCAATAATCCTAGTTTGTGAAATCCTCTTGTCTACTACATTGGAACCAAGTGAAGATGACCATTTTTAGTTGCTCGCACATATGTCATGTAGGTTGATATGTCGAGTTCAGGAAAATTTCACACATTATGGTCTACGAATCACATTTTCCTCAAATTCAACAGAAATTCTGCCATCACATGAACTTCTTTTAGGATAGCTAGATTTACCAACAGATACTTGGAATTCTTGCTAATATTGACATGAGGTGCCTCATCTGTTCTTGCTGGAATGTATCCATGAAACATGGTTGTCTACCTAGATGATGATGCTTTGGAATCATTTGGAGATGTTGTTCTTTGTTTGAAAGAAGTTCCATGACCAGTTTGTTTTTTTCTTGATGGGACGAGTCATGTTAGTTGTGAGACGACTTCTGTAAATTTTTCAATAATAGGTGTAGGGGAAGGAATCTCCATGCCCGAGTCTAGAACAATGTTAGTGCTTGAAACAAAAATGACCATGCTAAAGAAAACAACTTCGAGTGCAGAAGTGTTGTAGACAGACGAATCGACTCAAAGGTTAATTAGTTGGATGCAATTGAATGAACAAGCTTCGACGTGAAGATGAACTAGGTTTACGCATGCCAAAATTCATTTGTTCACATGGTTTTGTAATAAATGGAGAATATGGTGGAAAATTCAGTCACATGGAGCAATCTTTCTAATCATTTGAATAAAACTGCCAATCGAACTTTCACTTCACTTAATAGGACAATTGGTAGTTATTGTGCATTAATGGTAGACGTGACAAAAAAGCATGCCGCTGAAATATATCGTTACTTTAAATTAACTGTTACCCAACTGTCACTTGCGAAAAAAGTTCATCATGCGATAACAATTCTTCTTGTGACAATAATTCTTCTTGCAACAACAATTCTTCTTGTGACAAAAAATTGTTAGATTTTTTATGGTTATACAAGATATAAAGCATTTATCATCATAATATCATAACCATAAGCAAAGGGTCAATGAAAGAAATACAAGTACAACAAAACAAGAGAACACACGAACACCAGAACACAAAGATATTCCTTAGGGAAAACACAAGGGAGAAAACCTCGCAAAACTTCTTCAGTATAGAACTCAACCTGAGAAGTGCAAAACCCACGCAACTGCTTTTCTCTTCTTTCAGCGCACTAATCTTTCTCTCTTTTGCAAAACAACTTGAGTGAGTGAGTACAAATGAAGGGGGGAGCCTCCCTATTTATATTCTTCAGTTGACTTGACCTCTAACCTAACATGGCCGACTTCTCTAAATGTCTGGGCCACCTTATCTAGCAAGACACCAAAAATAACATTTATTATATTGACACTTGGGTAATATTGACTCGAATTACATTCAAAGGTTTACATTGACTCTTTCAATGACTCTTACAATACCAAACTCATCTCCCAGAGGAGGAACACATTCAATACATCTGGAATATCTTCCAAAGTTACAATACTTTAACACTCCCTCTTAACTAGGAAGTTATTCAACCACAGTAGCAACAATAGAAACTGCTACCACAACTGTACAACTAAATGATGAGTCTCTATATGTCATAGGAATTTTTGGAACATAATCATTGACCTCAGTTGTATCATCTTCTACAATCACAGTATGTGAATACTGAATCATCTTTTGTACGTACTAGAGCATATTCTATCATCTTCTAAATCATCTTCTGTAGCATCAATATGTGAATACTAAATCATCGTCTATCACATTAGTATATGGATACTGAATCATCTTCTGGAACATCTTATGAATCATTGTCTATCACGTCAGTATATGAATACTGAATCATCTTCTGGATCATCTTTTACAAAATTAGTATGTGAATATTGAGTCATCTTCTGTCATACCAGCATGTGAATGCTAAATCAAAATTTTCCAACATTGGTATGTGAATACCGAGACATCATCTACAACATCAATATATAGATACTGAAACATCAACAACAATCTCATTAGCATGTTAGTGATAAAATCAAATTCATCTATAATTCTAGATCATCATTTGCATTACCAACATATAGATGCTGGAACATCAACATCACCATCAGTATAGAATTACTGAAGCAATCCCATCAACTATAATCAATGTAACAAAATTGAAACTATCTCAATAGTATAACAATACTGAAACTATCATCTCAATAATCATCAGTATAACAATACTAAAGAAAACATCTCCACAATCATCAGTATAACAATACTGAAGCAAACATCTCAGCAATCGTCAGTATAACAATACTGAAGCAATCATCTCAACAATCAACAGTATAGCAATACTGAAGATACATCTTTCCCTCTAACTATATCGGAGCAACATCACAATGAGTTCTATGGTAGATCCATTTGGGCATTAGAAATCCATTGATCCTTCCATACCATGCTCTGGGTGCTTTCTTTAACCCATACAATGCCTTCTTTAATATATATACACGATTTTTCTGTTCATTAGTCTCGAATCCTTGCAATTGTTCGATATATACCTCTTCTTTAATTAAGCCATTTATAAAGGCCATCTTCACATCCATATGATGCAGCTTCGACTTCATATTGGATTACAAGGCAAGGATGGTTCTGACTAAGGTGCACCTAGCCACTGGTGCAAAGGACTCCTCATAGTTGAAGCCCTATTTTTGAGAGAATCCTTGAGCTACAAATGTTTCCTTGTACTTTTATATACTACCATCTGCTGAGTGTTTAGTTTTGAAGATTAATTTTGAGGATACCATTGATTTGTGTTTTGGTCTTGGTACTATTTCCCACACATCATTATTTATAATGGATTGGTACTCCTCGACCATTGGATCAACCCACTCCTTCTATTTTATTGCTTCTTCAAAACATGTCGGTTCTTTATCAACTAGATCACACATCAAATCCATATAACTAGGGTATGACTTTGACTTCTTTCTTCCTCGGATGGTTCCTTCTGGGGAACCATGTATTTTTTCTTCTTCGATTACTTCATGATCCCAAGCAGTTTTTCTCTTTTGAGAAATGATTTCACTGGGTAATTCTTCAGGAAATTGAGGTTCTGTCATATCATGATCCTCAGACATCTGAAATTATTCTTCATTCTTAACTAGTTTAGGATTTTTTGTAGCTTTGGGAGTTTCATGCTCTGCTTCATCTTCCTTATCTTTCTTTGACTTCCTGAAGGCTTTATCTTCGTCAAATGTTACATCTCTACTAAGTTCAATTTGAAGGTATCATGGGATATAGATTCGATAAGATTTTTATTGCTCACTATATCCTATGAACAATCCCTTCTTTCCTGAAGGATCTAACTTTAACCTTTTCTCCTTGGGAATGTGTATGTATACATGACAACCAAATTTATTTAGGTGATTTACTTCAGGATTTTATTTGGAAAACATTTCTTCCAGAGTTTTGTTTCCAAGGTCACTATGGGAGATTCTATTCTGTACATACATTATTGTTCTGGCTGCTTCTACCCATAGGTACATCGATAGCTCTTGATCATGTATCATAGATTTTACAACTTCCATGATAGATATATTATTTCTATCTACCAAACCATTTTGATGTGGATTATAGGGAATGGTGAGCTCCCTCTTAATCCCAGCTTCCTTGCAACATTCATTGAATTCATTTGATGTGAACTCTCCTCCATTATTTGACCTCAATATATTTATTTTATTTTTATAGAGGTTTTCTACCAGGGCCTTAAATTACTTAAACCTTTCAAACACTTCATTCTTCTTTTGCAAGAAGTATATCCAAGTCTTGCAGGAATAGTCATCAATAAAAGAAGCATAGTAAACATACCTGCTTAATGAAGTGATTTGCATTGGCCCGCATATGTTTGAATGGATAATATCTAAGATCCCTTTTTCTTTATTGTCATTGTTAGATAAGGATTCTTAGTATTCTTTCCTTGTGCACATAATTTGCACACTCCTTCATGATCTATCTGAATTTCTAGTAGACCAGTCACAACCTTGCTTACAATTGGTAGAGCTTTGTAGTGAATATGAGCAAGCCTTTTGTGCCATAGCTCACATGGGCTTATGGTACTAGTTGCTAATGCTGAATCTGTGTGTCCCTTTAATTTGTAGAGTCCTCATTCTTCAACTCCAATTTCTACTGCATCATCTATGGTTTTACCTTTTGTCCACATGAGAAATTTTCCATCCACAAAAGCAACTCTGAATCCTTTCTTGTCTAGGGATGAAATAGAAAGAAGATTATTCTTTAGTCCTAGGACATACATGGCATCTTTAATCTTCATGGGATTTCCAGAGTCCAACTTATAGGATGCTTCTCCTATTCCTTTTATGGGGTATTGGGAATCATCTCCAAGCAGTACTTTGTGTAGAGATTCCTTTTGTACAAGACATGAGAGTGAGTCCTTGTAACCTATCATGTTCTTGGAGGAACCACTATCTACTATCCAAGTGTCATTTCTTGGTGAGAATGATCTCGTTAGAGCATAGATCAATACATATTCTTCACTGGATTCTTCATCCTTTTTTGCTTATTCTTCAACTTCTTGATCACTATCTTCAACAACATGGGCTTGCAATATTTTCATCTTTTTGACTCTTTCTGCTTTCATAGGATAGTTGATGGCAATTTGTCCCAACTTGTGGCAAGTGAAGCATTCAAAATTTGAGAAGTCTTTATTGGACCTCTTAAACCCTTGAGTCTTATGAGGATGGTTAGGACTCTCCCTTTTTACTTTGGTATGATTTGTGAAGGATTGATCCTCATTGTCATTTAGCTTTTACTCTCTATCTTCTATCCTTTCTTCTTCTTGAACACATTATTCCCATAACTTTCAAAATTCGGTTAGTTTCCTTCTTGAAGAGATTCCTCGGATAAAGGCTTCCCAAAGCTTCTAACCGATCCTTTATTTGAGATACTCTTGTAAAGTAATATTGCATGATATATGAATTTTTAGCTCTTACATATTTGAGGTGATTCCTTAGGGTCATATTCCTATTAATGTTTATTCCTTCAAATAAACCAGATAGAGTATCAAACATTTCTTTTGGAGTCTCCCTTGAGGATAGTTGAGGAATCAAGTTATCTTTTATGGAGTCATCTATATCCTTATTTTACTTAGTCTTGGTTTAAGAATCTTCTACTTCTTTTAATTTCTCATTTACAAATCCATCTAGATCATTCTGTTAGAATAATCAACCCATAGTTAACTACCTTAGACATTAATTAATCCATTTTTGTCTTATTTTCCTAGTTTCCATATTCCACCTTATGCAAGTTGTCATATACACATCCATAGTGGTCAAACTTACTAATTTTGAGTCATGGAGTGCTTGGTAAACCTCTTGGAATCAAATCTGCTTTATTCCTGGCCTCCCTAGCGCATGTCTTCTTTTTCTACTTTATTGCCCGCTTTTTCAGTGTTTTAAGGCAATTGGGAAAGTTTGACTAGGTGAGGTTAACTTGTTTTTTGTCCTACACATCCTCCACTCTTTTCTCCTATTAAAATCATGTATTAGTTTTCCTTCCATCCACTATTAGCTTTCCTAATTGATTTTATCAATTCGTGAGCTCCTAGACAGTTTTGGAAACTGCGTTATGCACATATGGGGGATTTGCTTAGATTTAGCAAGCCTGCTTTTGACTAGATTCGAATGGAATCTTCATGCATTCGAATCCCTCATGTAATGATTTATTGTGGCAACCTATGAATTCACAGGTTTGGATATTGTACACTTATTCAATACAGTTTAGTTTTAGCTCCATATTCAGTCTCTTTTGTGAGTAATTTTGCATGTGTAATTGGCAATTGATGTGAGTGTAATTGTTCTAACACTGGGTTCAATTTCCACATGGTATCAAAGCCTTTGTAGATCGATTTCTCTCCTTCCAATTTGTTTTGCAGGTTTGACATCATTGATTGGGAGCCTTCTACTGACTGCCGGGACAATTTCTGAGCTATGGAGCAATCTCAGAAGATCATCTTGACTCCATTTAACTTCTTTGAATGGAAAGTAGATATGGAGATACTATTGAGAGAAAAATGCCTCTACAGAGTGACTATGGCAATAGAAGCAGATCCCAATGTAGCTCTAGAGAAGATAAAATGGCACAATAGGAGGGATGAGGCCTATGGTCTCTTGTGTCTGAGTATATCCAGAGACCTCCTTTTCCATATTGATGGATTGACATCACCGAATGAAGTATGGGAGAAGCTTGTTGATATTTTTGGAAAGACAGATGAGATGAGGGGACATCAAATTGAAAATGAACTGATCTCCCTGAGTCCCAATAGCTTTGAATCCCTGCAACTCTATTTTTCCAAGTTCAAAGCACTTGTTTTGTAGCTAAAACAATGTGGGATCGAAAAGAAGGATGATCAGCTGGTGTTGGCCATACTCTTGAAGCTTGGCCCTGACTATTCAGTGTTTTTGTCAACCTTCTATGCCACAAAGTTGACAGCTCGAGCCTAGAAGATGCCTAGCCTTGCAGATTTCATGGAATCTCTCACACAAGAACAAGATAAATTGGTGATGATGGGCACCATCAAACCATCCAAAGACCAAGCTCTGGTTGCTGGAGATTCGAGGGTGGATTCAAAAAGAAAAAAGAAATCTAAAAATCCACCTGAGCAAAAGAGAGACAAGAACAAGTCTCTGGAGGAGCCTCAAGGTTCCAAGAAGAACTACCAGAAGAAGAAGAACAAAGGAGAAATGAGCAAGTGCACATACTGCAGTAAGGGAAATCATTCTAAGAGCTCCTGCATGAAGAAGAAAATAGACATGCTGACCCAAATCCTGGAGAAGAATGTCATCTCCCTTCCAGACAGCTCAAAGAAGAGGGAAGGAGGATCAAATTCAGAAGACAGAGAGAGAGTTCATGCATTGGTTGCTGGCACATCAAGATCACCTAGTTTCATCATTGATTCTGGATCTTCAAGACATATGGTTTCAACCAATGAGGCATTCACCTCACTTGATATGTTGAAAGGTTCACCAATAGTACTGGGAGATGACTCTCTCACTGAAAGTTTGGGCAAAGGGAGGATTGATCTTGACCATGGTAAGTTCAGCAATGTGTTGTATGTTCCAGGTCTTGCCTCTAACCTCTTATCAGTGTATCAGATGACCCACACAGGGTCTCCAAAGAAAGTCATATTCTCCCCTAATGAAGTTGATATCACAAATATATCAAGTGGTAAAGTCATTGCAAAAGGAGTTGCAAATCATACTTCGAAGGTATACATGTTCTCACACTTCCTACCCTAGTCAAACCCCTCTGCTCTTCTGATTCATGCTAATGAGGCAAGCAAGATTTGGCATGAAATATTTGGCCACCTAAATTACAAGTATCTTTCTGATATTAGTGAAAAAGAGATGGTCATAGGGTTACCAAAGATAAAATTTTCCAAAGGAGTCTGTCAAGGTTGCATCCTAGGAAAACACCCAGAGCATAAATTTGAGAGAGCTAGTCATGAGAGAACCTCTGCACCTCTAGAGTTGATCCACAGTGATGTTGCTGGCTCATTTCCGCATATGTCAATGATTTAGGCCAAATATGCATTGAATTTCATAGATGAATTTTCCAGGTATTGCTGGGTTTACTTCCTGAAACACAAGTCTGAAGTTTTTGGCCTCTTCAAAGTCTTTAAGGCTTTGGTTGAAAACCAGTCTGGGAGGAAACTCAAGGTCCTCAGATCTGAAAATGGTGGTGAGTATGTCAAGTCTGAGTTTATTAAATATTGTGCAAATGCAGGTATTCAGATGTAGCATTCTATCCCTTACACACCACGGCAGAATGGTGTTGCTGAGAGGAAGAACAGATCACTGAAAGAGATGGCAACATGCATGATGGAGGCTAAGACTTTGCCACCAAATTACTGGGACGAAACTATAAAATGTGCAGCCTATATCCAGAATAGGGTGCCTCATAAACATCTTGATGGTATGACTCCTTTCGAGGCATGGAGTGGGCACAAGCCAGATGTGACCCATTTTAGGATTTTTGGCTCAAGGGCTTGGGCTAGAATTCCAACATAAAAGAGAAAGGCTTTGCAGCCCCAAAGCCAAGAGTGTCTATTTGTTGGGAACTCTAAAGATTCAAAAGGGTACAAGCTGATCAATTTGAGCACAAACAAAGCCTTCATTGAAAGGTGTGTTCAGTTTCAAGAAGAACCCCTAGCAGCAGTGGAAGTTGGAGAATCCTCTTCACCACCAGAACCTTTGAATGTAAGTGAAGAGATAGTTTAACATGCTGATTCTGATATGTATGATAGTGATTATTTTATTGCATATCCTAACATCCCTACAAGGCCAAAATGGGCAGCCAAGACCATTCATGCAGCTGGAGAACTAGCTGGAAATCCTAATGACCCTAGGAGGACTAGATCTCAATTTGAGAGTGCTCTATGCATGAAATATCCTATTCTTGCTGAGAAATGCTATCTGATGGTTGAATCAGATCCTCAGACATATGAATATTCAGTAGAAGATCCAAGATGGCAAGCATCCATGAAGGAAGAGTTCAGCTCACTCCAGAAGAGCAACACTTGGGAGCTGGTAGATCTTCCCTAGGGAGGAAGCTAGTTCAGTGTAAGTGGGTGTACAAGACCAAATTTGCTGTGGATGGTTCACCTCTGAAGTACAAGGCTAGATTGGTATCCAAGGGATACTCACAGGTTCATGGCATAGACTACAATGAGACCTTTGCACTAGTGGCAAAGATGGACTCCATCAGGCTAGCCTTAGCCATTGCAGCTTCAAAGCAATGGGAAGTACATCACATGGATGTGAAGTGTGCTTTCCTGAATGGATATCTCACTAAATATATATACATGTAGCAGCCTCAAGGATTTTCTACTAACCCATCTCTTGTGTGCAGGCTAAAGAAGTCATTGTATGGGCTTAAGCAAGCCCCCAGGGCTTGGTATGCCAAGATTGATAGCTTTATGCTATCATTGAATTTTGTTTGATGAAAATCAGATCCAAATGTCTATTTGAAGCTGATTAATGGTTCATTCATGATCATTTTTTATATGTTGATGACCTTCTCATTACAGGAAGCTCAAAGGATGAAATTGCTTCCTTGAAGGATGCAATGAACCGTGCCTTCTCCATGACATATTTGGGGCTATTGAGCCAATTATTGGGGCTTGATATTGCTCAAACCAAAGCTAGAATAAAGGTGCACCAGTCCAAGTATGCCTTGGATTTGCTGAACAAATTCAAAATGAAGGATTTCAAGCCAAGCAAGACTCCTTTCCTTTCAGGAGTGAAGCTTGAAGAAGCTGATTCTTCACCTATGGTAAACAATACATTGTATAGGCAATTGATTGGATGTTTGTTGTATCTTACACATACTATACCTGATATTTCTTATGTAGTAAGTGTGGCTTCTAGATACATGGATCAGCCTCATGAGATCCATTGGAAAGCATCCAAAAGGATCCTTAACTTTGTTCAGGGAACAAGGACACATGGGATCTTCTATAAAGCTAAATATGATTCTGATTTGATTGGGTTTACTGACAGTGATTGGGCAGTTGATAGCATAGATCAAAATTCAACATCAGGATATGTGTTCATGCTTGCAGAAGGGCCAATCAGCTGGTCAAGCAAGAAACATAGTGCCATTGCACTCTCATTTACAGAAGCAGAGTACAGAGGAGTTGTAAATGCAGCAACTCAATGTTTATGGTTGCAGGGGTTACTTGGAGAGTGTGGCTTCAAATTAGAACACTCAACTACTATATATTGTGATAATCAGAGTACCATTCAAATATGCAATGATCCAGTTTAGAAGTAGAGAACCAAACACATTGAGATCCATATGCACTACATCAGACAGCTTGTGCATGATGGCACCATTCACCTACTCTTCTGTTCATCTTCAGAACAAGTAGCTGATATATTTACCAAAGTTTTTTGTGAGAAGACATTCAACAATCTCAAATCACTGCTGGGGATTGCTGATCATTTCGTGAAGCATGAGTGATGACAAGATTTCCAAATTTTGTTTTACAATCCATGTTTAAGGGAGGATTTTCCCACTGGGTTTTTGCCTCTTTCCTTGGTTAAATGGACATGCAGTATGTAAAGGGTGACTAAGCCTTATTGCTAGGCCCCATAATTTTCTGATATATTACTCATAAGTCAGGATTAAGGGGGGGTGTTAGAATAATCAACCCATAGTTAGCTACCTTAGACATTAATTAATCCATTTTTGTCTTATTTGCCTAGTTTCCATATTCCACCTTATGCAAGTTGTCATCTACACATCCATAGTGGTCAAAATTTATAATTTTGAGTCATGGAGCACTTGGGAAACCTCATGGAATCAAATCTACTTTATTCCTGGCCTCCCTAGCGCATGTTTTCTTTTTTTGCTTTATTGCCTTCTTTTTCAGTGTTTTAAGGCAACTGGGAAAGTTTGACTAGGTGAGCTTAACTTGTTTTTTTTCCTACACATCCTCCACTCTTTTCTCCTATGAAAAGCATGTATGAGTTGTCCTTCCATCCACTATTAGCTTGCCTAATTGATTTTTCCAATTCGTGAGCTCCTAGACAGTCTTGGAAACTGCTTTATGCACCTATGGGGGATTTGCTTAGATTTAGTAAGCCTGCTTTTGACTAGATTCGAATGGCATCTTCATGCATTGGAATCCCTCATGTAATTATTTATTGTGGCAGCCTATTACTTCACAGGTTTTGATATTGTACACTTATTCAATATAGTTTAGTGTTCAGCTCCATATTCAGTCTCTTTTGTGAGTAATTTTGCATGTGTAATTGGCAATTGATGTGAGTGTAATTGTTCTAAAACTGGGTTCAATTTCCACACATTCTCTTATAGGATGAGCATGATCCTATACTTCCATGCTCTGAATTTTTCAACACCTTCAATTCATCTAGCTTGGTATTCTTTGTCATTGTTAATAGAATGAGAAATTTAAATGGAATAAGGAGGAATACTAGTTACTTTAAGAAAAAAACTTCTGGCTGAACTCCTTTTGGATGACCTAAGGTTTAATGTGGAAACCCTAATGTTTTAGTTGAGATCACTGGTAGAGCTGAGTGATCCTCCCTAGGGTGAGGTAGGCTGTATCTTTCTTTTTTTGAGATTGATAATGGAGTCTTAAGAAAACTAAAACCGTAGTTTTTCTTGGTAGCAGTGACTGATCCAAAATAGAAACTTCTTAGAATCCAATTTTTCCTTCATAGAAATATGTGCCCTTCAGGGGTGAGTTGAGAGATCCCTCTTTACTGGTTGATCTGTCGAGGGATTTGTTTGGAGTAACAAACCCTAACTATGTAGTGCTTCCTTTCAGGGAGGCAATGATACCATGTTATATTTTCAATGGTTATAGAAGATCTAAAACATTCATCATCATAATATCATAACCATGAGCAAAGGATTACTGAAATAAATACAAGTACAACAGCACAAGAGAACACAAGAACACAAAGATTTTCCTCGGGGAAACCACAAGGGATAAAATCCCACAAAAATTACTCAGTATAGAAATCAACCATAATAGTGTAAAAACCATACCACTACTTCTCTCTTCTTTCTGGTGCACTAATATTTCTCTCTCTTGAAAAATATCTTGAGTGAGTGAGTACAAATGTATGGGAGAACCTCCTTATTTATATTCTTCAATTGACTTGAACTCTAACCTAACAGGGCCGACTTGTCTAACTAACTGGGCCGGCTTATCTAGAAAGACACCAAAAATAACATTTATTATATTGACACTTGGGTACTATTAACCCGACTTATGTTCAGAGGTTTACATTGACTCTTATAAGACCAAACTTATCTTTCGAAGGAGGAACACATTAAATACATCTAGAATACATTCTGAAGTTACAATAATTTAACAAAATTCATCTTCGATAGAAATATAGTCAGTGACATCACTTCTTTTGCGATACACATATAGTCCGTGACAAAATTATACACTTGCGAAAAAAATCATAAAGTTGTGACAAAATAATAAACTTGTGACAAAGTACTAAACTTGCAACATAGTACTAAACTTGCATTTTTTTATAGAAATTTTCACCTTCCATTTTTGTATCAGTCGACCGAAGTGCAGATATCTTGATAAGGATTTAGCCAACTTCTATTTACTAACCCCTTGAAGGGTGTACCATTTAACTTCTGTAACTGTACTACACCTCCTACAATGATATGGATGACAACATATGGTCCCATGCAATGTGTTTGTAACTTGTAAGGATACTTCAAAAATTTACTGTCCTATAGAAGGACAAGGTCTATGATATGAAACTGCTTACACATAATATGATGGTCATTCCAATCTTTTTGTTTCTCCTTCTCGACATGCTAATGATAACCCATGACAAATAAATCTTCTTCCAATTGTACAAGATACATCAATATTTATTCTATGACACTAACATATGTCATGTCAATAATCACAACTATCCTTACACTGGGTACAATATATTCTAGTGGCATGACAACTTCTTGTCCATAAACCAATCTAAATGGAGTTTGGTCTGTTAAATTTTTGTAGCTTCTGCGATAATCCAATAATACCGCAGGTATCTTCTGATCCTAATCATCCATCTGAACCTCACATATTTTTGTCTATGCATTCTCCAAAATCTTATTGAATGTTTCGACAACGCCATTTGCTTGTGGGTGATATGGCGTTGTCTTTTGGTGTTGAATATGAAATTCCTCAATTAGTTTGTCTATAATATAATTCAAAAAATGTGTGCCTTAATCACTTATCAAAATATTCAGGCATCTGAATTGGGTCATTGCATGGACGAATAAAAATCTTGTAGCAGTCGCAGTAGTACAATCTCTTACTGGCACTGCTTTGACCCATCTAGTAAATTAGTTGTCGCAGTGTATATAATGTGCACCCTCTATTTTTCCTGGTGGATTAATAGGACCCACAAAATCAACCATCCATTTATCAAATGCCTACAAATTCACTAGTGGTACCAGTGACATATCATCTCATCATGACGGTTTTCCAGTTCTTTGACAAATATTACATCTACGACAATGATCTCTAGCATCCGCATGCATAGTAGGCCACCATAATCCTTCTTGTAATAGATTGCTCATTGTCACTTTTTTTTGCATAGTGACCTTCTGCGAAACCAACATGTGCTTCATTCAATACCATCGGTCGCTCATGTTCCAAGACATAATGACAAAGCGCTTCATCTGGTCCCATCTTATATAATAGCCCAGTGATCAGCAGGAAATCTGTAGCTTTTACAATTAATTGCTTCTTCTGTGCTGTACTAAGTACTTGTGGTGAATATCCTATAGCTAAGATATGTACAATATCTTTGTAGTGATCATCAATCATCTTAACTGCAAACAACTATGCACCAGAGATACTATAGTCGATATTAACATGCTCTTCTTTGCTTTCTAACCTCGATAGGTGGTCCACAATTGAATTTAGTTGACCAAGTTTAACAATAATCTCAAATTCAAACTCTTGGAATAGGAGAATTCATAGACAAATCCCCCCCCGCCCAACACTAGATTATTGAATAAATACTTCAATGTAGAATTATATGTATACATTTTGAAGTGTCCTCCCAATAAATAATGTCGAAACGTTTGAAGATAATATACCATAGCAAGTCCTTCTCTTTATGTAGTGGTATATTTCCTTTCCATCATCAATATTTTTCTACTAGAAAATGCAATAGGGTGATCAAATGAACCCTCACCTGGATGTGTAAATATGACACCAAGCGTGATAGATGATGCATCGAGATGGGCATGATATTCTTTTTTCTAGTCTAGAAATACCAATATAGGTGTTGTAACCATCTTGTTTTTAAGAACATCCAAACTCTCTTGTCATTGCTCATTCCATTGAAACTTGACATCTTTCTTGAACTATGTTTCCATAGGAGTTGTAACCTCTGCATATCCTCTGAGAAATTTTCTATAATACCCCGTATGTCCCAAAGTAGTTCTCACTTGTTTGACTGTCAAGGGTGGTGGTAGGTTGACAATAATCACAATCTTGAAAGGGTCCATCAATATTCCATCTCGACAAACCACATGACCTAGCAAGATGCCAAAAGGAGCACACAAAATGAACTTCTTTAAACTAAGATAAATATGGAACCTCCTACACCAGTCAAGCATCATTCTGAGGCTCTCAATGTGATCCTTTACTAGCCCATATGCCATCTAGTCATCACAGTATACTTCAAGAAATTTATGGATGAATACTTTAAAATAAGCTACAACTATTGTAGAAAAAATAGCAAGAGCATTCTTGAAACCAAAAAACATTACCATATACTGGAGGCATCTTCATTCTATCGCAAAGGTTGTTTTGTACCTATATTCCTTTGAAATCCTTATCTGATTGTAGCCATAGAATCCGTCAGTAAATGGATATAATTATTTGTAATACCCCTTGACTTAATAATTGTTATTTTGTTGGAAAATACCTTGAATTATTATTATTCTTTGACAAGAAGGTCAAGAATAATTTTTTTTTGTAATAAAACATTCCTTATTAATAATTTTTTTTGAAGGAGAACATAAGTGGAAATAGATGTTGAAAGAGTTTCCATTGACACACAAGAGGGAAATGACAAGTGGCTAATACCACCGAGTGAGAACTCGAGATGTAGGAGGCATCATCCCCAAAAATCAGGTTTGCACTCCTAGTTGAGTTGCTGAAGAGCATGAGGCTCATGAATGACAAAGTCCTAGGAAAATACTATTTTATAGTATGTCCATGAGAAGCAGGAGGCATTGGAAGGGGATTAACATCTATATAATGCAAGAGATGATGCATTGAGATATTTTTCTCTTGTGGTTCAGTGATCAGGCTTGAGGGTTCTGGAGCAAGTAAATTGGCTGATCTAGGAGTTGGTTGGGAGGAACAACTTCTCCACTTGTGTTTTCCCAGCATTGGTGCTAGGTTCTTACTCCATTTTTCTTATGAATAATTCTAGTTACAGTAGGATGTGTATGTGAAGTATATGTACAGTTACATCTCTAGATAGTAGGATTATGCATTTTGTAGAACAAATATCCCTGTTCTCTGAAGTATCAAATATTTGTAGTAATGTTATTACTGTAACAATTAATATTTTGTCCTAAGTAAAATTTACTTAGTTTTGAGTATTATAAGTCTATTAATGGTTTTAGAATCAATACTTGAACTATTAGAATTGATTAGTATGTATACAATGGATGAAATCCTCTGTTTCAAACATTTTCCTACTTTTAACGGTGTTTCCTAGTCTGTATCTTTTCCGCTAAACCTTCATTGATTCTGTTTCTCGATTTTAAAATGCCGTTGAAATGATAATGTTAGTTCTGGTGTCGATCCATGAGTTTCATTGTTGATTATAAGAACACCTTAAAATTTTGTTGTCTGAATCCGATTGCCAGGAACCTTTGCAACAGTCTTTAGATTGATTGTCACTAGTTTTAGTCTAGTTCTAAACTTTCTAGATCTACTAAATTAACCTCACACGACCAATGGTCCCACAAGCGTCCAACCAAGAGAAGAATTCAAATCCGTCATGAATCTGATTTCATAAATGATTTCTCTCTCGTCTCTAGCTTTTAACTACCTTGCTAGTTTACCAGCAAAATGACTGAAGGAACGTCAAATCTAGATCAATAACGAACTTCAATGGTCATAGGGTGGATTGCATAAAGTATCGTGCCCGTAAGGTTTTTCTTTGACCGTGCTAGTTCGCCCAACGAAATATCTCTCAGTCTTTGATCAACTGACATGATCAACCACATCCATGGATCTGGATCTTCATCACCACATTTACTTTCCCAAAACTCTCTTCCTATTTGGTTGTAACTGATCGGATATTATACTATGTTTTTCTTGAATGTATCGATTTATGTAAATCTTTCTTTACTTCTTCTTTTCGAATTTGGATTGCCGATTGATCTAGTAATATTGGTTTATATTTTAGATCTTTATCTTTTCTGTATTATGAATGCAATCTTTGTGCAGGGGGGAAAAACCTTAATTCACAGTATTAATCCATAATTAACCTAGCATGGTATAGTTTTAAATATTATGTATAAAGGCGATGGAGTCAAGAAGGGTTACTGGATTTCCTTAACCTCTATATTTGGCTAAACTTACAGTGAAACAAAAACCCAAAGTCATACCAGAAACCATTGAATCCGCAAAGTTAAACATTTATCCACAAGACTAGAAAATTAACGATCCAGATCTAATCCACAATGATATCGACGGTTCACAAAAGTGCAAAAGATGAATTTGTAGAAGTTCCAAAGAGTTGAAGGGAAACCCGATTTCCGCAATCCGTAAGGTCAGACGTTGATTCCCAAAATTACAAGATCAACGGTCCAGATATAATCCGCAAAGCATATCAATGGCTGATAATAGTCATGGAGGATTCATTGTGGAATCCCCAAAGTAATCATATCAATGGTTAGGATTAGAGCCGCAAAAGAGATCAATGGTTTATAGAAGCCACGGAAGGAGGAAGGTGGAAAACTAGAAAAAGACAAGGAAGAAGGTTGAGTTTTTGATTCCCGAGTTCCGCAGTGAAAAGGCAGAAGGAGAAACACGGAGAGTCAAGGATTAAGTTACCAAAAGGTTGAGTTTTCTATTCTCAAGTACCAAAATGGAAAGGCAAAAGGCAGAACACAAAGAGTGAAGGATTAAGTTAACAGAAGGTTGAGTTCCTGATTTCCGAGTTCCGCAGCAGAAAGGTGGAAGGCGAAACACAGAAGGTAAAGGATTAAGCTAACGGAACTTGGAGTTTTCGAGATCTGATTTGTGAGAAAAATCCATATCGATGATCAAGGTTGTTCTTGCAAGGATCAACGGTGCGTAAAGAATTTGCAAAATGCAGAAGGCAAAAAGTGGCCAAATGAAAGTACTGAGTTGTTGGTTTTCTGACTTTCGAGTTCTGCAGTGGAAGGAAGAAGGCATAAAACTTAGTTTAACTGTGGAAATTTCTATTGTGGTTGCAGAAGGGATCTTTCAATGGAAGAACGATTGTTACAATGGTCCTTACACTTGAGAATGAATGTACAAGGATTATTTTGACCTTTAAACATGAACATGGTGCCTTTTTATTTGTATTTTCTCATAAAAGTTGGGTATTTTATTAATATGTATGAAGATATATGGTTATATTTTTTTTTTTATATTTGAATTTTGAGGTTTGTTACATATGGTATTAGAGCATGGTTCCAGCACTAGGCCTGAATAGTCTCAACACAAAACTGCTATAGAAAACAACAAACTATCTCATGTTTATTTTGTGTTGAAAATTCTCTTACACAGAAAAGAGAAGTACAAATATATTTTGCAGGAGATTTGGAAAATATGGGAATGTCTGCAGAAGAGGCACGCCACCCAGAACAACCTTTAAATGAAGAGGGTAATCTAAGGGATGGATAGTTATGGGTAGATCTAAATGAAAGTCAGGGCAATAAATCTGAATTAAAAACGAATGTGAATGAACTAAGATATGAAGTAAGAAAGGTTAAGGAAGATAATGGGCGAATTCTGAAGGCTCAAGAAGAACTGAACACTATCCTGTTAACAAAAATACATAATTAAGAAAAAGATAAAAATAAGGATTTTGATCAGGAACTTCCTAAAATTGCCCAGTACAATAAACGTAAGGGTAGGAAATTGGAATTTTCCATCCATAACCTTGACACTTCAAGTGAAAAGTCAGTTAAACACCACATAAAAACTCAAGAGTCAAGCGAAAGCAGTGACAAAAATAAAAAGAAGAAAAAGTATAGACCCTATGAGGAAATATCTAGGGAGTTCAAAAAAATTTAAACCACCCGTGTTTAATGGGGAAATTGAGAAGGGCGAGGAGGAAGAGGCATGAATGTCTGGTATGAAAAGTAATTACAGATATATAATTTCTCAGATTAGTTGAAAGAAAATATGACCATTTATAATCTAACTAGAAAGGAAGATATATGGTGTCAAGCCATAACGAAAGTTAAGGGTATAAAATAAAGGTATGTAACCTAAAAATTTGTTAAGAAACTGTTTAAAATAAAATATTTATCTGAACAGTATTATGAAGCAAAATCCAAGGAGTTTTATGAACTAAGGTTGGGGTCCCTGACCATGAAAGAAGTTTGTAGTAAGTACTTAAGCTTACTTCGCTATGTTCCCTACATAATTTATGAGAAGCCCAAGATACAATGGTTCCTTATCTACCTTCCCTTCATGTTTAAAGAACAAATCAAATATGAAAATCCAAAGACGTTGGAGGAAGAGATGAGGAAGGATAACTTTTGTTTTGACCAAAACAAAAATAAAAGGGAAAGTATAATGGCTTGGAAAAATCAAAAGTTCCACAAAATCATGGGAAATAATCACAGAGGGTATCGGGGTAATAATTACAAAGGATTTAAACCTCAAGATTCTGCAGTACCCTCAATTGTTCCTAATAAAAACCCAACACTTAAAGAACACTTAAAATGTTGGGAGTGTGGAGAGCCACACTACTTTAAGGATTGTCTAGCAAGGAAGAAGAAGTTTAATGTCCATTCTATAAAGGAAATAGTTACAGTTGGGGATATGGCTAGGAGCATACCCAGAATCTATGATGCACTAGAAAATTGGCAAGTAGACCACCAGACTTCCATGGTCGAAATCGAAGGTATGATAAACAATCAACCTATCTCTGTCTTAATTGATCCAGCCGCAAGCCTAAGTTATATTTCACCTAGAGTAGTTGATTTATGCGATTTGGAACCTAAAAAATTTGATAAGTCATGGCTAGTACAGTTAGCCATAGGTACAAAAAGAAAGGTTACTAATATTGTTATAAATTGCAAGATAATGTTGAATGATTTCCTTACACATGTGAATGTAAATATATTGCCTTTAGGATTTTATGATCTGTTGATAGGAATGGATTGGATTGAAGAGAATAAAGTTTTGCTATACTGTTTTGATAAAATATTTACATGTATTGATAATAATGGAAATAATATAAAGGTGAAAGTAATTCCTAGAAAGGTAACCTTCAGAGAAATATCTGCTCTGCAAATGAAGCGATCAGTTAAAAAAGTATGTAAGGTATTTGTAGAATATATAATGAATGATAAGGAAAATTATATAAAAACTAAACTAGAAGGAATACTCGTTTTAAAGGAGTTCAAAGATATCTTCCTGGAATAAGTCCCTGGACTTCCTCCAAAAAGGGATATAGACTTCACAATCAATCTGATACCTGTAGTGGTACCAACATCGAAAGCTCCATATCGAATTAACATAATCAAACTCACAGAACTAAAATAATAGTTACAAGAACAAATTGATAAAATGTACATTCGACCAAGTGTGTCTCCCTAAGGGGCACCGGTCTTGTTTGTAAAAAAGAAAGATGCTACACTAATATTATGAATAGATTACAGGAAACTAAATAAAATGACTATTGAAAACCAATACCCACTTCCTCGGATAGATGATCTGTTCGATCAGTTCCGCTAGGAAACTATAATTTCAAAGATAGATTTAAGGTCGGGTTATCATCAAGTGTGAATAAAGGATGAAGATATTTTTTAAACAACATTTAGGACTCGTTATGGTCACTATGAGTTTTTCGTAATGCACTTTGGGTTTACAAACACACATGCTGCATTCATGTGTTTAATGAACAACATCTTAAGTAATTATCTGGATAAAGTTGTGATTATCTTCATTGACAACATATTAATCTACTCTAAGAATGAACAAGAACACGAAGAACATTTGATTTTTTTTTGAAAGTGTTAAGAGAAAAATAACTCTATGCAAAGTTCAGTAAGTGTGAATTTTTCAAGGACAATATTTAGTACCTCGGACACGTAGTGTCCAAGGATGGAATATCAGTCGACCCAGATAAGGTAAAGGGCATCATGGAATGATTGGTTCCTAAAAATGTATTTGACATCAGATCATTTATGGGAATTACTATATAAGTCTAGAGGAAGTTCATAGAAGGATTTTCTAACATTTCCTACCCCATAAATTCCTTACATAAGAAAGGAAATTTTTTTAAGTGGACTAAAAAGTGTGAAGAAAGTTTTAACAAATTAAAACACCTATTAGCCACCGCGCCGATTTTAAAAGTTGCTGATCCATTCAAGGATTTCATTGTATGTACTAATGCTTGCAATGAAGGGTTAGGTGGAGTTTTACTACAAGAAAATTATGTTGTAGCTTATGGATCCAGAAAACTAAAAGATCATGAGAAGAATTATGCGACACATGATCTAGAACTTACTGCTATAATTCACACCTTAAAAATGTGGCAAAATTACTTAATTGAAAGAATTTTTTTAATTACGTCAGACAACATAAGCCTCAAATATTTATTTGATCAACATAATTTGAATGCAAGACAGGCCCGATGGATGTCCTTTATAAGTGAGTATGACTTCAAAATAAACCACATAAAGGGAAAAAAATAAAGTAGCAGATGCTTTATGTCATCATGCAAACTCACTGTGTGCAAGAAGCAACTACGAATCTGATTTGGGAGGTCAGATTTGAAGTATTGGAAATTCTGATGGGAAATATCAGAGTTTAAAATAAAAGACTACTAAAAATGAACAAGAACAAGTAAAAAAAATCTTTAGCCTAAACCAACAAGGACTATTGTTGTATAAAAATAGGCTGTATATACCTAACATAAAATAAATTAAATTGACAGTCATGGATGAACTGCATAAAATATCATACTCGCGGCATCCGGAGTATCAGAAAATGATTACCATGATTAGAAAGGACTTATTTTGGCCAAACATGAAAAAGGAAGTGGCTGACTACTTAGCTTGCTGCTTGGAATGTCAGCAAGTGAAAGCAGAGAATCAACATCTCGCAGGATTGTTGTAGCCACAACCCATTCCAAAATGGAAGTGGGAGACCATCAGGATGGATTTCATCACCAGATTTCCCAAGAATTTCAGACAAGATGATTCCATCATGGTTGTGGTTTACAAATTAAGAAAAGCGGATCATTTTATACCAATCAAATCTACCTACAAATTTTTTAATATTGCAGACATCTTCATGAAATAAATATTCAAGTTACATGGCATACCGAGGGTAATAGTCTTGGATAGAGATGCAAAGTTTATAGGTAACTTATGGAAAGCCTTTTTTAAATTCTTGGGTACTTAGTTAAATTTCAGTACTGCATATCATCCACAATCGGATGGGCATACTGAAAGAGTAAACCAGGTTCTAGAAGACATGCTAAGAATGTATGTTATGGAAAAACCAGGTAGGTGGGAAGACTACCTACACTTGGTTGAATTTGCTTGTAACAACAATTTCCAAGTTTTTGAAGGTATGAGTCCATTTGAAATTTTATATGGGCGTAAGTGTAATACTCTAATGTCATGGAGAATTCATGTTGATAGATTAATGTTAGAACCTGATTTATTAGAAGACATGGAACTAACAGTGAAACATGTACAACAAAACTTGAAGGTTTCCCAGGACAGGAAGACAAGTTATGCTGACTTAAAAAGAATTCCTAGAGAGTTCAAGATGGGTGATCATGTGTACATAAAGGTAAATCCCAAGATAAGTACCTTGATATTGGGAAAGTATAATAAATTGGCACACAGGTATTGCAGGCCATTTGAAATTTTATCTAGAGTAGGGTCGGTTGCATACCAGTTAGCCTTACCACCCAATATTAAAATACATAATGTGTTCCATGTTTCTTTATTGAAAATATATGTTCATGATGTTTCTCATGTGATTGACTGGAATGTAATCTAGGTGGAACTAGAGGGAGAGTTCCAAGTGGGACCAGAGCGCATTCTCGACAGGAGAGAACTTTTACTCCTGAACCATACCATCGTACAGGTAAAGGTGCAATGGAAGCACCTTAGTCGAAAGAATATATTTGGGATATAGAAAGTAAAATGCACGAGACATATCCAGACTTATTCCAATAGGCTGATATGGAAGAATAAAAGAAAAGGTTATAAAACCGAGGCTGATGTTATCTTTTAAGGGGAGGTGTATGTAATACCCCTTGATTTAATAATTGTTATTTTGTTGGAATATACCTTGAATTCTTATTATTCTTTGACAAGAATATCAATAATAAAACATTCCTTATTAATAAAAATTGCTGAAGGAGAACACAAGTGGAAATAGCTGTTGAAAGAGTGTTTGTTGACCCATAAGAGGGAAATGACAAGTGGATGATACCATCGAGTGAGAACTTGAGATGCGGGAGGCATCATCCCCAAAAATCATGTCTGCACTCCTAGTTGAGTTGTTGAAGAGAAGGAGGCTCAAAAATGACAAATTCCTAGGAAAAATACTATTAATAGTATGTCCATGAGCAGGAGGAGGCTAGAATTAGACGAGGATTAACACATGTATAATGAAAGAGATGACACATTGAGATATTTTTCTCTTGTGGTTCAACAATAAGGCACGGGGGCTCTAGAGCAAGTAAATTGGATTCTCTGGGAGTTGGTTGGGAGGTACATCTTCCCCACTTGTGTTTTCCCAACATTGGTTCCAGGTTCCTACTCTATTTTTCTTATGACTAATCCTAGTTATAGTAGGATGTGTATTTGAAATATATGTACAGTTAAATCTCCAGATAGTAGGATTATGCATTATGTAGAACAAATATCCATGTTCTCTAAAGTATCAAAGATTTGTAGTAATGATATTATTGTAACAATTAATATTTTGTCTCAAGTAAAATTTACTTAGTTTTGACTGTTATAAGTCTGTTAATGGTTTTGGAATCAATACTTGAACGATTGGAATTGATGAGTATGTATACAATGGATGAAATACTCTATTTCAAAGCTTTTCCTACTTTTAACAGTGTTTCTGATTCTGTATCTTTTTTGCTAAATATTCATTGATTCCGTTTCTCCATTTTAGAATGCTGTTGAAATGATAATGTTGCTTCTGGTGTCAATCCGTGAGTCTCATTGTTGCTTATAAGAACACCTTAAAATTTTGTTGTCTGAATTTGATTACCAAGAACCTTTGTAATAGTATTTAAATTGATTCTCACTAGTTTTAGTTCGGTTCTAAAATTGGTAGATCTACTAAATTAACCTCACTCGACCAATGGTCCCACAAGCATTCAACCAAGAGTGAAAATTCAAATCTGTTGTGGATCTGATTTCATAAATTATTTCGTTCCCATCTCCAACTTTTAACTACCTTTCTAGTTCACAAATGAAATGACCGAAGGACCGTAAGATCTAGATCAACGACGAACTTCAATGGTCATAGAGCGGATTGCATAAAGTATCGTGCCCTTAAGGCCCTTTTATTTGACCTTGCTAGTTCACCCAGCGAAATATCTCTCAGCCGTTGATCAACTCACATGATCAATCACGTCTGTTGATCCGGGTCTTCATCACCATGTTTACTTTCATAAAACTCTCTTCCTCTATGCTTGTAATTGATCAAATATTCTACTGTGTTTTTCCTGAATGTATCGATTTATGTAAATCTTTCTTTACTTCTGATTTTTGAATTTGTATTGCCGATTGATATAGTAATGTTGGTTTATGGTTTAGATCTTTATCTTTTTGATATTACGAATGCAATCTTTATGTAGGGGGGAAAATATTAATTCACAGTATGAATCCACAATTAACCTAGTGAGGTCTAGGTTTAAATATTATGTATAAAGGAAATAGAGTCAAGAAGGGTTACTTGTTTTCCTTAACCTCTAGATTCAGCTAAACTTATAGTGAAACAAAAACCCTAAGTCAGCCCATAACCCCTTGAATCCGCAAAGTTAAACGTTGATCCACAAGACTAGAAGCTTGACGGTCCAAATCTATTCTGCAACAAGATCGATGGTTCACATAAGTGCAGAATATGGATTTGTAGAAGTTCCAAAGAGTTGAAGGGAAACACGATTTCCGCAATCCACAAGGTTATATGTTGATTCCCAAAATTAGAATATCAACGGGCCAGATCTAATCCGCAAAGTAGATCAACGATTGATAATAGTCATGGAGGATTCATTGTGGAATCCCCAAAGGAATTAGACAAACGGTTAGGATTAGAGCCGCAAAATAGATCAACAATTTATAGAAGTCGTGGAAGGTGGAAGATGGAAAATAAGAAAAAGATAAGGAAAAAGGTTGAGTTTCCGATTCTTGATTTCCGCAGCGGAAAGGAGGAAGGTGGAACACGAAGAGTCAAGGATTAAGTTACCGAAAGGTTGAGTTTCTAATTCCTGAGTTCCGTAGAGGAAAGGCAGAAGGAGGAATGTGGAGAGTCAAGGATTAATTTAACATAAGGTTGAGTTCCCGATTTTCGAGTTCCAAAGTGAAAAGGCAGAAGGCAAAATGCAGAAGGAAGAACACAGAAGGTAAAGGATTAAGCTAACAGAACTTGGAGTTTTCGAGATATGATTTCTTCGTCAAATCCAGATCGACGGTCAAGGTTGTTCTCGCAAGGATCAATGGTGTAGAAAGAATTTGCGGAATGCGGAAGGCAAAAAGTGGCCAAATTGAAGTACTGAGTTGTCGGTTTTTCAACTTCTGAGTTTTACAATGGAAGGCAGAAGGTGGAAAAATTAGTTTAAGTGCAAAAATTTCTATTGTGGTTGCAGAATGGATCTGCCAATGCCGGAATGACTATTACAGTGGTCCTTACGCTTGAGAATGAATGTACAAGGATGATTTTGACCTTTAAATATGGTTAGGGTGTCTTTTTATTTGTATTTTCTCATAACAGTTGGGTATTTTATTAATATTTCTGAAGATATATGGTTATAGAAAAAAAAAAATTTGAATTTTGAGGTTTGTTACATTCTTGTCCTCCGACAGTCTCCAACACTTCATCTGTAAACGAGGTCGAAAATGGGTCATGTACGAAGGAATCGTTTAGCTTCCTCAGGTCGACACATATACAAAATTCACTAGTTTTTTTTGTCTTGCACCACCATATGGCTAAGCCACTCATATTCCTTGATAGGTTCTATAATGCCTGCATCTAGCATTCTGTCTAACTCTATCTAGTTTTTTTTATTTATATCTCAAATTGAGTCTATATGGTCATTGTTTGATAGGTTTTGCATTGGGATTCAAGGGAATCTTCATTTCTTCGACATCACCAACAATTCTCTTCATTTCTAAAAATTTAGTGGCGAACAGATCCTAGAATTAATGTAGTAAGTCTGTAATATTTCCTACAGTCTCCTAATCCAAATAGTCTCCGATATTAGAAACTTTTGGATTCTATGGAGTCACTATTTTATTTTTATTTTGAGAGGATTTAGAAATTTATCACTTGATACACCTGAACCCTCGACTGTGTGAGTATCCTCATATTCAGGAATATTTATGTTGCATGGATCATCATCATCGGGTTCACCTGCTATATTATAGCACTCCATCCAATGCCAAATGGTCGTGCTGCTATGATGGAAACTTGGCATTGACACAGGAATGTATTCAAATATATTAGTTTTGTTTATTTGTAAAGTAGCATCAATTGTCAGATGATCATCAACAAACTAGAATTTATGTGTTAAATTGGCATCTATCTCTTCCCAATCAACTATTTCTCATCGCAAATCAACCGACGTATACCAGTTTCTTGGTATCATGTCCAAGGTGTGTATGAAAATATGAACCCAATCCTATAATGGAGATGTCTCCCATGTCACATGACAATGCTCAATATGCTCGATAAGATTAGTTATTCATGTATATTTATGACCAGTATAGAGCACCTTTTCTCATAGTTCTGAGTGACCACCCATATTTCTGCATCCTCAAATGTTAATATCCTTTTCTTAAAATTGATAATGATTTGATTTTCAATAGCTCAGTCAATCCACATAAGTGTAGGATAGATATTTCTATCATCAGAAATATCTATAACCTCAAAATATGCAAACGTTTAGAGTCCTTCTATTTCAACAAAAACCTGTGTCAGTCGACCAATAGAAAAAACCTTCGATTGGTTGGCTAATCTCAGTTGAATGGGAGACCATACTAGTCTCAGATTTCCCACACTTTCCCATGTCTGTCTGGTGAGAATTTTAACATCTGATCCAAAGTACATAATAATATAATCCATCGCATAGTCACATATCTGGGAATTCATCCTTAGTTGGCGACTAGTATGTAGTATTTTACCAATGCGATTATATTTCTTTTCTAGTCACACATTTGTTTTATGTTCTTTGACTAAAGCTGATAGTTACACCACAACATCCTTATCTGTTATCAATGCTAAACAAATTTTAAAGAAATCTTTCAACTAACTAACCTTTTATGTTGGTTTTCTTTGAAATAACTGATTGAATCTTTGAGGCATTTCCAAGATAAGTCCTTTATTTGATATTGGGACAAAGACATAATTCGATGCTTTATTTCTATCCAAGAACTCATGACGTGCATCAAAGAACACTTCCTTTTCTTTTTGGACATCAAATGTAACTTTCTTTTGCGGTGCTGGTTGAACTCTCGGTTGTCTGTATGGTGCTTCTTGATCTCCTCCAGTCGCAACACTTCCTCTTGTTATGACAACAATATTAGGTTCCCAAGGATCAACATAAATATTTTGAATGTTTGGATTGGAATTTTGAGGTGGGTTCTAGTTTCCCATGTTTCTATCCTGCCATTTATCAATCAACTGTGGGAATTCTTCGATAATGTGGTCCAATACTTTACAATATGAACATGTCAATATATGATTAGTGCAATATCTAGAAAAATGTCCAGGTTGTCCAAAATTATAAAAAATGATTTATCCTCTTTCGCGATCAAATAATCCTCCTCGTCCTCGACCTCTAAAAATAACACCCCCTAGGTTTATGGTATTGTTCCTTAGCTCACTCGAATTGCATTTGTTAATCATTTTTCATCAGATAGGTGTCAATTGTTTTCTTCTGCAACAACTGGTATGTTCCCTAGTATTTATTTTCATGACCCACCGATCGACATAACTTATAATATAGGCTGGCCGATGCACTTACTATTTTATGTAAATACAAGCATTCCTTTGATCGATGTCCTCTAGTGACAAATTCCACACCATGGAATTCCTTGTGAACTTACCGGATTTGGTGCTCTTGATGCAATATTATTCATGAAATATGGATGTTATCACTCAAAATTTATCCTTTGGTTGTGGAAGGATAGTTCCAAGGTAACCTGAAAAACCAACCTTTATGAGGAAAGATAACTCCTTTCTTACCAGAGAGGGATCTCTCAAAAAGTAAATACAAAGGCCAGATATATTCTTAAAGAAACATGTTTAATGATTATAATGGATTAAACAAGCGGGTATCATTGGGCATGGAGTCAAAATCATGAGTTATTATAAATGATAGTGCTTTACAATACAATTTCTTCATAGAGGAGGGATAGTTTCTATTTTCCAGTCGATTCCTTGATTGTCTAGTGGTAAGGAGGAAAAATGAACAATCCATTAATATGGGTATCAAAATATGAATCTAATATTAAGTTTAAAGGGAATTTTTTTGTGAATACTTTAAATCAATGAACCAAAGCATATGATTACGAATTTTTATTCAATATAAATTTATTCAAGCATGAAAGACAACACAAAGGAAAAGGATTACAGGAAACACATTCACATGAGAAAAATGAAGTACAGACTGTAAAATAACAACACAAGAAATTTGATACAAAAATGCTTTCTTGGCTTTGCAAATTTTATTCACTTGAAACGCTTAGTTACAAATGAGTATCACTCTCATGGGTTCCAACCCTGATTACATTAAAAAACATGATTTTATATATCAAAATGCTCCTCGAGCTAATACCTAACTACCTACAGTCTAAACATAGGCATTTTGTAACTGCCTTATTACATTTGTCAAATGAATTTAACACACTATTTTTTCTTACATACTAGAAAATATCTAACTTCTAATCCTTTAACTCCACTTTGAAGTGGATCTTGAAATGTGTTAAAATCGAGCCTTGAAATGAAAATATTCATTAATGTATCCTATATTTCATTTTTACAAAATTTTCAATGGTCTTCCATTGGTCTCCAGATGGAACTTCAAGATTTTCCATTTCTTTAGATATTAACCTTATCTCCACATGATCCACATAAGAAATAGGTGGAAACTTGGCACCAATCATCCTGAATGAATCCACTATTTCAAATTCCACAACCAATTTATCAATTATAACCTTTCTTGACAGAGACTGAGTCATATATTCAAAATTTTTGTGATTCAATCTAGCTTTAACCAGCAAAGATTGATATTCAGATTAAGATATCAAATTTCCATCCTCATCCCAAAAATAAGGAAGACCCTTTTGAAACAATTCTATAAACATGCATTTGAAATATTTCAATTGCTATAACATCTGGTCCTCTTTTGCTCGGACACTCTCAATGTGATGATGTTTTCCAATAACCTTCCTTTCCCAAGTTATGACTGTAATCCTGTCCTTAATACCCATTGTTCTCAATTCTTCTTCAGACAAAGTATTAAGGAAATTTATAATGTTTTGAGCTGTATTTGATGGTTTCTTATCCAATGTTTCTTTTATAGTTATGCAACTTTGTCTTGCCACGTTGATTACCATATCTTTGTCCTTGATAAAATTCAGATAAGGTCTTATCGTTGTTTCTTTTGTAGTAATCATATCCCAAATGATATGTCTTTCACCTTGCACTGGTAGTTGTCCTGAAATGTTTTCTGCTAACTTCTCATTTTTATCAAGAAATTCCTTGCTCTTATTCTGAGAAAATGTTTTTGTTCTTCTTTTTTCTTAACTATTTTAGCCAATCTTTGGTTTTGTATTTTTAAACTATTTATTTCTTCATCCTTCAATCTGACTTGTGACATAGCTTGAACAATGGCTTCAATACTTGTCTCTATACTTGGATGACTTATTTCCACCTGTTTATTCTTTTATTTTTCCTCTATTTCCTTTTCTAAAATTAATTGATTCTCATTTAAGACATCAATATTAGAAATAAGGAAAGCTCTTTCATTTTCCCATTGACCTTCTTCATCAACGAGTTTTAATAATTTATCTTTTGTGTCATTTAATTCTTTAGACAACAATTCTTTTTCGCTCTCTAAGGCTATCAACTCAGAAGCTCGGATCAATTGAGTAGATGGAATATTTAGCTTTTTCTTTAATAGATGGATGATGGATGATGTTCTCCTTCTTAGACAATATTTTATTTGTATCTTTTCCTCTATCTGGATCACTATCCATAACCAGAAGATCACATTAAGCTTTCGATTTGTTGTTGACATGTTTTATTTTCCACCTTTTCCTGCTTCAACTGACTCTCCATCCTTGAAACTATTGATTGTAATTTTCAAACCTTTAATTTTTCTTTCATCAAATGTGTATAAATAATTTCCCCAATTTTCTTATGTAAATGAATCTTATCAGGTATTGGGATCTTCTGCAAATTGAGCCTCATTTTTGTAACTTTGTTTTGATTAGCTACTGCCAATTTCAATGTATATTTTGCATGGTCTTTCACAGTGACCAATGAAACATCCTTATATGAAATGTTCCTTACTTTAGAATATAGCTTTAAATATTTTTTTCTGAAGAAAAATTCTTGTCATGTCCATATCTAGTGTACAAATCAGTCCTTGATTTCTGTCTATCACTGGACCCACCTTCATGTGTCTCTGTAAAACTATACTCCTAAATTTGAAAATATGGGCCTTGGATCTTTTCTTTCATATTTTTTATTCCAACTTCAACTATTTCTTTCTCTGAATATATTTTTGGTCCTTTTTCTACTTTTGAGTCTTCATATTCAACCTCGAAAACTTCTTAAAAACTTCTCTTGCCAATAATTTCAATTTTTCTAGGAGTTGGTATAATAATTGTTGTTGATTTCATTTTGGCAGAAGGATTTGCTTGTAAATTTTTTGTAACCTCCACATATAACTCGTAATCCATCAAGTTAGTTCTGTAAGCTAACCCCTCTATCTATTGATGCTCAAATTCCTTGTTTTTGTTTTTCTTCCTCCTCTTAGAAATAATATGATGAGGATCATAGTTAATCTTGGTATATTTCTTAAAATTCATATCTTGTAATAATTCTTCAACCATTGGTAAATAAAACTTGTTTTTTATGATAAAGGGACCTACCTTCAAAGGAAATTTAATTTTAGAATCATTTCTAAAGATCAAGAAGTGCTGATTTTCCACAATAAGTTTTTTTCCTGATAAATTCCAAAGAAAATATCCTGGGTGTCAAGAAAGCAGGAAAAATGTATGGTTCATGAACAAAATGATAAACTCTTATAATGGTATGTTCCTTCAAAAGAAAACAATCTCCAATTCTTCTTTCTAGGCTAAATTTTAAGACTTCTTCCATCTCAGGAAGCACTCTGGGAATTATTTCTTGAAATATTACTTTGTATACTTTTGACATTATAAGATTCATATAGTTGAAGGTATTATTTCTGATTTCAGAAGTAAATAGTATTTATTGAAATTGCAGATTCTGCACATTAAATAATACAGACATTGTCACATGCCCCAATTTTGAAAAAAAACAATATTATTTTATTTGATTTTATTCAAAGACAATATGTTAAATTTTAATGTAAGTTGCAAGTGATGACTCAGCAGAGTCAAGAATATTGAATGTAATTCTGAATATTTTAATTATAAATAAATAAAAGTGGAGACAACAGCTTAGGAGAGCTATTAAAAGAGTGTTTACTGGTCAAGTCGGTGGAGGAGACTGGGTGGAGAGAAAACAGACAAGTGGCAGCATCCTCAAACACTTCCAACTGTTGCAGGTGGCAACCTCCCTACATTTGGGGTCATGATCCCCCAAGAAAGTGGGACCGGGGCATGTGGCTCAATTAATGACAACTGACCCAAAAGACCTAGGAAATATTTATAAAAATTCCCATTGAAGAGAGTTGAGGCAACTCATTCCAGGGGAAGTGATCATTTAGGTGAATGTACTTCAGAGGAATTCAATGGCAAGGGAATTTGTGGAAGGAGTTTGAGGGGTTAACTGCTAAGTGATCTAGTACAGCTTTTCAGCTAAAGGATCTTACTAATGAGTGCAGAGTGATTACTGAGTCATTGGACTAGTCTATTGCTTGCTTGCTCCCCTAGTTCTCAGCCAAGGAGACCAGGAACAGGCTCAGGGGTCCTGAGGAGATGTTGTATGAGCGCTCTCTAGGAGTCAGTAGGGAGGAACGACGTCCTAACGTTGTTGTTGTCCAGATTAATCATGTTCTACAATCTTTTTGGTTTTACTGTGTTAGATAGTTAAATATGGATCTGACTGTTAAATGAATGTCAAGTACTTAGTTATAAATTGTTAAGAGTTAGTAATCTTTTGGATTAGTGAAAGAATGAATCTGAATAAATGAAAATAATTCTAATATGTGTTTTTCCACGTCTTGAAGGACTAGACCGTACTCCAGCATAGACAGAGTATTTAAAATAGATGAAGGTTATGATAGGAGTCTGAAAGGAATAGATGTATTATGCATTCCATAATATCAGAGTAAATTATTTATGTATGTAGATTATTATCAGAAAAGAACAATAACCATCTCATATATGTTTATTGTTAACCAGTTTATGTATGCAAGTACATTGGAAAAGAAATAGCATTAACTCAGCACAGGTAGAAGGATATTTTATTATAAAAATACGCTAATAGAAAATAGGTTATTCTTACACACAGTACATTATTCTTCTTAATAAATTTAAAACATGCAGGAGGGTAAAACTGTGTTATGTTTTAGTTATATTTTCTCTGTATATTGTTTATTAACATGTTGCTTATGTAGTAGAAGAAATACAACTAAAATACTTGTTTACTTTTAGTTCAAACAAAGGTATAAATTAATAAGTATATAAATTATTTTATTAATCATAATAATCTAAGACTAACAAAACTATTAACTCAGGAAAGTAATCTGAAAAATAATTATAGTATTAAGAAGTAACTTATTTAAAATATCTAAGTTCAACTATCAAAATTCCTTTTATCATTTCAATAGATAAACAACAGGAATATGATAAAAACCAACATATACATAAAGGTATATTTATAAAAAGAACTGTTTCTTTTAACTTTTACAAACAAGATATACTTGTAAAATAAATTACAGGGTCGAAACCCTAATAACAAATAATATAATTGCAAATGAAAACCATTTAAGCGATAATCCGATTTCTTGGATTATTTAATAATAATTGACAAAACTAATATAAATTATTACAGTCCTTTAAGGACAAGTAAAAAGACAATTGAAATATCATAATTGGAATTCTTCATAATACATCTGAACACTAATTAAACGAATTTAACAAAGTAAAAGACCTTTTTATAAATAATTAAAAGATTTATTTATATAGGGTTACATACAGGAAAAACCCTAGCTCATCTTCCGAGCAAACAAATATTTAGTACAAATTACTCTACGAAACAGTTACAGTCACAACTTAAGGTAAATAATTACGTTATAACTCAAAACACAATAGATGGTAAACTTATTTTATTCACACAGAGTCACCAAACAGTACACTGCTGAAAACGATTTTAAGCTTGAGGCAGATTGTCTTAAAATACATTGCATTACATTAACGAGCCCAAAGGCTGAACTTAAAAGCCAAGTACAAGACCCAGCTCATGGCCAAGTTTACCATCGATGAAGCGAGGGTTTATAAACTTTACAGAGCCCTTAAAAATTTTAAAAAGAAATTGTATAGCTAAAAGACGAAGCTAGACAAGCTTCCAATTCTTAGTCTCCCATCGACAACCATGTTTTAAGTAGGTGAAAAACCCAAACGATGAACGCAGGGCTAACCTGTTTGGAGATGTGGCCTTTGGAAATAGCCAGCAGTTGATTCGTCATGGAGTGTAGCACGGTTTCAAGCTCCTACATAGAATTTGCATTATAGAGTGTTATTTCTCTAAAAACCTTGAACATTGTAAACCCTACTATAAAAATAACACGCACTAGTACAAAAGCGCGGATTTTTCCACGGAGGTTTTCCACGTTTCTTACTTTTTGGTGTAAAATCGGAAGCAACAGGAATGAGGCGTCGCTGTATCCACACCTAGCCGTCCCTGTATCCATGCCGGGACTCTTATCCGTCGTTGTATCCACGCCTAAAGCCTTGGACGTCGCTGTATCCACGGCTATCCGTCGCTATAGCGACGGCACCGTCTTTTGTTGAATTTTTACAAATAAGAGGTTCGATCTTCTTTTTGTTTTCATTTTCATGGGCGGGTGGATTAATGCTTATAGTTATGGAGGACGAGGAGGAGGAATCAGAGGGAGGAAGAGTTCGAGGCGGCTGTTTTTGGAAATCGATAATAATATTTAGCAAGGTGTTCTCATGCAAATATGCGTATTCGATCTGGCATCATCGCACCAGCGAGCTAGGGTTTAACCGTTGGCCCCATTTACATCTACTTGGAGGTCCTGGCATGGTCAGCCCCGGCCTCTGTAAATGCCCAGCAATAATAAATATCTGTGAGTCCTTCTTTGCTACTTAATGGTAATTATGTTTGAATCATACTTAGCTCTTGATATTGCATGCGTAATTCAGGAGGGGGAAGGCTTTGCTTTGGGGTAAACCACCATGGATTCCGTAGAGGAATGCAATATGGAAATTACTGAAACGATTCAGGTTCTGAAGGAGGAATGGAAGGAGGAAAGAGATATTGAAACCCTTTTGGTTCTGAAAGAGGAATGCGAGGTTGAAGATATTGAATTTACTGAGGGCTGTGATCCTTGGAGCCAGTGGGTCTCCATATCAAGATGGACTTTTCTTCTTTGATATTTATCTTCCACCTGACTACCCTCAGGCACCACCGGTAATAATTTGTTACTTTGAAGTTTAAAGTGAAAGTAGGTTTTCATTAGATGTTTCAAATTTCAATAAGGTAATATTTTTGTGTGTTTTTCCCAGTTTGGTCTTTAGTGGATGTTTTATTAAAGTATCATCCCTTTTTTTCTGGATAAATAATTCCTCTCACCCTCCTGCATTAAACATTTAGAGTGAGGAAGATGGTACCTTGCCAGCAGCACCCCACGAACTATCTCCCTTACCCCATTTTCCTGGATGGAGGGTGGTATAAACCACTAGCTACAATAGTGGCTGGTAACACCGTAGGACTTGGTGGGAATGGATCCCATGACCTCCCTGGGCATTATGCCTTAGTGGAAAGGGTTGAACCTTGGGGTAATATCATACCCTTTTTTGTTCTTTCAAGATTGGTTTAAATGGTGGCAAAACTTTGCAGGAAGTATACTATCATTCTCACGGGCTTAAATTGAATCCTAATTTATATGAAACTGGAAAAGTCTGCCTGATTCTTCTAAACACATGGACTGGCAGAGGAAATGAAATATGGGACCCCAAAATTTCAAGCATTCTACAAGTCCTCATTTCTTTTCAGGGTCTTGTACTAAACGCCAGACCGTACTTCAATGAAGCAGGATATGATAAGCAAATTGGTACTGCTGAAGGAGAGAAGAATTCTCTTGCATATAACGAAAATTCTTTTCTACTTACATGCAAACTGATGTTGTATCTTCTACATAGACCTCCATAGGTATAACAGATCTTTCTGCTGAGGAATAATTTGTATCTTGGTTTAATTCATCACAAGTTTTGAGTCATTCAATAAGGTCAATCTTATTTATTTTGTTGGATGCAACATTTTGAAGGATTTGTTAAATACCACTTCCGAAGATGCAGGAATTTCATTCTTGCCGCATGTGATGCATATATGAAGGGTGATGAAGTTGGATCTCTTTCAGAAGTGCCATCAAGTTCTTGCTCAGTTCTAGAGAACAACAGTTCGGTTGGTTTCAGGCTGATGTTAGCCAAGGTTATTCCAAAGCTTCAATCAACATTTAATGAACTTGGTAGAGATGATCATCAAAGTCTCTAGACATCATTCCAGGACTTGGAAGATACAGTACACACTGAAGCTTAGTTGGTTAACTCATACATGTAAATACACAATATAATTGGTCTTTGGGTCAGTTACATGCTGACTAGGATTGTTTTTGCAAATTTAAGTGAAATTCAAAATTCAAAGCTTTTCTATTTTTTTTATATTCTTGATTTGTATAGTTGTAAAATAATCACAATTGGAAAAACAGGTCCGTGTGTTGTGGCAGTATAAGTCGCATTTCATCCTCTTCTGGAATATCTCAGGATTTGTGGCAAGACTTTTCAATTGGTTCTTCATTGGGAAGTATTTAGTTCCCCCACCACTTATTGCTTGAAGAGAGCATAGATTTATAATTTCAATCTTTTGATTGGTGGGGTTTCCATCTGTACTGAAGTACTTAATACTGAAGATTGAGATTGCTGACATTGCAATGTCAATAATTTAGTAGTGAAACATTGTTCAATAATTGAGTGAAATGTATGAATGGAATTTTGTCAGTTTGAAATGTTGTTTGTTTCATTTAATATTGATGAGAATCCCAATAAAGATCTATGTATGAGCTGAGGTTTTCAATGCACTTTGAACTAAGCATCACTGTACACTAATGTTAATGAAATTGCATTCCAGTAAGTATAACAACTACCTCTTTATAAATGTGAGTGAAAATATTGATCACCATTAACTCAAATTTCCCACTGCATATGAAATTATAATCCATCAAACCTTATAATTACAGCCATGCTTAGAAATGACCAGCTTGTGTATGAGTTACATCGTGGCAGCTGACCTGCCCCCCTTGTCGTTTATTTTTGTTATGTAGGCATTTTTTATGAAATATATTGGGCCAAATATAAAAATGACTTCCTAAACCATCCCTTTTATTTATTTCCTAATTTTTCTCAGCCTATACTGCAAACAACTATTGCTTGATTCTATGATGCAATATTGAATTAACATGATAAGTGAGTGTGTAAGTGTAAATAATAAACAATCGAACAGGGCATGTTTGGAGTATTAGAATAGTTTCTATGCCTTCAAATTCCTTCTTTACTTTCCTTTTCTATCTAAGGATTTGGTATTGGATGGCACTACTCATAAAATTTTTTGCTTTTGTCTGAGCAGATATTCTGTATGGGGCAATGCTTATAAGGATGATGAGATTGAGGTATGTTTTCTATAATGTTTGTCTTGTTTGCTTTTCATGCTTTATTTCTTAGAGTATAAAGATGCCTGTGAATATGTATCTTGGGCGAAACTATCAATTTTTATCAATTGGAAACATTCCAACTGCAAATAAAGTGGATCACTTAGTCTGCATTGTAAAGAGGCATTTCTTAGACATTGCTCTCATATTCAAATTTTTGCTATTTTTTTCATAATCTACTGCAGGTCTCCATATGGTTCATTTGATAAAATTACAGCTTTGTGTAATCTTTCTCATCTCCATGCTTGTGTTGTTGATCTCATTTTTATGAACTCACTGGTTTTAATTACGTCATTCAGGAAAATCAGAGTTCATTGGTGCCTTCCTGCATGTTTGATAATTGGCTCCAGTACATTCTAGGCCATCCTAAGCTATTTCTTACTGTGAGCTTTTTGGTTGGAAAATCCTGTTGCATCCATTTTCGATCTTGTATGTTCAATTCAACTTTTCAATTGCTGGTATTAAATTATTAATTCAAGATTGGACTTCATCAACATAGAGTACCCACACTATCATATCTATGATACGAAGCAATACACCATAATCTTTTTAGATTTTCAAAATATTGGGTACAAAGTATTTGTATAAACTGTCAACCCATTATACCAACCATCAAATATTACATTGTCTAATGACTGTAGGTCCAAATTACTAATCTCTAATGACTAAATCTTCTAGATTGCCACAATAGAAGCACATAACATACCATCTTGTCAAGCGTTTTATTCTTCTATTTATTCTTCTTTTTTTGGTGGATGCTGTGGAAAATTAAAATTAAAGACCTACCTAGAGGAATGATAAAATTAAAGACATCCATGCACTATGCCTTAAGAATAACCAACCCCTTTCCTTCACACTATGCTCTTTGTATAATGTTTGAAGTTGAGAGAGTATATCTAGAATGATATTTTCCAGCTGTGATAGCTCCCCTGTATGGCCAAAATGAACATTATGGCACAGAATTCTGCTAAAACTTATGAAGTATTCAATTTCAAGCAACTTGTCTCTGCCCAATTCAGGACTCCATGGCAAAGCACCAGCTTCCTTAACATCAATATCTGATAGAGTGATCCAGCCAAGTACAAAACAATATCTTTCAAGTATAAGCTCATGCACTTGGGAAGCTTCCCTATTCTGCCACACTTCCAAAATGTGACAAAAAACAGAATAGAGATCAAACCAATTTAAACCCAGATCTTGAAGAACTTTGTGTTCTACAATAACCCAGTTATGAACCACACTAATGTCAATCAGTTGCTGAAAGAGATCAGCCATTCCATGCTCTTCTGTGACTCCCTCATTCACATTTATAACACTTTGTACCACATGATATACCCATGATTCTAAATAGCCTGTTCCTGTGGGAAGCTGAAAAGTTCCTCCTTGTGTAATCTGTATTAACTTATTTCTTATATTGAACATCAACCAGGATGGGAAGGTTGTAGAGTGGAGAATCATGTGCCGAAGAATCAACATCAGTCTTGAAATTAGCAAAGACCAGCAAACCAATTGTGTGTTGTTAAGTTCCACTGGAGGACAACTTACATTGCTGAGGGTAGAAAAAATATTCTCTGCCATTTTGATTTTTTCAAATGCATTTGAAGAATGAAAAGCCATGAGAAGAACTTCCAAGGTTTCCAGGGCTGGGACTTTATTTAGCCACTTGATTATATTATTCTAGGTAATTGAGATTAAAGGGATGGCATAACAATTGAGTTATCTTGAAATACGGTAAAACATCTGCCTTTTCTGTAGCAGCAGATATAAAATGAGATATTCAGACATAGGACCTTTCTGTGGCACTTCTCTACTCTTGGTACTATGTTATCCTGGTGTAAGTAGAGTTCAAATTAAATGTATTTATTCTCTAGGGATAATGTCAAGAAAGCATACTTATTTTAAGGGTACAATGGAATTTAAAATTTAAAGGCAAATTTTCTAAGACTTTTTTGACCTGCTATATAATCTTGGAAATTTGGGATGAATGTCCTAATGTTCAACATTGCCCAGGTAAACCAAATGATTGTATGAGTATATTTTTGAGAAAATGGTAAAAAAATGGCCAATTCAGGAAAATTATTCCTTAATGATTTTGCTGGATTATCTCTGTAACATTTCTGTATTTTCATAGGTTATAATGGCCCTTGTTGCTTCAGATATTTAGATTAAATGAATGGTACTTTCCACATAGTTGTATTTTTTTCTGGTTATTTGATTAGACTCTTGAGCATAAGTTATAAATTATTAGTCAAATGCAAGGTATCTTTCAGAATGCTTGTTGAAACTTTGAAATACCATGTGATTAGCAACTTGTTTCTCATTTATACTTCATCGATAACTTAGATGGATTGTTTTCTAGCCAACCTTATGCTAGACAGAGTCATTCTATCTGGAAGAATGATATGATCCAACATCAGACATTTGTTGCTTGCAAACTATCTAGTAAAACTCTGATATTGGTTTAATGTCACAGCTTTCATTTTGCAAGTTTGATAGCCAGGGTTTTCTTAGAATAATCATGGACCTTGGCCCGTCTCTAAAATCACTTCAGGATAATGCTTCATGAATCATTTTTGTATTGACCAACAGAAACAAAAAAATATAGTACAACAGGAAAACAATTTCAAATTAGGAAATTTGTCTTTTCGTTTGACTTCTTATCTGTTTGTGCTCTGTCTCTTTCTCTGCAATTAAGACTCAGGACCATTCTTTTGTCTGAAATTCAACATGTTTTTTCCAATTACTAGCTTTAGTTGTAACAGTTGAGCTTTCTGCTCTTGGCTGTGAATTTTCCTTTTTGGAGTACTTACAGTTTTAAAAGTTGCAGACTTGTAATGACTGAGAAGATGGAAATTACACTTTTATTTTATCTATGTTTTGGATAAGGATAGTTTGTGCAAGGTTTCAAATAGGATAGAGACTCCTTGGAATACGAATCCAAGAGTCACATCTATTATGTATTATGTGTTAATATAATAATGTGTTTTAACGTCTACTTTCATGTGTCTTTGTTTGTTTCTGATTATCTGCCCTATGGGGTATCCAACAATCAGTGTGGTGGGATTTCATTACTGCTCTTGTTTATGGTCTATAAACCTGTACTATAGTAGCGCCACAAAATTCATCTGCTTAAGGCATTCAATCTTCCAAGAAAAAAAGACTGCTCTATTTGTTCTAGCTTGTGAATCCTAGGTCACTCTTTAATTTTGTTTAGGACCAATGCACATTTATTGCATGTTCCAGCATTATAAGGTTATTATTGTTTTGTTTCTGCAATCTACATTATGAAGGGATTAGCAAAATGTGAAATAATTTTATGAATGTAATTTTTGACAAAATGCCAAGTAGGGTATTTTGGTAAAAATTGGATTAGCAAAATGTGAAATAATTTTATGATTGTAATTTTTGGCAAAATGCCAATTAGGGGATTATGGCAAAATTGTTTATGGAAAATTTAAATTCTGATATTTAAAGTTTAAATTTTAAAACACACCACATGGAGCAATTTTGGATTTGGCAAAAATATAATGGTCTAACATTGTAGAAATTGAGGGGAATCTTTGTTTTGAAGTGGTTAAAAATAGCTTCCCACAAAAACTTTAAAAGCGTGTCCAACTGAAGAATATCAACAGCTAAAATTTCCCCTAAACTATTCAGAAAACTTGATTTATAATTTTTTCATTTCAACAAATGTAATTACAATGTATAAATGATTTGGCAACTGTGATCAATAATGGCTTTTTCTCATGAGAGCGTGGCTTGATTCTTTACAGATTGATAAATTGCTCCAGTGCCATTGTTATTGAGTTTAACTCCTCTTCCAAGTGGGTAATATATTATTCGACAGCCCTTAAATGGTAAACTAATTGTTTATTCTGCTCGAGGTTGTAATAGCCTTATCTCACTTTGATGGTTTCTAACTGCATTGCTGGTTATGCTTATGTTCTGGCTACCTCTGAATTTTCCATAGCCTGTAGTCTGTAGACCTTAAAATTCTTAATTGTCTTTCATTATACCATTGTTATGGGTTAGATGGTTAGAGACTAAAAATACACTTAGAAACTGTGCCTATTTTCAGCTGAACAATTGTGATGTCTATGCAACTCCGAGGAATGATGGGATTTATTTAAGCTGGGGGAGTAGTGATTAGAGATTTATTTAAGCTGGGGGAGTAGTGATTAGAACCATATATCATGTCATGTTTGATGTCAGATAATTTCATGCTTCTGAATCTGAGCTAAGTCATTGTCACCTTTTGTCAGTGAGATGGAAGTTGGAACAGGTACAGCACAAATAAAAAAATGGCAATGCTGCGTTTCACACTTTTCCTTGTCACAATGTTAATAGGAGTATGTACATAATTAGATTTTAAGCTTTTAAGCAATCTTTTCCTTAAAAAAATGCTCTTGTATCTTGTATGCAGATAGTCACGATGAGAAAACAGATTACAAAATAGAAATATTAAAGAATTACAACAAGTTTTCCACATCCGTTGGAGATGAACATGCAACAGAAAAATAGTATGACATTTCTGAAGCCATAATTGCATTAGAAAATTTACAAATTACTGATGGCAATGTTATTGGTAAATCTCCAAATGGCTCCATTGATGGAGACATCAATGGGCCTCAGCCAACTAATGTTGTTCACGTCCACAAGTATGCTGGAATTCCAGAGTATGCATGGGTTCTAATAGAAGCACTTAAGAAAAACAGAGTATTGCAAAAGAACCTATGACTCAAGTTACTATAGGTTGAAACAAAGATGGAAGAGAATATCATATTCTGGGTTTATTCAGTGGTTAATGATCATATAAGATTCATTTGTATGAGAAGCCTCAGACCTACTTCCACATGGAATTGGTCTTATGGCATTTGTATTTTTTTTTTAAAACAGTTATAGCCGTGGATACAACGACGACAATTTTTTTAAAAATTTCACAGCCGTGGATATAGCAATGGCTTGGCGTGGATACAGCGACGGCCAGGCGTGGATACAAAGATGGCCAGGCGTGGATATAGCGACGACCAGGCGTGGATATTGCAACGCAAATTAGGGGTCGTCTCTATTGCGACGAAATTGTTTCCACGAGAAAAAAAACACTTAGACGTGGAAATATCCATGCTTTTCCGTGGATATTGCCAGGTTTTTGCTGTGGCAAAATTGATCACTTGTACTAGTGACGGCTATAAATTAATTCTAGGTTAATATAGCACTAAACATTACCGCAATAAAAACAACAAACACTCTAGTAGAGAAACTATCCTTACAGCAAGTAAGCATATGAATCTCCAACCTTGTCACCATGAAGGAGCTTCTCAAACAGCCAGTGAAGCCTTAGTTTGACACAAGCAGTCGCAGGCCATGAAAGAAAAACAAGTTGGGATACAAGCTGGTTGTAAACTCAATGCAAAGGAAAGCTATCCGAGTTTTTGCAGAGTCTAAGCCAACAGCCAGAAAAGCTCAACCTCACGCAGTGATAGACCACGATAGAAGGACAAAAAGGGAGTTACAGGCAAGCCGTACAGCCAAATGTAAGGAGAACAAAAACCCTAATAGAGTAAAAGAAACCACGGTGGAAAGTTGGTGATAGGACTAAGCTCAAAGGAACCATAGCATGACAAACCCAGGCGTTGGAACCACTGAAAATTGAGTATCACTCGCGGCTGCCATGGGAGCTTGTAGAGCAGCCCGAAGGGCCAACGCAAAATGAAGAGGAAGAATAAGCCAAGGGTTAGGGTTGCTTGGTGTTATATACGACCAGTACATGGCCAAGAGCAAACCACGTGGCCTCAATAATACAATCATGTAGTAGGTCGATTTTCAATAGTTACCTACGACCAAATAATATCCAATTAATTACCAAATTATTTTTAACAACGACGCATAAAATATAGTGTATGCCCTTGTTCCACGTCATAAAATATATATTGCTTAATGTATAGTTTGATAGCTCATCATTGGCGTGGGGATACAACGTTAAGTTAACGTTGACCTAACACAAGATTGGTAATCATATAGTCTTGTATAACCCCGAAATCCTTGTGTGAAACTTTTGGAAAACGATGATCAATGAATATGCTTGTATCATCATCGGGTATGCTTGGGATATATAATAAACCTCTTAATCCTTAAATCGTTCAGCTTGGGGTGTTTGTAATTCATCAAAATTATATAGTAATGTTAATATTACTATATAAGTGTTTTATTATGCATGTTTTATCAACGTTAATTCTAGCAAAGTATAGCGATCATTTATTATATAAAAAGTCCAAGTTGAAATATGTAAAACCATCGAATAACTATAGTTTCTATATTTTAAATACATTGTGGTCTATGCATAGTTACACCCTTCTTTTACAACAATTCAAGTTGTGACAATTATAAAAATTGCATAGCATAGTATTGAGTAGATTCATGAACACTTTACAAGTTCAACGTTGTCTGAACTTGTATGTCTAACAAACAAAATAGTATATGTATGTTCATAAGCCTTATAAAAACCAACGAATCAAATAATAGTAAACTATGAGGTTGGCTATTACAGTAAAGGAACACTTTATGAAGTATTTTACATAGTTCGAACTGGTCAGACTTTATTAGACTATGGTTGTTCTTAACTTGGCATTTACTAGTAATTCACCATGTGTATCTATTTTAATAAGTTGGTTTTATGATTAAACAAAATAAGTGGTGCTTAGCATAGGATAGAAGGTGGAATTTTATGGAAAACATCAACCTTAGAAACTGTGTGTAGACAGTAACTTAATACACGCAAAGTATTATAGAAATAATATGAATTGCAATAGAATGATCCTACTCAAATCTATAATCATTAGAACCACATGGTTTGACGTAGAAGTATAGGAAAACAATGTTTCCTTATGAAAATATTCTATTGTTTTTAGACTAAACAAACTTATAATGTCAAGAAGTTTACAAACTGTAAATTTCCCCTACAGAAGATAAATATTGAGCAGTTTGATACTCAAGTAAGTAGTATGATAATGTATAATGACCCAAAAGTACAAACAGTAAAACGTGGCAAGATATGCTTATTAAAGTAGAAGTTACTAAGCAACTAAAATAACAAGTTTAGAGCCACGGAAAGTATCTTTACTATCGCTAGGTATGATAAAGAAAGAAACTCAATCATCTGAACTTAGTTTACAAGAAAAACTGAAGAAAGCAAATTATTTTACCTCACGGAAGTTGTTTGGAATTTAGCAGCTTATTTACTAAGCTTTTTAATTGTAAATGAAAACACTTCTGGATACTTTATGAAATTAAAACGTTACTCGTTCGATCATACCTATAAACTTGTAAGAACCAGTAATCTTTCTGCTTTAGCATAAATGCTAAGTAAGCCCAGGATTCAAAGTTAGATTTCACCTACTTGTCATAAATAAAACTCATCAGTAAACTGAAATAAAACAATACGCAAGTAAACCTTATTCAAGTTACAAAAAGGAAACTGCCGAGTTACATAATTGAGACTATGTAATACTAATCATTTGACTGTTTCTCTTATTGCTAACTTTTAGCTGTTAGTAAACCACAGTTTCAGCATTTTATGTTATCTTAAAATTTTAAATTTTTGTGAAAATTTGGGGTTTTGACATGTGGTATCAGAGCACAAGGTTCAAACACTAGGACTTAATGAATCCCAACTAGCTTTTATGAAACAATAAATTGAATTATTATGCTGATGTATTTTCTTTTAAATGTTATTCAACAGAGAAATTGTTTTTTGAAGTTTAACAAACATGTATGGAAAGGCTGGAAGATTATGCAGAGGAGGAATCTTCAGTTACTGAACTAGGAAACTTACCAAGAGATGCTATACCAGAGGATTTAACTACGAATTCCTCAGAACTGTTACAAACTGTAAAAGACCTAAAATATGAAATGGAGTCTGTAAAACTAGAGAATGAAAGGATTCTGAGGGATCAGGAGGAGTTGAATCATATCCCAACTGAAAAGTTTCAAACTGAGGATAGGGGTAGAAGAACTGAATCAGGAGATACAAGTCATCAACGTAAATCTAAAAAGATGAAACATACTAAAGATGGAAGTAGTTCATCTTCTGAGTTGTTTGGTGAGGCAATTTCTAGGGAATTCAAAAAGATAAAACCACCAACCTTCAATGGAGAGACTGAGAAGGGGGAGGAAGCGAAATCCTGGTTATCTGGGATGAAGAAGTACTTCCAAATATATAACTATTCTAACTAGTTAAAGGCTAGAATGGCTATCTACAACCTCTCAGGAAAGGTTGACATTTGGTGGCAGGACTTGAAGAGAGTTAAGGGAATAAAATAGAAAAATGTAAACTGGAGTACCTTAAAGAGGTATTTTAAAAATAAACTTTTGTCTGAGCAATATTATGAATAGAGAGCAAAAGAATTTTATGAGCTTAAATTAGGATCAATGACAATGAAATATCTGAACAGCAAGTTCTTAAATCTACTTAGGTATGTGCCATACCTTGTAGATAAGAAACCAAAGGTACAATAATTCCTCAGCTGTCTACCTTATCATATTAAGGACATGATTGAATATGACAATCCAAAGACCTTGGAAGAAGCTATGAGGAAAGCTAATTTCTGTTTTGAACAGAATCGGAAGAAGGAAAGCTTGGCCAACTGGAAAGCCAAGAAAAATAATAACCAATATGAACAAAAGAAGAAGGATTTTGTGCCCAACATAAATTCTAAGAACAATAAACAATAAGGCCAGAAATTATCCTAATAATAAGAACTTCCAAGGAAATAATTATAATTCACCCAGCAATTAGAATAATTCTAAGGGTAAGGAATTTGCTAATAATCATGGAAATTTTACCAAGAATTTTGAGCACAAAGAACCTATAAAGTGCTGGGAGTGTAATGGCCCACACTATGCTTCAGTCTATCCTAATCGGAAAAAGACAGTTAGCAATATTCATACTATACAAGAGGAGATGACCATTGTGGAATTAGCGAGGACCATGCCCAGAATCAACGTAGCCTTGGAGAATCGCAAGCAGAATATCAAACTTCCATGGTGGAAGTAGAAGGTATGATAAATCAAACCCCTGTAAATATTTTGATTGATCTAGGGGCTAGTATCAGTTATATTGCACCTAAAATGGTAGAAAAATGTAAGTTACCTGTTGAAAAATTTGAGAATTCTTGGTTGGTTCAGTTAGCCACTGGTGCTAAAAGAAATGTAACTTGTTTTGTAAAAGAATGTGCAGTAGTTATGGATCATTTTGAAACTATTGTAAAAATCAATGTATTGCCTCTTGGTTCTTATGATTTACTGATTGGTATGGACTGGTTAGAACAACATAGAGTAATTTTAAATTGTTATGATAAAATCTTCACATGTTTAAACAGTGATGGAAAACCAGTAAGTGTAAAAGGAATCCCTAAAAAAACCACCATAAGGCAAATTTCTGCTCTACAGCTTAAGAGAGCTGTTAGGAAGGGATGTAAAGCTTATGCAGTAACAATAACCGATGAGGAGAGTTTAATTAAGACAGATAAGTTAAAATTGGAAGACATACCAGTCTTAAGAGAATATGTTGATGTATTCCCTGAAAAAATTCTGTGACTACCTCTGAAAAGGGAATTGGATTTCACCATTGAGCTGGTACCTGGTGCAGTACCTAGCTCAAAGGTCCCTTATCAAATGAACATACTTGAACTTAATGAATTAAAGTATCAATTAAAAGAACTAATTGATAAAAAGTATATTCGACCTAGTGTGTCTCCTTGGGGGGCACCTATCATCTTCGTTGAGAAAAATGATGGAACCATGAGAATTTACATAGATTACCGTCAGTTGAATAAGATGACCATTAAAAATCGATATCTGTTGCCCCACATAGATGATCTGTTTGATCAACTACATGGAGCCACGGTGTTTTTGAAAATAGATTTAAGGTCTGGATATCATCAAGTTAGGATTAAAGATGAATACATCTTTAAGACAGCTTTCAGAACTAGATATGGCCATTACGAGTTTATCGTCATGCCATTCGGGCTTACTAATTCTTCGGCTGTTTTCATGTGTTTAATGAACATCATTATGCATAAGTATCTAGATAAGTTTGTAGTCGTGTTTATCGACGACATTCTAATATATTCAAAAACTGAAAAAAACACAAAAAACATTTAAAAATTGTTTTGCAAGAGTTACAAGATCATCAACTCTTCGCAAAGTTTAGTAAATGTGATTTCTTCAAGGATAAGATTCAGTACTTAGGTCATGTGGTGACCAAGGAAGGTATTTTAGTAGATCCTGAAAAGATAAGGGCAATCGAAGATTGACCAATTCTAAAGGATGTAACGGATGTTCAATATTTCATGGGCATTACCGGTTACTACCGGAGGTTCATTGAAGGTTTTTCGAGGATTGCAAATCTGATAAATTCTTTGCAGAAGAAAGGGAAGAAGTTTGACTGGAACCAGAAATGAGAGAAAATCTTTAAAAATTTAAAAACTTTATTAACTAGCGCACCTATTTTAAGAATAGCTGATCCTAATAAAGAATTTATAATGTGCACTCACGCCTGCAATGATGGCTTAGGTGGTGTTCTGACTCAAGAAGGGCATGTTATTGCCTATGAGTCAAGAAAATTAAAAATTCATGAAAATAATTATACCACTTATGATATGGAATTAGCCACTGTTATACACGCTCTAAAGATGTGGCGACATTACCTAATTGGTAGAAAATTTATTTTAATGACTGATATTAAAGGATTGAATTATCTGTTAGATCAACCTAACTTAAATTCCAGACAAGCTAGGTGGTTAGCTTTCTTAAGTGAGTATGATTTTGAAATTTAGCACATAAAAGGTAAATAAAATAAAGTTGCTGATGCATTAAGTAGGAACGCAAGGATGAATTTTGCAGCAGCTATCAGCACATATGCTACAGATTTGGACGAACAACTTAAAGTAGGAATAGAACAAGATGAAATTTACTAAAATTTACAAACTAAAACTAAAGAAAATCCAACAGAAAGCTTAAGTAAATGGTACAGTTTGAATGCCAAAGAATTTTTACTGTATAAAGACAGAATGTATGTACCGTACCTAAAGTGAAGCCGTTAATTTTGGATGAAATTCATAAAACTCCATAATCAAGTCATCTAGGCTATCAAAAGACTATAACTATGTTAAGAAAATAATATTTTTGGCCAAATATGAAGACTGAAGTAGTCGAACATATCGCTAGGTGTTATGAATGTCAGCAGGTGAAAATTGAACATCAACACCCAGCTGGATTACTTCAGCCATTACCTATTCCTAGCTGAAAATGGGAGATAATTAGTCTAAATTTTATTACTAGACTGCCTAGAAATCATAATCAAAATGATTCTATCATGGTAGTAGTTGATAAGTTAAGCAAATCAGCTCACTTTATACCTGTTAAAACTACTTATAAAGTTGCAAACATAGCTGATATCTTTCTAAAACAGATTTTTCGATTGCATGGAATACCTAAAGTAATAATCTCAGATAGAGATCCTAAATTTACAGGTAATTTTTGGAAATCTCTGTTTAAAGGATTAAACACTACATTAAATTTTAGTACTTCTTTCCATCCTCAAACAAATGGACAAACTGAAAGAGTAAACCAAGTACTGGAATATCTATTAAGAATGTATGTGAAAGACCAGCCAGGTAAATGGGAGGATTATTTGCATCTGGTAGAATTTGATTATAATAATAATTATTAGACATTAGCCAGATTTAGTCCTTTCGAAATTCTGTATGGAAGGAAATGTAATACTCCTATCTCTTGGAGTAATCCGGTGGATATATTGGTATTAGGTCCTGAATTATTAAAAGAAATGGAAGAAATTGTAAAACAAGTGCAAGGTAATCTGAAGGTTGCACAGGATCGACAGAAAATTCAAGCAGACTTAAAAGGAACTCCGAAGGAGTTTCAGGTAGGTGAACATGTGTTCATCAAGGTAAGGCCCAAAAAGAGCTCTTTGAGATTGGGGAGTTCTGCAAAACTAGCACCTCATTACTGTGGTCCATTTGAAATTCTGTCTAGGATTGGACAAGTAGCTTATCAATTAGCATTACCACCAAATTTAAGAGTACATAATGTTTTTCATATTTCCGTGTTAAAGAAATATGTTTATGATGCTACTCATGTTGTTAACTGGAATGATGTACAGATGGAACTAGAAGGATATTTTCTGGTGGAACCAGACTGTATCCTCGGACGGAGGGAGATTACACTTCGAAACCGCACCATTGGACAGGTGAAGGTGCAATGGAAGAACCTTAGTCCAGAAGAAGCCACCTAGGAATTGGAAAGTAATATGTGAGATGCATATCCAATTCTGTTCTAGGGTAATTCTGAGGATGAAGAATAAATACCATCGAGGAGGATGTTATGTTCTAAGGGGGTGTGTATGTCACATGCCCCAATTTTGCAAAAAAACAATATTATTTTATTTGATTTTATTCAAAGACAATATGTTAAATTTTATGCTAAGTTGCAAGTGATGACTTAGTAGAGTCAAGAATATTGAATGTAATTCTGAATATTTTAATTATAAATAAATAAAAGTGAAGACAACAGCTTAGGAGAGCTGTTAAAAGAGTGTTTACTGTTCAAGTTGGTGGAGGAGACTGGGTGGAGAGCAAACAGACAAGTGGCAGCATCCTCAAACACTTCCAACTGTTGCAGGTGGCAACCTCCCTATGGGGTCATGATCCGCTAAGAAAGTGGGATCAGAGCAGGTGGCTCAATTAATGACAACTGACCCAAAATACCTAGGCAATCTTCATAAAAATTCCCATTGAAGAGAGATGAGGCTACTCATTCCATGGGAAGTGATCATTCAGGTGAATGTACTTCAGAGGAATTCAATGGCAAGGGAATTTGTGGAAGGAGTTTGAGGGGTTAACTGTTAAGTGATCTAGTGCAGATTTTCAGCTGAAGGATCTTACTGCTGAGTGCAAAGTGATTACTGAGTCATTGGACTAGTCTATTGTTTGCTTTCTCCACCAGTTCTCATCCAAGGAGACCATGAACAGGCTCGAGGGTCCTGAGGAGACGCTGTCTGAGCGCTCTCCAGGAGTTGGTAGGGAGGAACAGCCTCCTAACGTTGTTGATGTCCAACTTAATCAGGTTCTACAATATTTTTTGTTTTACTGTGTTAAATAGTTAAATATGGATCTGACTGTTAAATGAATGTCAAGTACTTAGTTATAAATTGTTAAGAGTTAGTAATCTTTTGGATTAGTGAAAGAATGAATTTGAATAAATGAAAATAATTCTAATCTGTGTTTTTTCACGTCTGGAAGGACCAAACCGTACTCCAGCACGGACAAAGTATTTAAAATAGATGAAGGCTATGACAAGAGTCTGAAATGAATAGATGCATTATGCATTCCATAACATTAGAGTAATTTATTTCTGTATGTAGATTATTATCAGAAAAGAACAATAATCAGCTCATATATGTTTATTGTTAATCGGTTTATGTATGCAAGTACACTGGAAAAGAAATAGCATTAACTCAGCACAGGTAGAATGATCTTTTATTATAAAAATACCCTAATAGAAAATAGGTTATGCTTACACACAGTACATTATTCTTCTTAGTAAATTTAAAACATGCAGAGGGTAAAACTGTGTTATGCTTTAGTTATATTTTCTCTGTATGTTGTTTATTAACATGTTGCTTATGCAGTAGAAGAAATACAGCTAAACCACTTGTTTACTTTCAGTTCAAACAAAGGTATAAATTAATAAGTATATAGATTATTTTATTAATCATAATAATCTAATACTAACATAAACTATTAACTCAGGAAAGTATTGTGAAAAATAATTATAATATTAAGAATTAACTTATTTAAAATATCTAAGTTCAACTATTAAAATTCCTTTTATCATTTCAATAGATAAACAATAGGAATACAATAAAAACCAACATATACATAAAGGTATATTTATAAAAAGAATTCTTTCTTTTAAATTTTACAAACAAGATATACTTGTAAAAGAAATTACAGGGTCGAAACCCTAATAACAAACAATATAATTGGAAATGACAACCATTTAAGTGATAATACGATTTCTTGGATTATTTAATAATAATTGACAAAACTAATATAAATTATTACAGTCCTTTAAGGACAAGTAAAAAGACAATTGAAATATCATAACTGGAATTCTTCATAATACATCTGAACACTAATTAAATGAATTTAACAAAGTAAAAGACCTTTTTATAAATAATTAAAAGATTTATTTATATAGGGTTACATACAGGAAAAACCCTAGCTCATCTTCTGAGCAAACAAATATTCAGTACAAATTACTCTACGAAACAGTTATAGTCACAACTTAAGGTAAATAATTATGTTATAACTCAAAATGAAATAGATGGTAAACTTATTTTATTCACGCAGAGTCACCAAATAGTACACTGCTGAAAACGAGTTTAAGCTTAAAGGTAGACTGTCTTAAAAGACATTGCATTACATTAACGAGCTCGAAGGCTGAACTTAAAAACCAAGTACAAGACCCAACTCGTGGTCAAGTTTACCATCGACGAAGCGAGGGTTTATAAACTTTACAGAGCCCTTAAAACTTTTAAAAAGAAATCGTATAGCTAAAAGATGAAGCTAGACAAGCTTCCAATTCTTAGTCTCCCATGGACAACCCTGTTTTAAGTAGGTGAAAAAACCAAACGATGAACGCAGGGCTTACCCATTTGAAGATGCAGCCTTTGGAGACAACCAACAGTTGCTTCATCATGGAGTGCAGCATGGTTTCAAGCTCCTGCACAGAATTTGCATTACAGAGTGTTATTTCTCTAAAAACCTTGAACATTGTAAACCCTATTATAAAAATAACACAGCTATAAATTAATTCTAGGTTAATATAGCGCTAAACATTACTATAATAAAAAAAACGAACCGTCTAGCAGAGAGATTGTCCTTACAGCAAGTAAGCATATGAATCTCCAACCTTGTCACCATGAAGGAGCTTCTCAAACAGCCAGCGAAGCCTTAGTTTTACACAAGCAGTCGCAGGCCATGAAAGAAAGGCAAGTTGGGATACAAGTTGGTTGTAAACTCAATGCAAAAGAAAGCTATCAGAATTTTTGCAGAGTCTAAGCCAATATCCAGAAAATCTCAACCTCATGCAGTGATAGACCACGATAGAAGGACAAAAAGGGAGTTACAGGCAGGCCATAAAGCCAAATGTAAGGAGAACAACAACCCTGACAGAGTAAAAGAAACCACAGTGGAAAGTTGGTGATAGGACCGAGATCAAAGGAACCATAGCATGACAAACCCAGGCATTGGAACCACTGAAAACTGAGTATCACTTACGACTGCCATGGGAGCTTGCAGAGAAGCCCGAAGGGCCAACACAAAATGTGGAGGAATAATAAGTCAAGGGTTAGGGTTTCTTGGTGTTATATACGACCAGTACATGGCCAGGAGCAAACCACATGGCCTCAATAATACAATCATGCAGTAGGTCCATTTTCAATAGTTACCTACGACCAAATAATATCCAATTATTTACCAAATGATTTTTAACAATGACGCATAAACTATAATGTATGCCCTTGTTTCACGTCATAAAATATATATTGCTTAATGTATAGTTTGATAGCTCATCATTGGCGTGGGAATACAACGTTAAGTTAACGTTGACCTAACACAAGATTGGTAATCATATAGTCTTGTATAACCCCCAAGTCCTTGTGTGAAACTTTTGGAAAACGATGATCAATGAATATGCTTGTATCATCGTAGGGTATGCTTGGGATATATAATAAACCTATTAATCCTTAAACCATTTAGCTTGGGGTGTTTGTAATTCATCAAAATTATATAGTAATGTTAATATTACTATATAAGTGTTTTATTATCCATGTTTTATCAACGTTAATTCTAGCAAAGTATAGTGATCATTTATTATATAAAAAGTCCAAGTTGAAATATGTAAAACCACCGAATAACTATAGTTTCTATATTTTAAATACATTGTGGTCTATGCATAGTTACACCCTCCTTTTACAACAATTCAAGTTGTGACAATTATAAAAATTGCATAGCATAGTATTGAGTAGATTCATGAACACTTTACAAGTTCAACATTGTCTGAACTTGTATGTCTAACAAACAACATAGTATATGTATGTTCATAAGCCTTATAAAAACCAACGAATCAAATAATAGTAAACTATGAGGTTGGCTATTACACTAAAGGAACACTTTATGAATTCTTTTACATAGTTCGAATTGGTCAGACTTTATTAGACTATGGTTGTTCTTAACTTGGAATTCACTAGTAATTCACCATGTCTATCTATTTTAATAAGTTGGTTTTATGATTAAACAAAATAAGTGGTTCTTAGCATAGGATAGAAGGTGGACTTTTATGGAAAACATCAACCTTAGAAACTGTGTGTAGACAGTAACTTAATACAAGCAAAGTATTATAGAAATAATATGAATTGCAATAGAATGATCCTACTCGAATCTATAGACATTAGAACCACATGGTTTGACGTAGAAGTATAGGAAAACAATGTTTCCTTATGAAAATATTCTATTGTTTTTAGACTAAACAAACTTATAATGTCAAGAAGTTTACAAACTGTAAATTTCCCTTGCAGAAGATAAATATCGAGCAGTTTAATACTCAAGTAAGTAGTATGATAATGTATAATGACCCAAAAGTACAAACAGTAAAACGTTGCAAGATATGCCTATTAAAGTAGAAGTTACTAAGCAACTAAAATAATAATTTTAGAGCCACGGTAAGTATCTTTACTGTTGCTAGGTACGATAAAGAAAGAAACTCAATCATTTGAACTTCGTTTACAAGAAAAACTGAAGAAAGCAAATTGTTTTACCTCACGGAAGTTTTTTGGAATTTAGAAAATTATTTACTAAGCTTTTTAATTGTAAATAAAAACACTTCTGGATACTTTATGAAATTAAAATGTTACTCGTTTGATCATACCTGTAAACTTCTAAGAACCAGTAATCTTTCCGCGTTAGCATAAATGCTAAGTAAGCCCAGGATTCAAAGTTAGATTCCACCTACTTGTCATAAAGAAAACTCATCAGTAAACTGAAATAAAACAATACGCAAGTAAACCTTATTCATGTTATAAAAATGAAACTACTGAGTTACATAATTGAGATTATGTAATGCTAATCATTTGACTGTTTCTTTTATTTCTAACATTTAGTTGTTAGTAAACCGCAGTTTCATCATTTTATGTTATCTCAAAATTTTAAATTTTTGTGAAAATTTGGGGTTTTGATAGACATCCTATAGGTAGGATTGATATCTGAAATGTCTGGTCATATGGAAAATTACTAACTGAGAATGAATATTCTCAGCTAGAAATTCATCAAATTTAAGGAAAGATGACTAAACAAACACTGATTCAGACTGATGCATACTTATCCTAAACAATAGACTCAACAAGACTTCCGGGACAAACTTATCATTGTCCAATCCTAGACACTGACTCAACAATGATATGGCCCACTGGTACTATTCATTGAAAAGGTTAATATTAAGGGGAAAAGGTTTAGCTTCCATAGATAAATCGGGCTTAATACTTTTGGAATAAAATACTTGTCTCTCTTCAACTGCGACATGTTTGAAATATTCAATCAAATTTTCGTTTGTAAAATCTTCTAGGTTCTGGGTAAATGAATAGGGTACTTCCTATGAGTCTCTGAAAACCAAGGAATTGATGGGGCAAAGGATTTTGGACCTATTTGAGTCCACTATGACTCATTTATATTGGGAATAATTCGACGCCCATGTTGGAAGGAAGTTTTGGGGTAAGTTAGCTGCGTAGCATCGCGGATGTTGTGCAATGTCAAAGATGTCGCACAAGGTGGAAACGGCATGCAAGTGAGAATTAGAATATTTTATGTATTTTGGTCATATTTTGTAGCTTTGGACCATATTATGTGGATTGTGGTAATTATTTTGTAGGTTTTGTTGAGAAGTAGTTAGGAATTTGGTTAAGTGGACCACCAATTTAAAGGTGCAAGCCTATAAGTAGATGTAGAATTACAAGTGCTAAGTCTTCTTCAGTTGGCTTCTTGCGCATACTTGTGATATTTGGGGAATGTTGATCTATGTATGTGACTGAGAAACTATTTTGGAGAATCTGTGTTTTGTTGCGAAGGCTAATATGACATGACGAAGCTTGAGAATAATCTTTGTGTATTTTCCCGTTTTCCTATTTTCTGCGACCTAAATGTGAATGCAATGTGTATATCCGATATCGATCTATGAATAATGCAATGTTTCTCTGCTTTAAATGATTATATATTTCTATATTTGTTTGTGCATTAATTTTTTACTGTGATTCAACTATGTTGATGCGACCTATTGAATGATGACATGATTTTGTTAATGCATAATCTGAATGGTTAGATTTGTGGAATAATGTTGCACTAAGTTAATAAGTATACACATGGTCCTCCTTCATATTGTGGAAACTTGGTTCCATCATCTCTCCCTCGAACATCTTAGGCGAGACTTCATCTTCTCTGTAGGTGTTGCTAGATGGGGTAAAACCTGTCTGATTCGGTGCTTAGGGAGATTGTGGTGGGTTGGGTGTCGACAGAGAGTGAACCCCCATTGACTGGTTTTGTGTCAGCAAATGGTTCCATTGTTGAGACCTTAGTGCAAATAGGGGGGAGTACATGGTGTGGAATTCGAAGAGACCAAAAATACTAGATTGGTTTGACCAAAATATACGGGAGTTTGTTGAGAAAGAGAATCATAAACCTGGGTTGATGACGGATAAGTGGTTGGAAGAGTATACAACGGTCCACATGACTAATTTTTCTCTGAATTTATGATCATCCTGTATGAGTGGTTGACGTGATTGACATATCAAAAGACAAATTTCCAAGGAGGGGAACCAACTGGATGGACTCCAGAACTGATCCAACAGTTGCAAGAGGTAGGCAATAAAGCATCAAGGGCTGTTGAAGTCTATCTTGAAAATATCATGGAGGGTATATCACCGAGTTCACAGTCGACAGTTAAATCTTATAGTGAAGTAGAAAGGGAGTTTTTCAACATACCAAGAGGTAGGTTCCTGCTGTCTTTGTAATTGTCTATTAAGAAGCTCATCTACGAAAAAGGCATACTGAAGATGAACTCCGCCGAGTAGAACTATGGTGTGTGGAGGTTGTTAGGATTATTAAATCTACCTTAGTCAAATTTCTTGTGGAAATTGAACCCAAGAGATAGAACAATTACACTCACAAAATTGCTAATCAAACATGCAAAATTAACACCAAAGGAGACTGAAATTGGAGCATAACACTAATATGTATTCAGTAAGTGTACAATATCCAACCTTATGAAGTAATAGGATTCTGTAATATATAATTACATGAGAGGTTCGAATGCATAAGGATGCCATTCTCTAGTCAAATCCCCCATAGGTGCATAAAGCAGTTTCCAAATCTATGAAGATGCTCATGAATTTGCTAAGTCAAGTGGGCAAGCTAAAGAGGGATGGAAAGAAAACTCATACATGCTTTTTTTTGGAGAAAATTTGGGAGGATGATGTGGTAAAAAAACAATTCAACGACACCTATACTAGCTTTTTCTTTTGCCTTAAAACAACTATAAATCAAGGCATCTTTTCAGAAAAAGTAGATATGCTCTTTAGAGAATTTGGAATAAAGTAGACATGCTAAAATTGGTTTCCAGGATGTTACCCAAGCGCTCCATGACTCAGTTTTAGCAAGTGTTGACTTCTAGGACATGTAGAAGGAAAGTAGCATGGAATGGAATCTATGAATCTAGGTAATAAGACAAAAATAATTAAATTAATGTCTAATGTAGGTAACTATGGGTTGATTATTCTAACATGTCTATTATATTAATTATTTCCTAACTTAGGAACCTTAAATTAATTGAATGAGTCCACTAGTGCAATTAGGTCCACATGGCCCAATGGGGACACATGTACTAGTCATTGAAGTGTGAGGGACACTACTAGAGGTTAACTACCACTTACTACATGTGCATGCATCAGTTAGGGTGCCTCCTAGACCAATCCTTACATTTTAGGAGCTACTAGGAGTCCCGACACCAACCTACTTCAGTCAGTTGATGTTAGCACTAGTTAGTCTTAGTCAGCCCTCAGTTACAATCAATTAATTCATAGTCAGTTAGGATAGCACTACTAATGCATGGTTGCATGGGGAGGAGCACTTCTCCTACCTACCTCACTCTCAGTTGCATTGAGTTAACTAGTTGTTACTGCTTGTTGGAGTTATTGGTCATTGGGGAGTTGTCTATTTCGACTCCGATATTGATTGGGAGATATTGAGTTAGAGATTCAGTTAGATACAGTCTTATCCACTTGGGAGATTTGAATTCATTACTCATGCATTCGAATTCTACCTATGTAAACTACATTGTACGCCGAATATTATTATGATGAATATACTGTAAATTCGTGAGGAATACTTGTCTACTTTCTATGTGGTTTGTTTTGCTTATTTTGTATGTTCATTCTTCATTCAATTGCTGCAACATTATCATAACTCTCTGCTTGAATATCTTAACGAAATTCAAATTCTAATATGGTATCAGAGCCTTCTCAGGAAGGTTTCATGCTTATTTCTCCTCATCGAACATCAGAAGCAGCTTGGTTTCCACATAAGTCCCCTATGAAAATTTTCTAGCTTTAGATTCATTTAGAGCAGCAGAGAGGGTGTGATGGAACCTGAAAACATGTTCATGTCTGGAGGATAAGCATGATTCTAACAGTTCATATTTTTTAGCGTTATTTGCAGTGAAATTGACAAGTGCTACGTAGCTTGAAAGAATTATTTGCAGTCTCCCTGGTGGAGTAATTATGAGTTCTCAAACTCCTGAGCCACGGATCATCACAACTTCTAATTACCTTTATTGGAGGATTGATATGCAGATGACCTTACACAAGCATGGCTACCACATGATCATACATGGATGGGAGGCTGAGCCTCATCAGCTGGTAGAGCGGAACAAGTTCCTAAACCATTGTGATGAAGCATTCGGGTACTTATGTTCTTATATTTATAGAGATCTCCTCTTTCATCTAGAAGGATTGAGGACTCCCAGAGAATCCTGATAGAAGATTGATAGCTTGTTTAACAAACAAGATGAGCTTCAGGGACACATTCTGGAGAATGAGTTGGTATCTTTACATCCCAACAGTTTCAAGTATTGAGAAATTATTCTCCAAATTCAAGTCTCTAGTGCTACAATGAAGATAGTGCAGGATAGAGTGGAAGGATGAGAATAATGTCCTTGCCATACTTAGAAAAATAGGTTTTGAGTACTATGTCTAGGTCTCCATGTTTCATTCCAAGCAGGAAATCTTTCCTGATTGGAAAGTTCCTTCTTTAGATTCATTTTTTGAGTCCTTAATCAAGGAACACGACAAATTGATTCGAATGGGAGTCATCTAGACTTCCAAAGATTAAGCTCTCTTGGTTACTGACTCTTCCAAAGCACAAGAAAAGGGGAAATCAAAGAAGAAGGAGCCAAAGGAAGTTGACTCAAAGCCTAAAGAAAATTTGAAATCTTTCGAAGGGACCTCCGGCTCTAAGAAGAAGAAATTGGAAAAGAAGTTATGTTCGTATTGTGAAAAGGGATACCATCTTGAAGAAAATTGTATGAGGAAGCAACTTGATGAGATGTCTGCTCTTCTCATGTAGCACAACATTGCTCCTCCAAGAGCAATGAATCCTGATGAAGAAGCACCGACAGAAGATGCCGAAAGGTGTCATGCATCGAAAGAAACTCTCGCTCCATCCTCAACACACATTATAGATTCTGGAGCCTCCAACCACATGCTTTCCTCCAAAGAATCCTTCTCTACTCTTTCACTATCAAAGGTGCCTAATATTTACATGGGAGATGATTCCAAGATTTCAGCAGAAGGAAGGGGCTCTGCTAGAGCGAAGCATGGTGAGTTCAAGAATGTCTTATATGTGCCCCCTCTTGCTGCTAACATGTTGTCTGTTTACCAGATGACTCATACATGCTCTCCCAAGAGGGTCACATTCGATTCAGACTTAGTTGAGATTATAGAGAAATCCACTGGAAAGATTGTAGAAAAAGGTATTGCAAATCACTCTACCAAAGCTTATGAGTTTTCACATTTCTTGCTTGTTTCTTCTCCTACAGCTTTGTTGTCTCATGCTAACAACACCAACAAGATTTGGCATGAGATATTTGGCCATCTCAATTTCAAATATTTGAAGCATCTCCACAATGATAACATGGTTGAAGGTTTTCCCTCCATCCAAAATTTCGATGGAGTATGTGTTGGGTGCTTGGTAGGTAAGCATCCAGAAAAGAAGTATGATGTTGGGAAGGCTCATAGAGCTTTCTATACACTTGATTTGATACACACTGATGTAGATGGACCTATGCCCACAAAATCCATTAATGGTTGCAGGTATTTCCTGACCTTTATTGATGATTGTTCTAGGTACTACTGGATCTACTTCATGAAGCTAAAATCATAATTTTTTGAGACTTTTAAAAGTTTTAAAGGTAGGGTTGAGAACAAATTCAATAATAAGATCAAGTCAATAAGATCTGATGGAGGAGGAGAATATGTCAAAATATATTTCCATAATTTCCATGAATCAAAGGGGATTCGAATGGAATACACAGTTCCATACACACCACAACAAAATCGTGTGGCTGAGAGGAAGAACAGATCACTGAAAGAGATGGAAACATTCCTTGACCTTATCCATGGAAAGCATCTTACCCCTTCTCTTTGGGCTGAAGTAGTAAATTGTGCTTCGTATTTGCAGAATAGGGTACCCCACAAGTAAGTGGTTGGGGTAACTCCATTCGAAGCACTGCATGGGTATAAGCCCAATATCTCTCATTTGAGAGTTTTTGGTTCCAAATCTTGGGACAGGATACCACTTGAAAAGAGAAAGGCCTTCCAAGCCCAAAGTAGCGAATACATTCTACTGGGATATGCAGATAATGAAAAATCTTACAAAATGATGGAGGTTGCTACCAGAATATACTTCATTGAAAGAAGTTTCCAGTTCGAAGAAGATCAGTTGCATGATACTCCTCCAATAGCACAGGAAGGTATAACTATTTCTCCTCCTATTTTTGACGATAAAGATGTGCTATAGGTTTCAGATTCAGATGAAGAAGATCACATACATCATGATCCTATTATTGAGACTGAATCTCAAGAGTGTAACATACCCGAAATTCCTCAATGTAAATTCATAGAGAATGGGGGTAAATTTTTTTCTTTTACAGTTTCAACAAGTCAACCATGTTAGTCTCTTTAGAGTATGAAATCACATAATTGTAAAAATAACACATACATTAATAGACTAACATTACAGGTTCTCATTATCTTATCTTAACTCTTGGTCGTACTTCATCTTTCTCATATTGTAAACATTACTAACACTTTACTTTAATCTAATGCCATGATAGTAAGATGTTTCAAATTTTTAATTGCATACCTAGAAATCAAGATATTAAAATCACAATGTTAAACAAGATGTATTAAATCATTTAACTATCCAAATAGCTTTCCTCCATGAAATATACTCCTTTAATTGTATGCTTTTCATACACCATTGTACCAATAAAGATAATGTATCATAAGCATTTATTGTTCATCATCCATAGATTAAATACCATCATAAAAATGAATAGATATAAAAATAAAAACATAGAACAGAAAAGAGAGACATCATATACGTGGTTCACCCCATGCATGAGGCTACGTCTGCTAAAACTTGTTAGTATTTATATTAATTTATATAGAAAAGATTTACATTTTTCTGGAACCTCCACTGCCAATCTCTTACATTGAGAATACTCACCCACTAAAATGGAAATAACTCATTTACAATAAAGTGGCAAAGTATAATCCAAACTACTTTTCATTAACAAGTAGGAAAAACTGGGCTTACCATCCAATTGGATAGGATGTTCATACTAAGCTGAAGTATAAGTTCCTCTCCAATCAGAACCTCTAGTAAACGGTATTTTGGTTTCCTAAACCTAGATGCACCTCCTTAACTGAAGTACTAAGTAAACTTTCCTAAACCCCCTTCCCAAAAGAAAATACTCTTTAAGATAAAAGAATTTCCACAAGAATAAATCCTTGTACAAAAAAGAAGAACCAAGATTAGTAGACTCTTCTTTAAATATCATGTTTTTTTTTCCAAATAATGAGTCCATAAACAATATTAATATGCTTATCAACCAAATGATGAAAATGATAATATTTCCTCAAAAGAATCACTCCTTGCTTATATATATATTTTTACTATCATAAGACGATAGATATTATTATCTCATATCCCAAATATATTCTATACAAACATGGAGTTATGCCATGCTTATCCTAAACAAATCTAAAACTATATCATACTCAATATAGGTTCATATAGCGGGTTTCATTATAATAAACGCCACTTACTTTTTATAACATAAAAAAATCTAAGCTATATCATGCTTATTCTATGGTCATAAGTAAAGCTATTATGGACAACATAAACAAAGCTAAAACTATATGACTTTATTATAACAAACACCGCTTGCTTTTTATAACATAAACAAATCTAAGCTGTGCAATAAAATATTTATAGTTCATAAATAACATTATGAGCATATATACTTTGGACTAAAATACTCATTAACACCCATTGGCAATAACCCAAGATCTCTTGGCGTGATATAAAAAAGGCAATACTCTTTAATATCCTGAGGCAATAACCTAAGACCTCTTGGCATATTATAAAACAAGATATTATAATCCTTATATACATAAATATATCCACATGAAGATGAATAATAAACGACCCTTTAAAATAGTAGGTTGTTTTTCTCATAGAAGAGGTAATACAAATAATTATAGGAAGAACCCATTGTTAATAAAATAGGAAGGAAAAAGGGTGGAGTTTTTCGATGGATTCGTAGAACATTTATATTCTCTTTCATTCGCAGATTCATCACATATTTTAACTTATAAAATTCATTCGCAAGTTTTGAACGACTTGGTTTAACTCCGATTCTGGGATTATCATCAAGTTTAGCTATATATATATATATATATATATATATATATATATATATATATGTATATTCACCCAAATCGTAATTAAGCTCAGTGCATGTTCAGGTTTAGCCACACAAATACGTTCATATCGAGTTCAGTTCTATTAATAAATTATATTTTCTTAACTTATATATTCCTGTAGTAGGTTTGGAACACCAACTTGATCTAAAGACAGAACTGAAGTTATCATCCAAACTTACCTACGTTAATCACTTTATGAAATATAGAATTTATCAAAGAAGCAAAACTAGATTGGATCCGCAACCAGTGATAGGGTAGTTAAATTTTTCCCAATCCAATCACGGCAGCAATACACAGATGAACCAAGGCATTCAAAAGGACGTTTGCAGAAAAGATAAACATGGTGTAATATATATAATAAGATTATTAAGAGAGATAACCACGGTCATTCAGCTTTAAAATGGAAGTAGACTGGTGATTTTACTTCTCCATCTCTGCTATAAATATCAATACTTGTAATCTGTATATTGCTTTGATGACATTAGATTTTTAATGGTGTTTTTAATTACAGTTACAGATTCGTACTTTGTAACCTACCCATTACGAGGAAGTGCTTTGAAAGGAAAATCCCTAAACCTACCCATTACGAGGAAGTTCTTTAAAAGGAAAATCCAAAGAATTAGATATTGACAGCTTGAGAGGAAATCTTAGGCCTTGCATAATTTAATAATATCTACTAAATTTATCCTTATCACAAACTCTAAGAGGGTGCCGTGCATCATAGGATATAATTAAATTAAAACTGAGTTGCAGTAAAATAAAATAAAAATTTTCACATATACCAATTGAGATCTTGTGATTATCACAACCGACTGCTATGCAAACGTCAGAAAACCAGAGAGGCTTCTAATCAAAGCCATACCGACATGAATATGACCATAGTTTAAAGGCTGGAATCCAAGCGAAGAACAAATAAATGTAAAATACTTACCAATTCAGCGGCAAGAACGGGAAACTATGCGAGGCGAGAAAGATCAATGGGCTCCTCCAGATAACTGAATATATTCGGCTTTCCTGTCTGAGTCCAGGCGCTCTACCAAACTTAGGGTATCTTCTTCCATGTGTGATAAAGGATGTTCTCCCAGATACTGGCAAGCTTCCATCCAAACTGCTCGATGTTCTATCGGCGTAACCTAGGAACGATCTCGTCGATTAAGATCCTCCTCCATAGACAATGGAAGCCCTCTCTATGAGGCGAAATGGGAACAAGGGAATAAACCCCATGATTCGCTCCATGGTGAGCAAGTGTAACGAAGTCAATTAAATGACATGCAGTCGAGATCCTTTGATTTCATGGCCACAAGAGTGTAATTCAATTTTGACTTATCTTAATTATGTACTTTTCGACTTAAGCTCAATATATCAACTTAAATCATTTTTTTTCCTAGTCGTCTTCTGAGGGGAACCGTAGAGTGTAATTCAATTTTGACTTATCTCAATTATGTACTTTTCGACTTAACCTCAATATATCAACTTAAATCATTTTTTTTACGTACTCTGCATGTTTCCTAGTCATCTTCTGAGGGAAGCGGTTACATACTTTCTCCCTTAGAAGTAACACCGTCCTTAGTGTTACATATTCGCCCAATGTTTTGTGTTTATTTTCCTTCAAGCTCTTATTACTTGCTTCTGCATCTCTTGAGATGTTCTTCAACTTTGTTTTTTTTAATTATCTTCAATTCTTTGTGATTCCCGCCAGCTTTTATCATTCATAACTCTACTCTGTAAGGCATCATAACGTTTGCCTAGAATATCATCATATTCATACATACTTCTAATGTCAATAGAATATTGCATAAGTAAAAACATGTTTTAATCGTCCTCTTGTAGAGTGTCACTTTTATGGAAATTCCTCATGCTTACTTTAATTTTTTAGATTAACATGATTCCATCATATGTTTTTAGGCCACTACCCGAAATATGGAACATGACACTGTATGTCTACTATGATCAACATCAACCATTTAGGCACAAATCAACAATCCAACACTATTTAAATTTAGGATTTATAATGGTTCAAGTATTCTTGTTTACTTTATTTATCAATAGATAAGCACCTTACCTCATAGGAACAAAAACACATATACTTTTTACAAGTATTATTAAATACCTTCTGGTTCCTCTTGGATGCCTTCCATCCAAAACAAACACAGTGCCACCAGTACTCCAAGTACTAATCCAAGCTACCCAACACAAGGACGATACCCCTTCTCGGTTGTATCTCCTACCTATGCTATTCAGGGTGCTTCACCGAGCTCAAGCGCTTCCTTTATCAACACCATGATACCTGGAGGGTCTTCACGAAGCCCATACTCACGTGACAGTCTTTTACAGCATAAATTTGTGTGGAAAGGAAATCTAACCTTATGTATTACACTTAGGCGTCTCTAGGATGCATACTGGTGCTTAGCTCGCTGAGGGGAAACATGTCACTCCTGTACATAAATGTAAACATGTACCTCCTATACAAACTTCGTTTTAGTTTCACATGTACCAAATATCTCTCATGTCATTTGGTTTCTTGCAGTCATGGAACTTTGGTTCCCATCATGGCTCTTTATATTATTTCTATAAATAAGTCTGCGATTCCTGCACTTCGCCATGAATAGTTAGTCACAATATCAAATTGTATAACAATTAATATTTCATGTAACGGTTCCCACCGATAAACAATGTCAATCAACTTTATATGTTATCTTTAATCTTGATGGGCATGAGCAATCGATTTCTTTCCTAATTAAAATTCATAAGTGCAATATAATAATTTGGATCACCCCATTCCTTGCATAACGATGATATAATATTAGTATTTATACCTCTGCACTTTTAACATAACTAATATTCATTTTATTTGATTAGTATATGTACAACCGTAAGAATACATCCATCTATCATCGCTACCCAACTTTTCAAGTGAGCTTCCTTTGTTACAACTCAACTACAACAATGAATAATTCCAATGTTCTCATTTTTCATAACATCATAGAAAATACTAATTGTATCCAAAACTATTTGTTAGCGCAACATTTCATAACATAGTCATAAGGTGAAATTTTTTGTCGTAGAATACTTTCTCTTAGCTTTTCATATAACAATACCAACCAAAGAAAAAGAAAATGATAACATCCTCTCAACAAGTCACTTCTAGTCTTTACACTTTAACCATTATAAGGAAATAGCGATTGGTTTTTTCACGAAATCAAAATGGTACATTATAGGTAAAACCTTTTTAACAACTTTTTAACATGGGATATCCATGGTTTATAAGTACTTAAAGTATTTCACTTTGTAACAAAATGATTCTAGTATACATATTCTTTGCATTACATGTACTTATAATATCCCTCTTTATACATGTGCACCTCTTAATAATTACTAGCTACAATTTATATATTCAAACAAAATATGCCTCTAACATCATCATCATGTTTTTATACTTTTTAGTATCTTGTAAAAGATTTGCAAATCGTTCAACAATGTTTGTTTTTCCAAGTTCTTCCCATACACACCTTTTTTTCTAGTTTAGCCTTTTTAACATAGACATACAATCTATTTTTACTTAATATTAGCACACATGTCATGTTCACTTCCTTCATTGTTTCAATAGGAATTCATATTCACAATTTTTGTTTCTCTTTGTGTTTTGTCTGAAGAATATACCCAACATAAATCTTTCTTGCAATCACTCATCATAGTATCACCCTTTAATCACAATATGTTATCCTTTCCTATTTATTCATTAAAATAGAGGAAAACTATTAGAGAACTCATTTCACTTAGCTTGCCTCTATTAGACATTGAAATTTTTTCAAGAAAGAGAAAAATGAAATCCAATCAAGACATCGCAACTATTCAATTTTCATAGTTCAATAATTTAGAGTCATATAATACATATACCCAAGATACATTTATTAAATTAGTGTTCCTAACCATATGCATAATTCCTACGGTGAATAGGTCACCAACGTTAGTCGAATTACTGAGCTATGTAGCGCAAAAACCCGTGACGAGCACCAAATCTAACGTCTTTACATATATAAAGAATAAATGGAAATCAAGAAAAAGTCACTGAAAAACGAGGTGCTATGCATAATGGTACTATACAGATCATCCTAACCCAATCATTAATTTGACTCAGATTTGAGAATGACTTATCATAAAAGTAATATTAGATAAAAATTATTTTCTTGACTTATCATAAAAGTAATATATAAAAATTATTTTTCATGAGTTAAAGTACTTTGAAAAACATCCTAACTCACCATTTCAATACTGTGGTTTTTCCGATTACATCTCCAACAACCTATCACCACAGAAATTTGGCAACAGAGATCCTAACTCACATTAAGAACTGTTTATATTTCACCCTTTTATATTCTAGAAAAATATATTAAAGATACCTTTGTATAGAGCTTACCCTTTTATATTCTAGAAAAATATATTAAATATACCTTTGTATAGAGCTTAAAACTTTAATCATGCAACCCAATATTACAATTTCTAAGGCATAATAACGAGACTAGCAAGGTACTTATCTGGTTTAATTTCGATAATTGATATGGATAAAGCATGGACCACCTTATCGTAACTTTCCTTGTTTTAGATGACTAATTGGTCACTCTAGTTTGAACATAATCCTCGTCCATCCATAGGTTTCTCGAAGGGACTTTGCACCCCTCATTTACTTCCTATCAGGCAAAAGCTGCAAGGTTAATTTGCCTCCCTCATTACATTTCCTACTAAATGAATTTCAAAATTTAACATGCATTCATCATGACAAGGAGAAAGACATATATAAAATAAATAATAATTTTATTTTCTATTTTCTTTAATTTGCATTCTAATGATCACATTAGTGAGTTCAACATGGATTAGTTATATACTTGAATCATCCCTTAGAATATGAACAACTCGTACGGAAAGTCTTTCTTGATATTTACCTCATTTCTTTCTGTTATGTATAACCAACTAATCATTATTTCTCCAACTTGTACCTTCGGATTTGTGTTCCACCCATAAAGGCCCAAGTGTTGCAACTTGAGAATTCCTCAATGTAAATTCATAGAAAATGGGGTAAATTTTTCTCTTTTACATTTTCAACAAGTCAACCACGTTAGTCTCTTTAGAGTATGAGAGTCACATAATTGTAAAAATAACTAATACATACATTAATAGACTAACATTACAGGTTCTCATTATCTTATCTTAACTCTTGGTCGTACTTCATCTTTCTCATATTGTAAAGATTAGTAACACTTTACTGTAATCTAATGCCATGGTAGTAAGATCTTTCAAATTTTTAATTGCTTACCTAGAAATTAAAATATTAAAATCACAATGTTAAACAAGAAGTATTGAATAATTAACTATCCAAATAACTTTCCTCCATGAAATATGTTGTTGCCCATGGTATTGTCCCATGGTATTGCATGTGATTAAGCCTTTATAAGGCTTGAGGAGGCTCCATTGTAAAATGGTCCGGAGGTGAGCGGTGACTAGCTCGCTTGGCCCAGATGGCTGGTTTTGGTCATGTAATGAAGATCTTCATTGGTGCTAGTTTTCCCCACATGGGGTTTCCAGGGTATATTGTGTGTCTATCTTGAATGTTGCTTGTGATAATGTTTATTTCTCGCTCATATTGTTATTTAATGTTGCTCGGTTTTAACCTAACAACTGGTATCAAAGTCATGGTTTGGCTTGGTTATGCTCGTTGGTGTTTCTATGTTGAATCAAATTGTGAGGTGCATGTTCGGTGGTACCCGACACCCTAGCAGTAATTTTTTGGTCCATGTGAAACTTAGCCGTAGGCAAGTTTGGATTTCTCTGGATGCTAAAATCACAAGGTATCCCTCTTATGCGCAAAGAAGGGATGTTGCATCAAGTGTGGAATGAACCACTAGGTAGGTACGAGGGTGGCAGGTGTACTCGTAGCCTAGCTTGATGTGGATCGGAGAGGTTGATTCTTCGATTGCGGGAGAAATGTGAGATGGTTTAATCTCGGTTTTGGGACCAAGATTGATGAGCCATGTATGTGAAGAGAATTCCTAGAGAACTGGCGGTTACAGCGGCCGATGACCCATGTAATCCGGTAGATGGATTTTTCTTTATATGGACATCAATGACAGAGTTTGGATGTAGGTAAAAAGGGAGCATGACAAAAGATGAGCAAGAAAGCGAGCATGGAAAGCGAGGGGATGAAGTAACGGATGGTGATGGTATAGTCACCATGAAGGCACGTGATTTTTTTTTTTTTGTAATGGAGCGGTTTGCATGTAAATGGGCATATGGCTATAAGACCTGGTAAGGAATGCATACCCCTAGTAACTCACCAGTAAAATTGGGAGATAGACCTAGGTGATAGGGGGGTGTATGTAAGATTCCTCGGTAAATATTTGAGGGGAGTTGGTGATTACTCCAAGTCAAGTTTAAAGGGGGGATTGTTAGGGTTAACCTTGACTCGAGATTGAGTCAAAGGTGGTTTAGGTCTAGCACATGGTTTGGGCACATGGTTTGTTGTTGCCCATGGTATTGTCCCATGGTATTGCATGTGATTAAGCCTTTATAAGGCTTGAGGAGGCTCCATTGTAAAATGGTCTGGAGGTGAGTGGTGACTAGCTCGCTTGGCCCAGATGGCCAGTTTTGGCCATGTAACGAAGATCTTCATTGGTGCTGGTTTTCCCCACATGGGGTTTCCAGGGTATATTGTGTGTCTATCTTGAATGTTTCTTGTTATAATGTTTATTTATCCCTCATTATTATGTTAATGATGCTCGTTTTAACCTAACAACATGTTCCTTTAATTGTATGCTTGTGAAATATGCTCCTTTAATTGTATGCTTGCGAAATATGCTCCTTAGACCATTGTACCAATGTATTGGTAAGAATTTATTGTTTATCATCCATACATTAAATAGCATCATAAAAATTAATAGATATCAACTTAAAAACATAGAAAAAAAAGAGAGACATCATATGGTTCACCCCATCCATGAAGCTACTTCCACTAAAACTTGTTAGTCTTTATATTAATTTATATAAAAAAGATTTACATTTTTTTAAATAGCATCATAAAAATGAATAGATATAAACATAAAAACATAGAAAAAAAAAGAGACATCATACACATGGTTCACCCCATCCATGAAGCTACTTCCACCGTGCTTCCACTAAAACTTGTTAGTATTTATATTAATTTATATAAAACAAATTTACATTTTCGTGGCACCTCCACTACCAATCACTTTCAGCGAGAATATTCACCAATTAAAATTGAAATAACTCATTTACAATACCAATCTCTTTCATCGAGAATACTCACCAATTAAAAATGAAATAACTCATTTACAATACCAATCTCTTTCACCTAGAATACTCACCCATTAAAAATAAAATAACTCATTTACAATAAAGTGGCAAAGTATAATTCAAACTACTTTTCATTAACAAGTATAAACTCGGCTTACCATCGAGTTGGATAGGATGTTCATACTAAGCTGAAGTATAAGTTCCTCTAGTAAAAGGTCTTTTGGTTTCCTAAACCTGGATGCACCTCCTTAAATAAAGTACTAAGTAAACTTTCCTAAACACCATTCTCAAAAGAAAATACTCTTTAACACCATTCCCAAAAGAAAATACTCTTTAAGATAAAAGAATTTCCACAAAAATAAATCCTTGTAAAAAACAAAATTAAATCCTTGTACAAAAACCAAGAACCTTTAAGATAAAAGAGTATCCACAAATATAAATCCTTGTACAAAAACCAAGAACCAAGATTAGTAGACTCTTGTTTAAATATCATGTTTTTTTTTTCCAAATAGTGAGTCCATAAACAATATTAATATGCTTATCAACCAAATGATAAAAATGATAATATTTCCTCGAAAGAGCCACTCCTAGCTTACTCCTAGCTTATATATGTTTTACTATCATAAGACGATAGATATTATTTTCTCATTATCCCAAATATATTCTATACAAACATGGAGTTATGATATACTTATCCTAAACAAATCTAAAACTATAGCATACTCAATATATGATCATATAGCGGATTTCATTATAATAAACACCACTTACTTTTTAAAACATAAAAAATCTAAGCTATATCATGCTTATTCTATGGTCATAAGTAAAGCTATTATGGACAACATAAACAAAGCTAAAACTATAGCATACTTATTATATGATTATGACTTTATTATAACAAACATCGGTTTCTTTTTATAACATAAACAAATCTAAGCTGTGCAATAAAAACCAGCGTAGATCCAAATCCTAGGCTCTATCAAGCACCGAGAGGGATCAATCTCTCTAGGTGCAAAACTCTTTTTAGGTATCACACTCAATGAGCTATCAACTTTGGTGTGTCCTATATATAGCCATTGATTTGATTCAAACCAAAAGACACATATTTTTATTTAAGGTCCACATAGTATTTTTATTATTAATATTTAATAGTATTTTTATTATTAATATTTAATATTATTTATGGCCAACATATAATATTTTTTATTATTTTTTATTTTATTAGGAACGAACATTACAATATATCCCCATACATGGTTTTAAAACCATATGCAAGGCCCTCCTAAAATGATGGGTTGTTTAGGAGGCCTTGCACATGGTCTTAAAACCATTTGCAAAGCCCTCTTAAACCATGTACAATAAAACCATGGGTTGTTTAGGAGGCCTTGCACATTGTATTAAAACCATATACAATTAAACAATGGGTTGTTTAGAAGGATAATTCAATTTTTTTTTATTTTTTTTATTTTGTTTGGTAGGAACATTACAACATCTCCCCCATATTGTGTTTTTTCTGACCCATTTTCTTTTTGGCAGATAATTAAACTTTTACTTTTTTACTTTATTGTTTTGTTAGGTAGGAACATTACAACATCTCCCCCATATTAGGTTGTTTTTATGGCCAACACTTATTTTGGGTGATAATTAATTTATTATTATTATTATTATGTAAGTAACAAAAGTTACAAGATCTCCCTCATTTTAGGTTGTTTTTTTTATCGACATTTATTTTCGCTGATAATTAAAATTTTTATTTTTTATTATTTTGTTAGTAACAAAAGTTACTCAACAAACCTTAAAATATCTCCCTCATATTAGGTTTTTTTTGCCCATTTATTTTAGCGGATAATTAAATTTTTATTTTTTGGGGATATGCTACAAACTTTACATCACGTTACAAGATCTCTCCCATAATATTCACTATCACTATTATTTTTTGCCGACATGTTACAAACTTTACATAACGTTACAGGATCTCCCCCATAATATTCACTATCACTATTATTTTTTGCCGACATGTTACAAACGTTATTAATGTTACATCACGTTCCAAGATCTCCCCCATACTAGGCTGTAGAAGGCCTCTCGGCACAAAAATATTTATAGCTCATAAATAAATTATGAACATATATACTTTGCACTAAAATACTCATTAGCACCCATTGGCAATAACCCAATATCTCTTGGCGTGATATAAAAAAGGCAATACTCTTTAATATCCTAAGGCAATAACCTAAGACCTGTTGGCATATTATAAAACAAGATATTAGAATCCTTAGTACATAAATATATCCACATGAGGATGAATAATAAATGGCCCTTTAAAATAGTAGGTTTTTTTAATAAAAATAATTACAGGAAGTTAGCGTTCAAGAGAACAAACTTTTCTTCTTAACCCAATGTTAATAAAATAGGAAGGATAAAGGGTGGAGTTTTTAGATGGATTCGTAGAACGTTTATATTCTCTTTCATTCGTAGATTCATCATATATTTTTTTAGGGCTGTCTTGCTGGAGCGATCTTGGAGCGATCTTGGAGCTATTAACGTTGATTCGGTCTTGGAGTTTTTTTTTGGAGTAATATTGGAGCAATCTTGGCCGTTGAGTTGGAGCTATCACTGTTGATTTGGACATTGGAGTGATCCTGGAGTAATTCTGGACAATTGTTGGAGCGATCTTGGTTATCAGAGCGTTATTTGGTGTTTTAATGATGGATCTGACATGATTTGTATGACCTGGTGAATGCATTTATTGAATCTTTATTGTATTAAAGTTGATTTCGAAATATGTGGCAGGGTTTCGGGTCATATTAATTGACCATATCATTCTTGACGATATGAACAGTACGTGGTTATACTGTGGGATTTTATTTGTTTACACCTCGTTTGTTGAGATTCTTGAAGTTAGTATTGAGTTTTGGTGGTCAGAATTGTTGTCAGGAACATTTAACACTTGTTCTGATGTATTGACACGAAGATTTGGGTAATGATTATGGTTTGTATGTTGGAGTTGGGATTGCGAAAATCAATTGGAACGATACTCATTGTTTCTCCTACCCATTGTTTCTGTTTCTCTGGCAACAACACTGTCTCACGCTCTGTGTCGTTGTGATACAGAGGTTCTGGCCTTTGTTATGGGATGAATGTTCGTTTATGAGGGTTTCTTTTAGTGTGTTGGAGTGATAACTTGTGTTTGACTTAGCGGTCTCTTCAGTAGATTTATTGATGGCGTGAAGATTTTTAGTACTCGTATCTTGGTGGTTTTTCATCCTTGGTGCTGGTGTCAGGGTTTGAATATCTAATTTGGTATTTTTGCGGTCTCATTTGGAGGACGCTGTCTTGTCTGGTTTCTTTCTGGTGAGTGGAGATTGATCTTTCTTGGCGGCCTCTTCCGGAGATCTATTGATGGTGTGAAGAGTTTTTGTATATGTATCCAGGCGGACTTTTATCCTTGGTGCTGGTGTCAGGGTCTTTATATCTATTTTGGTATTTTTGCGGTCTTTTTTGGAGGACGTTGTTTTGACTAGTTTCTCTCTGGTGAGTGGAGATCGCTCTTTCTTGGAGGCCGTAGTTTCGACAGGGTTTATGCTGATTTCTATTGATTGATTGAGAGGAGAGCGCTTCCCACTGCTGCATCTGTTTTATCCCTATTGCTGGTGTTTATTTCTTGCAGCATTGTGGTTTCAATGGCGAATTCTTGGAGGTAAGCTCTGACTGTTATTACAGTTTTCATTTGAAGTTTGTTTTTGATGATTACTGGACATATGGATTAGGGTCGTTGTGTTGTTATTTTGTTTCGGTGAGTTATAATTGTGAGCATTTAGGATCTATTTTTTGGGATTCTTGAATTTCTCCGTAGCTTGAAGGATCTTGGATTTGGGTTGGGGATTATCTTTGCTGTGATTGTTATTTCGCTTCGGGCGATGAAAAATCTGGCATGTACTCCGCTAGGATGCCTGAAATGTATTAAGCAGGGTTTAGGAGTTGAGAAGCGGGTATTGGCAACTTATGTGCCTTTGCAGTTTAGCCCAGGAGACATGGGAGTGTTTGTTCTCGGTCCGGAAATTGATGTCGTTAATCATGATTCTGTTTTGGATGGGTTTAATTCTGTTTTTGACCGTCTGGATGGCAAAAAGATGGGTGTGCGATCGAATGATATTTGCTTGCCTGTGTTGATTCCTATATCTGCTTGTCCTGTCAGTTCTGTTCTGTTGGGACATTTGTCATGTTTCAAGAAGGGTATAGGTGAGGATAAACGTGTATCTGCGATATATTCTCCAGCGAAGGTTATGGGAGATAGGGATTTGTTATGTATGGGTCCTATGCACGAGGATTTTAATCCTGGTTGTTCGGATTCTGGGAGTTTTCAGGCTTCTTCATGTTTGGAAGGCGGAGTCAAGAGAGGTGGGCATGTTAAACCTATCTCTCAGTTGATTGAACTATATGCAGCGGAGATGAAACCGTTGGTAATAGTTTCTGATGCATCCTTGGTAGTTGGGTCTTGTGATCATGGGACTGTGCCTTCGGTTGTTAAATCAGTACCGGAACGTTTTTTTTCGAGGGGTATTAATGAGGTTATTGATGTTGGTGCTGATCCTTTGTCCGCTGTGGAAACAAATATTTTTTTGAAATCCATTTCTTGCCATTTGGAATCAGAGGTTATTAAGACAGGGCAATGTTCTGCATGCCCGGGGAAATGTATTTTGGTTGGGAACGGGACTTCTTCGTTGAGAACAGGTCTCCATCCAGATACTTTGGGTATCTTGAACTGTGAATTCAAGGGTGCTAGTGATCATATTCATAATGGCTTTGGTTACCCAGTTGACAAATCGGAAAGTCTCAAGGCAGTTGGGATGGATCAAGGGTTTAGTGAAGGTTTGAAGGCTGATTTGGGATTTACTCCTAATTCAGATGGTAATCATGTTTCCATCAGGTCTACGGATTCTAATAATGAACATGGGCATGCTCCTTCATCTTATTTTAGCAAGGGGACTTCTAAGTCTATGAAGCGGCAGCCTAAACCCATTAAGAAGATAAATCCGGTTTTAATGACTCTGGGGGAAGATGTGCTCTTAAATGATATCGTTCTCACCAACGCTTTAACTTTGGTTGGGAGGTTTGGAAGGCATAATTTTAATGCTGAATCTTTGCATGGGTGGGCTGATAAGGCTTGGAATGATCCTATTAGCAATCGTCCTGAGATTTATATGCTTCCAAGGGGCTGGATAGCATTTAAATTTTCTTCTGTGGATGACGCTGATAGGATTCTGGTAGGAGTTTGGAGATGGGATAATGCTGGCCTTCTCATCAAGCGATGGACGCCCTTATTTGATCTGTGGAAGGAAAGGTATGATCAAGTTCCTATTTGGGTCAAACTCCCAAACTTACCCTTTGAATACTGGTCTTCTTATTTTTTCAGACTTGTTGGTAATACCTTGGGATCACATTTGGAAACTGATTTTACTTATTTGCATTCTGGGGTTTGCTGTATGGGCCGGGTTCTTGTTCTGTTAGATTTTCATTTTGGATTACCTGCTGAACTGGTCATTAAAAAGGGTAGTAGTGATATCTATCAGCCACTGGATTATATGGGAATTCCCTTTAGATGTTATAGATGCCATGGGTTTGGACACTTGGCACATGAATGCTCTCTCCCCTTTAATAAACTTTATTCTACCAAAGTTTGGAGAGTAAAACAAGGTGGGAATCAATCTGATGCAAAGGTTGGATCATCTGTGGAAGAGAATTTGGACATGCATTCTGGTTCCCTTGAGCCTGAACCTTTACCCAAACTTAAATCTTTAAGCATTTCCAATTCACTGGACGAACTTGGTAACTTTCCATATCTTAGACAATCCTCTGTGGCCTTATCTTCTGCTGATCTGAATAATTCATTGAAGGACCTGGGTTTTGTATCTCCTTGTAAGGCCTCTCCCATTGTTAGCAAGGGTTATTATCTTCGCTCATGTTTGAAATCTGTTCAGGAGGTTTTTCGGCCTATCAGGGATAAATCTGGGATTCATAAAGCAGTTAAAGGGTTGATTGGGGATGAAAATGTTATACATTCTGTGATGAATGGTATTGGGGCGCTTAGAGCATCTGCCCTTAATAAGGTTTCCATATGATCCTTTTGAGTTTAAATGTTAGGGGTTTGGCTAGCCTATCCAAGAAATTAGCGGTTAAAAGATTTAGCGATCAACATGTAGTTGATGTTATTTTTTTACAAGAAACAATGATTGAGGGGTGCGTTCTGGTTCAAGAATTGGAACATATGATTCATGGTTGGTAGTTCATTTCGGTGGATGCTATGGGTAGATCGGGTGGACTTATTTTGGGCTGGAAGTCTTGTAATTTTCTCTTTCATAATGCTTGGGCCATGAAAGTAGGGTTGTATGCTGTTTTATTTTCTTATGACTTACAAAAGGATATATCCTTTGTTAACCTATATGCGCCTTATCAGGACAGGGTAACTTTTTGGAATAATTTGATTAAGATGGATTGTTTCTCATCTCCATTTTTAGTTTTTGGGGGCGATCTTAATTTTTCCTTGGGACTTTCTGAAATCTGGGGGGTTAAAGCATAAGTCAATCCTTTAACTAATTTTTTTCATAATTTGTTGGAGAGCTTGGGGATTGTTGACATCAATCCTTTGGTGTCTATTCCTACCTGGAGTAATCGTAGAGTTGGTTCTGAGGGTATTTGTAAAATGTTGGATCGTCTCTTAGTATCTGCTGATTTCCTTCTTAAACAATGGATTGGGTGTGGCAGTGTATCTGATCATCAACCTGTTTTCTTGCAAATTTCTTCTCAGTCTCCTAAGGCCCATTGTCCTTTCAAGTTTAATGCAGGTTGGTTGGATCATATTGACTTGGTTGAAGCATTAAAATATTCTTGGGTTCTCTTTGATGCTCGGTCAGCTTTATCTCCTGTTGCTCAATTTAGTGAGAATCTTAAATGAATTAAAACAATTTCTATTAAGTGGTCCATGAATAAAAATTCCCAGAATATTAAAGATTTGGTTGAGATTGAACTTGAGTTGAAAAGATTTTATGACAGGAATAATTTTGGTTTTATATCAGAGGTGGATAAATATTTACTGATTGAGATTGAATCACGTAAGAGCTCTATTCTTCTTTGCTGGGAAAAGGAAGCTCGCCAGAAAAGTAGGGCGTTATGGTTGAGTTGTGGTGATGACAATACTCCTTTTTTTCACAAATTTGCTGCTTATAGAAAATGTCACAATTCTATTTGGAAACTCTATGATGATTCTGGAAATCTTGTGGAAGGATCTGAGGCTATAGCTGAGGTTGGGATTCAACATTTTGAAAGCCTGTTTAAAGAAGAAGATGACCTCCATCTTCCAGAGATTGTTCATAGTGCTGGTCATTTCCCATCATCTGTCTCTGAGGATGAAAATGTTGAGCTAATGCAGGCTATTACTCTTAAATATATCAAGCATATTTTATCCATCAGCAAAAATGATAAGAGTCCTGGACCAGATGGTATTCCTGTTGAGGTGTATAGATGTTTGTTTGATGTTTTGGGTGAGGATCTTTTAAGGGTCATTGAATTGTCCCGGATAAGTGGAAAAATCCCTGGTGTCTTTAATTCTACTTTTATTGCCCTAATCCCTAAGACTGATCGTCCCTTATCTTTTGAGGAATTTAGGCCTATATCTCTGTGTAATTTTGTATACAAAATTATTGGTAAGATTATCTCGATCATAATCAGAAAGGTCTTGGGTAGATGTATTTCTGGTGAACAGTTTGGGTTCTTGCCGGGAAGGCAGATTCACGATGCTGTAGGTGTCATTCAGGAAGGTATGCATTCTATGCATGTTAAATCCTTAAAAGCTGTCATGATTAAGATCGATATATCTAAAGCTTATGATCGAGTTAGCTGGATCTATCTTTGGGTTATTCTAGCAAAAATGGGATTCATAGGAAATTTTATTGCGTGGGTTATGAGTAGTCTATCTTCTGTATCTTTCTCTTTGCTCATCAATGGTGTTGCTACCAATTTTTTAAAATCTGGTAGGGGACTCAGACATGGGTGTCCTTTGGCACCACTTCTGTTTCTTATTGTGGTTGAAGGCCTTGGGAGGGCTATTCTTTATGCTAAACTCTGTGAGACTTATCAAGGTTTATCTTTTGGTAATGATACAGTTTTAACTCATGTACTCTTTGTGGATGATATTGTTATGGTTAATGATGGTTCTGAACAATCTCTCTCTACTCTTTATGAGATTTTAATGCATTTCTGTAAGGCATCTGGGATGCTAATAAATGCTATTGGATGCATTTCTGGGTACCCATGGGAGTCATAGACAAAATCAGAAAGCTTTGTTTTAATTTTCTTTGGGCTGGTAAACATAACTCTTATGGTTTACCCTGTATTTCATGGAAGTTACTTGCTATGCCTAAATCTATGGGTGGATGGGGACTTAAAGTCCCTGTTTTATTTGCCAAGGAACTTGCAGCAAAAAATGTCTGGAATATCATTCATGGTTCGGGATTATGGGTTAAGATTGCAATACAGAAATATATTTATCCAATGAATATTCTGGATTGGATTAGATCAACTGATAAAAAGAAAAAGAACATTTTTATTTGTTGGAAAGCTATTCTTTGGGCATTTGATCTCATTGGAAATTTTCTGGTCTGGAAGATTGGTGCTGGCAATGCTGTTCGTATTGGTTTAGATCCGTGGTCTGGATGTAAATGGAGACATGCTCTATCTTGTCCTATGATAGAAAAATTACATATGGTTGGTTTTCATTTCATTTCTAATATTGGAATTCATTGTATATCTGGTTTGATGTCTCAAAAATGGTTATCTGCAGATACCATTGGATTTACTGACCCTCTTGAGATTGATGCTTGGAATGGATATAGTGCCATTTTCAAGTCTAGCAATGTTAGACTCTTTGTTGCAGCTGATTGTCTTATTTGGAATTCATCTAAAATAGGTAAGTATTCTGTTAGAATAATCAACCCATAGTTTACTACCTTAGACATTAATTTAATTATTTTTGTCTTATTTGCCTAGTTCATGTGTCCCACCTTATGCAAGTTGTCAATTACCTATCCATAGTGGTCCAAATTGCCTAATTTGACCCATGTAGCGCTTGGGAAACCTCAAGGAATCAATTCTACTTTATTCCTAGTCTCCTAGGCACCCTTCTGCTTTTTTGCTTTATTGCCTGCTTTTTCAGTGTTTTAAGGCAATAGGGAAAGTTTGACTAGTGAGGTGAACTAGTTTTTTGTCCTCTTCATCCTCCACTCTTTTCTCCTTGGAAAAGCATGTATGAGTTGTAATTCCCTCACTCTTTATCTTGCCTAATCCATTTTTCTAATTTGCGAGCTCCATGACAGATTTGGGATCAACTTTTTACACCTATGGGGGATTTGCTTAATTTTAGTAAGCTTGTTTTATGCTAGATTCGAATTGCTCCTCATGCATTCGAATCCCTGATGTATTTTATTTATACAACAACCTATTATTTTACAGGGTTGGCTATTGTACACTGAGTTAATACAGTTTAGTGTTCAGCTCCAATTTTAGTCTCTTTTGTCAGTGATTTTGCATGATCAATTGTTAATTGTTGTGAGTAAAATTAATCTATCACTGGGTTCAATTTCCACATGGTATCAGAGCCATTGTAGATCGATTTATCTCCTTCAAAATTGTTTTGCAGGTTCGACATCAGTGACTGGGAGCCTTCTACTGACAGCCGGGATAGATTTTCTAAGCTATGGATCAATCACAGAAAACTATCTTGACTCCCTTCAATTTCTTTGAATGGAAAGCAAAGATGGAGATACTGTTGAGAGTGAAAGGCCTCTACAGGGTGACTATGGGAAAAGAAGCAGAGCCTAATGCAGCTGCAGAGAAGATAAAATGGCACAACAGGAGGGATGAGGCCTATGGTCTCCTGTGTTTGTATATTTCCAGAGACCTCCTTTTCCATCTTGATGGATTGACATCACCGAATCAAGTATGGGAGAATCTTGCTGATCTTTTTGGAAAGACAGATGAGATGAGGGGACATCAAATTGAAAATGAGCTGATTTCTCTGAGTCCAAATAGCTTTGAATCCCTGCAGCTATATTTCTCCAAGTTCAAAGCACTTGTTTTGCAGCTGAAACAGTGTGGGATCGAAAAGAAGGATGATAAGCTCATCCTGGCCATTCTCTCGAAGCTAGGCCCTGACTATTCAAAGTTTGTTTTGACCTTCTATGCCACAAAACTGACAGCTCGAACCTGGAAGATGCCTAGCCTTGCAGATTTCATGGAATCTCTCACACAAGAACATGATAAGCTGGTGATGATGGGCACCATCAAACCATCCAAAGATCAAGCTCTGATTGCTGGATATTCAAAGGTGGATTCAAAAAGAAAAAAGAAAGCTAAAAATCCACCTGAGCAAAAGAGAGACAAGAAATAGTCTCCGGAGGAGCCACAAGGTTCCAAGAAGAAATACCAGAAGAAGAAAAACAAAGGTGAAATGAGCAAGTGTGCATACTGCAATAAGGGCAATCACACTGAAAGCTCTTGTATGAAGAAGCAAATAGACATGCTGACCCAACTCTTGGAGAAGAATGGCATCTCCCTTCCAGAAATCTCAAAGAAGAGAGAAGGAGGATCAAGTTCAGATGACAGAGAGAGAGTTCATGCATTGGTTGCTGGCACATCAAGCTCACCCAGTTTTATCATTGATTCTAGAGCTTCAAGACACATGGTTTCGACCAAGGAGGCCTTATCCTCACTTGACATGTCGAAAGGACCACCTATAGTACTGGGAGATGACTCCCTCACTGAAATTTTGGGCAAAGGGAGGATTGATCTTGATCATGGTCAGTTCAGCAATGTGTTGTATGTGCTTGGTCTTGCCTCCAACCTCTTGTGAGTGTACCAGATGACCCACACTGTGTCTCCTAAGAAAGTCATATTCTCCCCTGATGAAGCTGAGATCACAGAGATCTCAAGTGGTAGAGTCATTGCAAAAGGAGTTGAAAATCATGCTCAAAAGGTATACATGTTCTCACACTTCCTACCTTACTCAAACCCCTCTTCTCTTTTGATTCATGCTAATGAAGCAAGCAAGATTTGGCATGAAATATTTGGCCACCTAAATTACAAGTATCTTTCTGATCTTAGTGAAAAAGAGATGGTCATAGGGTTTCCCAAGATAAAATTTTCCAAAGGAGTCTGCCAAGGTTGTATCCTAGGAAAACACCCAGAGCACAAATTTGAGAGAGCTAGTCATGAGAGAACCTCTGCACCCCTCTATCTGATCCACAGTGATGTTGCTGTCCCATTCCCTCATATGTCCATGAGTCAGCCCAAACATGCATTGAATTTCATTGATGACTTTTCCAGGTATTGCTGGGTTCACTTCCTGAAACACAAGTCTGAAGTTTTTGGCCTATTCAAAGTCTTTAAGGCTTTGGTTGAGAACCAGTCTGGAAGGAAACTCAAGGTCCTTAGATCTGACAATGGTGGTGAGTATGTCAAGTCTGAGTTTATTAATTATTGTGCAGATGTAGGTATTCATATGTAGCATTCTATCCCTTACACACCACAGCAAAATGGTGTTGCTGAGAGGAAGAACAGATCACTGAAGGAGATGGCAACATGCATGATGGAGGCCAAAACTTTGCCACCAAAGTACTGGGCCAAAGCTATCAACTAGGCATCTTATATTCAGAATAGGGTACCTCATAAAAAACTTGATCATATGACTCCCTTCGAATCATGGAGTGGGCACAAGCCAGATGTGACCCATTTCAGGATTTTTGGCTCAAAGGCTTGGGCTAGGATTCCAACAGAGAAGAGGAAGGCTTTGCAGCCCCAAAGCCAAGAGTGTCTTTTTGTTGGATACTCTGAAGATTCAAAAGGGTACAAACTGATAAATTTGAGCACAAACAAAGCCTTCATCGAAAGGTGTCTTCAGTTTGAAGAAGAACCCCTTGCAGCAGTGGAAGTTGGAGAAGCCTCTTCTCCACCTGAACCTCAGGAAGTAAGTAAAGAGTTTGTTGAACATGATGATTCTGATTTGTCTAATGGAGATGAGTTTATTGCAGACCCTAACATCCCTACAAGGCCAAAATGGGCAGCCAAGACACTACATGCAGCAGGAGAGCTAGCTGGGGATCCCAATGACCCAAGGAGGACTAGATCTCAATTTGAGAGTGGTCTGTGCATGAAGGATCCTATGTTTGCTGAAAAATTCTATTTGATGGTGGAGTTTGATCCTCAAACATATGAAGAAGTAGCAGGAGATCAGGTCACTCCAGAAGAGCAACACATGGGAGCTAGTGGATCTTCCCCCAGGGAGAATGTTAGTCCAGTGTAAGTGGGTCTATAAGACCAAATTTGCTGCTGATGGTTCACCACTGAAGTACAAGGCCAGATTGGTAGCCAAGGGATACTCATAGGTTCATGTCATATATTACAATGAGACCTTTTCCCCAGTACCAAAGATGGATTCCATCATGCTAGCCTTAGCCATTGCAGCCTCAAGGAAATGGGAGGTACATCACATGGATGTAAAATGTGCCTTCCTGAATGGAGATCTCACTGAAGAGATATATATGCAGCAGCCTCAAGGTTTTTCTACTAACCCTTCTCTTGTGTGTAGGTTGAGAAAGTCATTGTATGGGCTAAAGCAAGCCCCTAGGGCTTGGTATGCCAAGATCGATAGCTTCTTGCTATCACTGAATTTTGTTCGGTGCAAATCAGATCCAAATGTCTATTTGAAGTTAGTTAATGGTTCATTAATTATCATTGTGTTATATGTTTATGACCTCCTTATTACAGGAAGCTCAAAGGCTAATATTGCTTCCTTAAAAGGAGCTATGAACCAAGCCTTCTCCATGACAGATTTGGGGCTCTTAAGTCAATTTTTGGGGCTTGAGATTGCTCAAACCAAAGCTAGAATCAAGGTGCACAAGTCCAAATATGCCTTGGACTTGCTGAAAAAATTCAGAATGAAGGATTGCAAAGCAAGAAAAACTCCTTTCCTTTCAGGAGTGAAGCTGGAAGAAGCTGATTCTTCACCTATGGTAAACAATACACTGCATAGGCAATTGATTGGATGTTTGTTGTATCTGACACATACTAGAACTGATATTTATTATGCAGTAAGTGTGGCTTCTAGATACATGGATCAGCCTCATGAGATCCATTGGAAAGAAGCCAAAAGGATCCTTAACTTTGTTCAGGGAACAAGGACACATGGGATCTTCTATAAAGCAAAATCTGATCTTGATTTGATTGGATTTACTGACAGTGATTGGGCAGGTGATAGCACAGACATAAATTCCACATCAGGATATGTGTTCATGCTTGTAGAAGGGCCAATCATCTGGTCAAGCAAGAAACAGAATGCCATTGCACTCTCATCTACAGAAGCAGAGTACATAGGAGTTGTTAATGCAACAACTCAATGTTTATGGTTGCAGGGATTACTTGGAGAGTGTGGTTTCGAATCAGAGTACTCAACTACCATCTACTGTGATAACCAGAGTACCATTCAAATCTGCAAATATCCAGTTCAGAAGCAGAGAACCAAACACATTGAGATCCATATGCACTACATCAGAGAGCTTGTGCATGATGGCACCATTCACCTACTCATCTGTTCATCTTCTATACAAGTAGCTGATATCTTCACCAAATCATTTTGTGAGAATACCTTCAGCAATCTCAAATCACTGCTGGGGATTTCTGATCATGCTGTGAAGCATGAGTGAAGACAAGATTTCCAAATTTTGTTTTATAGTCCATGTTTAAGGGAGGATTTTCCCAAGTTGGTTTTGCCTCTTTCCTTGGTTGTATGGACATGCAGTATGTAAAAGGGTGAATAAGCCTTGTTGCTAGGCCCTATAATTTTCTGATATATTACTCATAAGTCAGGATTAAGGGGGGGTGTTAGAATAATCAACCCATAGTTTACTACCTTAGACATTAATTTAATTATTTTTGTCTTATTTGCCTAGTTCATGTGTCCCACCTTATGCAAGTTGTCAATTACCTATCCATAGTGGTCCAACTTGCCTAATTTGACCCATTTAGCACTTGGTAAACCTCAAGGAATCAATTCTGCTTTATTCCTGGTCTCCTAGGCGCCCTTCTGCTTTTTCTGCTTTATTGCCTGCTTTTTCAGTGTTTTAAGGCAATAGGGAAAGTTTGACTAGGTGAGGTGAACTAGTTTTTTGTCCTCTTCATCCTCCACTCTTTTCTCCTTGGAAAATCATGTATGAGTTTTCATTCCATCACTCTTTAGCTTTCCTAAGCCATTTTGCTAATTCGTGAGCTCATGGTAGATTTGGGATCAGCTTTTTACACCTATGGGGGAATTGCTTAATTTTAGTAAGCCTGCTTTATGCTAGATTCGAATTGATCCTCATGCATTCGAATCCCTGATGTATTTTATTTATACATCAACCTATTATTTTACAGGGTTGGCTATTGTACACTGAGTTAATACAGTTTAGTGTTCAGCTCCAATTTCAGTCTCTTTTGTGAGTGATTTTGCATGATCAATTGTTAATTGTTGTGAGTAAAATTAATCTATCACTGGGTTCAATTTCCACATATTCTCCTGAAGAGGGTTATACTGAACTTATGAATAGAGAAGTGGACTTGATCTGGTGGTGGAAGGTCATATGGAAGATGAAGTGTCCCCTAAAAACAAAAAAATTTAGTTGGTTTCTTCTTTTTGGTAAAGCATTGACCTGGGATGTTCTCTATATGAGGGGTAGAGAAGGTCCTGGAAGGTGGTTTTTATGCAAACAGAGTTGTGAATCCAATTTTCATATTGGTTTGGATTTCCCTTTTACTCAATCTGTTTGGTCAATTATTGAGGATCATTTGAAACTTAATAATTTATGGAATGGAGAGTCCCTATCTGTTTGTTTTAAAAACTGGTGTTTTATTACAAATGTGGTATTTATCAAACCTTTACCAATCATTGTACTTTGTTTTATATGGAAAGCAAAAAATAGGTCTTGTTTTGAGGATCTTGTCACAACCCCTGCACAGGTATCTAGCTATAGCTTGGGTATGATGAAGAATTTACCACAGTCCATATCTGTGGCCTCTATCAAATCAATTTTTGTGGAAGAAATTGATAAAACTTTTGCATGGGGTTATTTTGATGGATCTGCTGCTGGGGAACCAATGATTTGTGGGGCTGGAGGTATATTGTTCATATCTGATATTCATTATGTTTCTTTCAAAGTAGGTTTAGGTTTGGGTACTAATAATTATGCAGAATTATGTGCCCTTAAGCTTCTTCTTAGGCTGTCTCGGATGCATAATTTGGATAAAATTCAAGTTTTTGTGGATTCCCAGTTAGTTATAAACTGGGCATCTGGTAAGTATCTATTACTAAATACTGAATTAGCCATGATTCTTCAAGATGTTCACTGTTTAGCTCACAGTCTTGATTATGTGTCTTTTAAACACATTTATAGGGAACAAAACTATAAAGAAGATGCTTTGGCTAAAGCAGGTGGTAGCATTCTTGAAGGATCTTGGAGTATTTGTGAACAGAGAGGCAAAGACAATGTGGAAACCTTTCAGGTTTTCTAGTTTATGAAGCTCAGGTTCTATGGTACTGTGAGCTGTCTGATTTGCAGTTTAAATGTGACAGTTTTTTCTTGATGAAGGCTTCTTGTTATATGATTTTTTCTGATAGTTCTTGTGAATACTTTGTTGGTTTGATAATATGGTGATTTAAATGCTTGAGCATTTATGGTTTAATCTGATGTGATCAGCTCCTGATTTATTGGCTTCACCCTTGATATATGATGCTTTGGCTGAAAATATTATGCTTCATCTTTCCCCTCTGGTGATTTACAAGCAAACATATCGAGAGCATGACCTACGGGCTGATGGCCTCTTAATAAGTACTGAAATGGATATGAATTTTCATCGAAACACTGGATGTATCACTGGATGACATGGAAACATGGCCAATTTTTTGCTGCTGGATTTTTGTACAGCATTTGTTATCGGTTAATGCTTTATTAGTCATGTTGAGACTACTTCAGCCAGCTAGTTTTGCTTTGGTCTTTTTTGCTTGTGATCACTTTCAATTCACAGTTTATCTGACCTGATTGATCAGGAATGATGAAAAAAGTATTCTATGATCAGACTTATTTCTCTATCTGCTGGATTGTTGTTAGCTTGATGATTTGTTTTTATTTTTGCTGAAATGTAATGATACATTATACTTTCCATGAGGCAGTTTTCTGTATGTAATGATAACTTTATTGTTGGGTCAGATTTTGGATTTAAAGGTACATTGTGCTCTTCTTGAGGCAATTATCTGTATGTAATGTCAACTTTTTAGTTGGTTTTTTTTTGGTATAATGGACATTTAGGGCCATTTGCTGAATGTGATTAAAATATTTACGAATTTTTTCTTTGGAAAAAGATTCATCATATATTTTAACTTATAAAATTCATAAAATTCATTCGCAAGTTTTGGACGACTTGGTTTAACTCCGATACTGGGATTATCATCAAGTTGAGCTATATATATGTATATTCACCCAAATCGTAATTAAGCTCAATGCAAGTTCAAGCTCAATGCAAGTTCAGCTATATATATGTATATTCACCTAAATAGTAATTAAGCTGAGTGCAAGTTCAGGTTTAGCCATCAAATATTTTAACTTTTAAAATCCATTCGCAAGTTTTGAATGACTTAGTTTAATGCCGATACTGAGATTATCATCAAGTCCAGCTATATATATGTATATTCACCCAAATCGTAATTAAGCTTAGTGCAAGTTCAGGTTTAGCCACACAAATAAGTTCAGATCTAGTTCAGTTCTATTAATAAATTATATTTTCTTAACTTATATATTCCTGTCGTAGGTTTGGAACACCAACCTGATCTAAAGACAGTACTGAAGTTATCATCCAAACTTAACTATGGTAATCACTTTATAAAATATAGATTTTATCAAAGAATCAAAACTAGATTGGATCTGCATCCAGTCACAAGGTAGTTAAATTTTTCTGAAGTTATCATCCAAACTTAACTATGGTAATCACTTTTTAAAATATATATTTTATCAAAGAATCAAAACTAGATTGGATCCGCATCCAGTCACAGGGTAGTTAATTTTTTACTAATCCAATCACGACATTAATACACAGATGAATGTAGGCATTCAAAAGGACGTTTGCAGAAAAAATAAACATGGTGTAATATATATAATAAGATTATTAAGAGAGATAACTACGGTCATTCAGCTCTAAAATGGAAGTAGACTGGCGATTTTACTTCTCCATCTTTGCTATAAATTTCAATACTTATAATCTGTATATTGCTTTGATGACATTAGATTTTTAATGGCATTTTTAATTACAGTTACAGATTCGTACTTTGTAACCTACCCATTACGAGGAAGTGGGAAGTACTTTGAAAGGAAAATCCCTAAACCTACCCATTGCGAGGAAGTTCTTTAAAAGGAAAATCCGAAGAATTAGATATGGATAGCTTGAGAGGAAATCTTAGGCCATGCATAATTTAATAATCTCTACTAAATTTCTCCTTATCACAAACTCTAACAGGTGCCCACAAACTCTAACAGGGTGCCGTGCATCATAGGATATAATTAAATTAAAACTAAGTTACAGTAAAATAAAATAAAAATTTCCACATATATCAATTGAGATCTTGTGATTATCACAACCGACTGCTATGCAAATGTCAGAAAACTAGAGAGGCTTCTAATCAAAGCCATTGTGACACAAATATGACGATAGGTTAAAGGCTGGAATCCAAGATAAGAACAAATAAATGTAAAATACTTACCAATTCAGCGGCAAGAATGAGAAACTATGCGAGGTGAGAAAGATCAATGGGATCCTCCAGGTAACTAAATATTCCGCTTGCCTGTCTGAGTCCAGGCGCTCTACCAAACTTAGGGTATCTTCTTCCATGTATGATGAAGAATTTTCTCCTAGATACTGGCAAGCTTCCATTCAAACTACTCGATGGTAGATCGACAGAACCAAGGAACGATCTTGTAGATTAAGATTCTTCCATGTATGATGAAGAATTTTCTCCCAGATACTGGCACGCTTCCATCCAAATTGCTTGATGGTCGATCGACGGAACCGAGGAACGATCTTGTAGATTAATATTCATCCATGTATAATGAAGAATTTTCTCCCAGATACTGGCAAGCTTCCATCCAAACTGTTTGATGGTCGATCGGCGTAATCGAGGAACGATCTCGTAGATTACGATCCTCCTGCATAGACAATAGAAGCCCTCTCTATGAGGCGAAATGGGAACAAGGGACGACGATTCATAGCACCGCTCAAGCATTCCATCCCCCCACTACGAAGAATCCAACGCTTTTATAAACACAAAACCTTTTGCCTACACTTAGACAAGTGGCATCCATGCATTTTACACCCTTCACCTTCCAAGGGAATAAATCACATGATTCGCTCCATGGTGAACAAGTGTAATGAATTCAGTTAAATGAAAAGCAGTTGAGATGCTTTGATTTCATGCCACAAGAGTGTAATCCAATTTTGACTTAAGAAATTATGTACTTTTAGACTTAAGCTCAATTTATCAACTTAAATCATTTTTATTTTTTTACTTACTATGCATGTTTCGTAGTGGTTTTTTGAGGGGATGTTACAAAAAGATTCTAGATCCATATCTAATCATAAGCTTCTTTATGTAGTTGGAAGTGGTGCTGGAGTTCTAGAAGAAAAAAGAAGAACTAGGTCCTAGTATCAGAATTAACATGCTACACTATCTCTTACAGATTCGCTCTCTACAAAATGTTGCAGCAAAGTTCTAGGTCAGTTTTACTTGATGATGGTGAATGATTAGCTACATGGCCCACAGAAGTAGAGATTTGATCATTCCCTACCTTCACCATACAGCAGAACCAAACAAAGTCATCAGTTCAGAAGTACATTGAGAGGTCCACTGATGGACCATGTTGCTGCATAGAGATGCAATGTTTTGCAGCAGTGTTTTTCTCAAGTTATTTTTCTAAGGAGGAAGTTTCTTTCTTCTAAAGATATCTTGCATATTGCTATTTTCCTGCTTTTTTTTGGGGGGGGGGTGTTTCCCATGAGGTTTTCCCCTGTTTCCTCAGTTGTAATAACATTTTTTATTATCTTCTAGATTGTATTTGGGTGACCGATGGTCTTGTTACCAGGGCCCATAGTTATCCAAGTTAGGATTCATGGGGGGTGTTAGGATTATTAATCCTCCCTTGGTCAAATGTCTATTAGATTAATTATTGCCTAACTTAGGAACCTTAAATTAATTAAATGAGTCCACTAGTGAAATTGGGTCCACATGGCCCAATGGGGCCACATGTACCAGTCATTGAAGTGTGGGGAACACTACTAGAGGTTAAATTCCACTTACTACATGTGCATGCATAAGTTAGGATGCCTCCTAGACCAATCCCTACATTTTATGACCACTAGGAGTCCCGACACCAACCTACTTCAGTGAGTTCGTGTTAGCACTAGTTAGTCTTAATTAGCCCTCAGTTACAATCAGTTACTTCACAGTCAGTTAGGATAGCACTACTAATGCATGGATAATGCATGGTTGCAGGAGTGATTTTCCTACCTACCTCACTCTTAGTTGCACTGAGTTAACTAGTTGCACCTAGTTAACTAGTTGTTACTACTTGTTGGAGTTATTGGTCATCGGGGAGTTGTCTATTTGGACTCCGATATTGATTGGGAGACCTTGAGTTAGAGATTCAGTTAGATACAGTCTTATCCACTTGGAGGATTCAAATTCATTACTCATGCATTCAAATTCTACCTATGTAAACTATATTGTACACCGGATACTATTATGATGAATATATTGTAAATTCCTGAGCAATACTTGTCTGTTTCCTGTGTGGTTTGTTTTTCTTAGTTTGTATATTCATTCTCCATTCAATTGCTGCAACATTATCAGAACTCTCTACTTGAAGATCTTAATGGCATTCAAATTCTAATAGAGGTTGTGGTTATTGAGGAGATGAGGGTTGGATGGAATGATATAGGGTAGATGGATGGAAGTTATGAAGGGACTGTGAGGGAAGACGAGGGAGGAAGTGGTATTATGAGAGGAGGAGAAAGGTTTTGGCAAGAGAAGAGGTAGAGGACAGGAGAGAGTCCTGCTACGACCAAGACGCGAGGCTACGAAGGAAGGCCACATGGAACAAAGTGACCCTACAACGATGAAGGAGATGACCAGGCTACGCTCAAGCTCGAGGAAAGGTCGACATAGAAACACAAAATACCCACACCTTCGTACACTATGCCACACTCAGGAAGGAACATGAGTTCAACTTTGCCGTGTCCGACGTGTTAACACACTCTAATAGTAGCGGATCAACAACTGTAGGAAGAAGGCCCAGGATGGCGGGCGATGATGCAAAATTACCCCTATTCCATGGAAACGGGATTGAGGACCTTGACCAATAGTAGTGCTTGTGTGAAGCAGTGTGGACTGTAAAAAAAACTACAAATGATGAGGTCAAGAAAGGTCAAATGGCGATGAACCTTCGAGGTTACGCACTGGATTGGTTCATGAAATTTGTACAAGTTCCTACAGGGGCTCCAGTGAAAACATTGGTTGAAGTTAGGAAAGGACTAATTGAAGAATTTAGAAAAACTGAAATCTAGGGCACAATACATCACATAATTGAAGGAGATTAAGCAGTATCTGAATGAAACTGTTTTGGATTTTGATCAAAGGTTTAAGAGGCTAACAGAAAGAGTTAGCTTTGAGATGAGCGATATTTAGCATAAGGAATGGTTCATCGCAGAGTTACTATATCATATCAGACTACCATTGATGTAGCAAAATATTGTGATGCAGAGCAAGGCCCTAGAGATTGTGATGAAGTTAGAAGCTTCACATGTTGGTGAGAATGTAGTTGGCATGACCCATATACATACACAACCGAAAAAAATGATGCTCCATTTGCAAGATATCAAGAAAGGAAAAGAGCATCGTGAGAAGGTGTGGTGTACTCAATGTCACACAGAGGAACATACTAAGGATAACTGCCTAGATTTATGAAACTACCCGTTGTCAGGAGCACCAAACCCATTAAGTTGTGGAGGTATACCATGGTTCCGTATTTGTCAAGTTTATGGAAATCTACATGAAGATTGTGGACATATGCAGAATAGGGTCATGAAGTCGACGAATTTATACTGCACATTTTGTCGGTCCATTGGACACAAGGATAAGGATTGTTGTGCATATGATATACTCCAGAATAGAAAAATGAATATGTAGTACATAAAGGGAGAGGACCATCGAATAGTACATCAATAACAACCATAGCCACAGGTGGTACGACCGCCACCTCAATCGCAGATGTAGTTTGTACCGCAGCTGCAACTACAACTGCAATTTATGCCACAAACACAATATAATCAGATGCAGATGGCTCTGTAGTAGCCACAGTATGTTCAGCTAGTGCAGTACGTTCAACAACAACAGAATCTCCTGCATCAGAAATTCAATCAACCACAGTATCCGTAGAAGGGGTATTCTGCATAGGGTTCCGAGGAGAACGAGGTGGAGGATTTGGTCGAGGAGTAGGACAAGGCTGTGGACTAGTGCAATCTTATAATTGTAGAGTACTGGGACGTTATCAGAGAGATTCCCACATTTTTCAAGCACAACATATCGCTGTTGATCACACTGTTGAAAATTTTCCATAGTTGATCACTAAGTGGCATGCAAGGAATGTTCCACAGTTGCAGAACCAGCTGCAGAATCAAAACCAGAACTAGATTCAAAATCCGAACCAGAACACAAATCAGAACATGAACTAACCCGTGAATCTAACATTGAACCAAAATCAAGGACTGACAGTTGCAAGGATCTTAGTAGAACCTAGGATGTAGGATGCTCATGTTGTTGTTATCACTCACGGAGGTGCCAAAACGAGAGAAAATAGCCCATTCCCACTAATCCGGTTGGCTGGAAAGAAGAAGGTGCAGTTTGATGTCAACGCAGAGAAAGATACATTCCTTGAAGCACTAGATGCTATGAGAAGAGCTATTCGTAAGTTTCCTCTTTATGAATTTCCAACCGCTTTTGATTCAACTTCGGTAGTAGGACCATCGTGACAGCATGGCACCTTGAATAAATTCTTCGAAAGTTGCTTGTCGCTAGAAAAATATCCCAATGCTCTTGCTGACATTGAGAGTTTGTTACATCGACCAGCCAAGGGGCGAAAAGAGTGTTATCATACAAATCTACTCAAGCAGACTCAAGCCAGATTTCCCTAGTCCTTGTGGATCTAGAACAAATCAAGTACATAATAAAATCAACTTTCCTAGATCAAATAGAATATGCAAGTTAACAGATAGATCACTTACCTGCAATATGAAATCCTCTTCTCTCTTTGTTGATCCAAGATCCATAAATTTCAGATATTCAGATGCAAAACCCTATAAAGCAAGTGGAAACAAGCAAATAGTACATGTGTATCCAAACATGAATTGATCTAAGCTAACAGTTAAGGAAGAAAGCTCTAAAAATAATTAACACAATAATATTTATGGAAAGATATTTTTATTAATGTAATCAAGTAGATACACAGAATTACATAAAAGAAGGAATGTCACAACCTAGCCTTAACGCTGCAACCTTCCATCCAACAATCCAAGCCAAAGATCCAAAGCAAGATAATAGCCTCCCAAAGGATGATAGGGATCACCTAGAAATTCCACCAACATAATAGTACCATAGTCCTTCCTCCTTCACAATGGAGAGAGGGTATAATTTATAAGGCTAAAGGGATAGAGTAGGTTTAGGATTAGGAGGAGGGGTCTAAGGGATCTTCCCCATAGGTTAGGAATCGAGTGCCACCTCACCTAGATGATAGGGATAATCCTCCACCTCATCCACCTTTGACAAGGGCCTCGAAGCTTCATTTTTTCCCCTCAAAACACCACCGACGCACCTTCCATGAAGGGAAAGTGAATCATCGACGCACCTAGTAGTGGGAGACAGAGCGCTGGCACCAGTGCACCTAGAATGAAGGTAAAGAGCACCATTAGCACACCTAGTATGAAGGGAAAGAGCACTGAACTATCTAGAGAGGGTAAAAAGGGTAGGAAAAACCTCAAATCAACCCAATTTATCAGAGAGAACTTTAGGGATTAGGCATAGGGTTAACACATGGATCAAGAGGAAAATATTTTGGTGTAACAGAATGCCCCCCAAAGCATGAAGCTAGAGGAATATGATAGGTGAATGCTTTGTAAAGTGAAGAAATCAAAGGCAAGGATGTTGGTTGGAAGCTGTTGTAGTAAAACTAACTCAAATATCATATGACTCATAACATGGATGCTGACTAATACAATGCAGATCCATGGTAGTAGAAACCGACTGAACACAATCATGGCTACTAGATACAAGCGTAGATCCACGATGAGATGATAACACAACCAAGACCAATACAAAGTGGATATGTGGAATATGACTCAAAACAAACTCCATTGAAACCTGGGTAAGATATCAAATAACCCAGGGTCTTCAAGCCGAACCCACAACCATACGAATCTAACCATGTGATTACAATGTTTTGACATCGAACATGGTAGAAACCACTTGATTACCAGTCATTTATGTAAACTGTTAACAAGTGTGAGGAAAATCACCATTGATGTCAATGATTCCCATGGTATCTTAGTACATACCAACAAATGTGAATAAAGGACTTGGAGTCAAACACTCGATGAGATCTTCCAATCAAGAGTCAATGATGTAAACTCATGTTGAAAGCGAGGTAACCTGCCATTAAGGCATGCAGGTCCAAGGTACTTGTTTTGGTTTCTAAGTCTAATTCTTGGATAAGGAGCTGAATTTGACAGGAATAGACTCGTCGAAGGAGGGCCATGATGAATCCCCCATCATCGACATGAAACACGATCAAAGATGTTTAAGAGTAAACCGGAAAGCAGAGTGATGTACAAGACTGACTCAGATATGATCAACATGATAGAAGGTAAACTGACTACAGATAGATGACCAAATTTCTCTTGAACATGGGAATGGAATGACTTGGCAGTATTGACATGAGAATGATACCAATCCCCCAATGAAGCTGACGGTGAGAGTATTCTTGGACAAATCAAAGGAGTAAGAAGACTCTATGAATCAGCAGGACTCGAAGACAAATGAATTACCCAAGTATTGAAATGCATATGAAAATGAATGCCATGTTCAAGAGTGACTATGTACTGCCATAACAAAATACAAACACTTTCCTTAATTTCCCCATCACAAAGGATGAGTTCCTTTTTTTGTTTTTACGTGTTCAAAGAGGGTAACAAACACTTGTTGTATCTCATCAAGTGATGAATCCATTCTCATATGTTTTTTACGAACTTGAGAAAGGAGGAGTTCCTTCTTAGATAGGGTCTTTCATCATTTGATTTTACGAGTCCGATGAAAGCAAACTCATTTTTCGTTTCATGTTTACAGAGTCTGAAATGACTAAGAATACTCCAAGGTGGAATTTTTCGTAAATTTAGTCCCCGAGGTACGGAAAAGTATAAAATAATACCAAGGAGAACTCTTCCAGTCATGATTGGTTGCAGTATAAATTTTTCGTAAGTAGTGCCCCTTGGTCCGAAAAAAGGGTAAACTATCACCAGGAAGATGACTCTTCAGGTCCTTTTACGAGCTTGAAGAAGACAAGTTCACTCGACAATATTTTCACATTTGAAGATTATGAAAAGAGATTAAAGAGGAATCTATTAGTGTTCTTTTTTCATAATCCAATTTTAACGAGTCTGAAAAAAAAATAAAAGTATACTTGATACCTCTTCACTGATTTTTTAATGAGCACACTAAAGGTATAAAAGGTGCTCAAAACCTTTTTCATGTTTGAACTAGAGCATGAAAAAAGTGATAAAGTAAGCTCAAACCAGTTTTCATGTTTGAACTAGAGCACGAAAAATGAAAAGTAAGCTCAACACCATCTTACTATTTTTAACGAGCTTGAAGATCAGCTAAAAGAATGCTCAATGTATCTGCTTCATTTTTTAACGAGCTTGGAACATAATAACAACTATGCTCAAAGGGTCATTTCATGGTTTAACAAGCTCAAGACTAAAATAAAGTATGCTCAAAATGGATCCCATTGACGAATGATTTCCCAACATGATGTCCAGTGGTTGGTACTTCCCCCAATATAACTGTCACATTGCTTAACACCAACATAAAGAGGTAGGGCACATGCTTCCCAAGCTTCATTTCGTCTATTTTTTAAGCAGATGAAATGAATGTTCAAATATTGAGTCTTGACACAATGGAAGGGTTCGTTTCATTTTTTAACGAGTTTGACACGAAAAAGGAACTCTGCTCAAGGTTGGTTTTATTTTTTAATGACATTGAAACCAAGAATAAACACTACTCAAGGTGACTTGTTTCATTTTTACACAATCTTGAAACATAAAATAAATATTCTTATGGAGACCTGTTTCATTTTTACACAAGCTTGAAACATAAAATAACTATGCTTGAGGAGACCTGTTTCATTTTTACACAAGCTTGAAACAAAGAATAACTATGCTTGATGACATCCATTTAATTTTTTAATGATATTGACACAGAATGGGAACTATGCTCACAGGCATCTATTTCATTTTTTAACAAGATTGACATAGAATGGGAACTATGCTCATGGGTGCCTATTTCATTTTTCAAAGAGCTTGACACAGGATGAGAACTATGCTCAAGGGAATTTCTAAGTCAACATGATGTCCATAGGTTGGTGAGTTTCCCCCTTACATGAGAAGCTATCGACTTAACTCCAGTATGATGTCTAGAGGCTAGATCCATGCCCCCCATTTTACCTATGATGGGAAGAAGCTAACTAGAAGGGGAAGGAACCACAATAACATGCGGGAAATTCACGGAAGTCTAATGACTAGGAGTCATACGATGATTGGGTTTAACGAAGGAAATCTTATCAATGGTCACAATATTTCCATCATGGGAAAAATAAATCACTCGAAAGAGTGTGCACACTTCAACTTTCATGGCATAAACATTATCATGCCCAAGGAGTAGATTAAAATATAAGGGACCCAGTGGACTACCATAACATCGATACAGATAGTTTTACCTTCCAAAGTGATAGGAAACTGAGGAAGGATCCATAAAGGCATTGTAGGTATTTGATTAAAATATATTATCTGATCAGTGGTTGGCACAAGCGGAGGAGAACCTATGGCTTTCCAAGTAGTTGAGGATAGTATACTAACAGAATTCCCTTCGTCAACAATAATGCCGAGTATACTCTTAGCAGTAATTCTAACAGCTACCTGGAAAGGAACACTCAAATGAAGATGAGATTCTATTAAGTTACTCCAATCAAGGGAAATAACCTCACTACTTGGAGAGGGTTCTGTCGAAAGAGACAAAATTTCCTCTTGCATAGAACAATAAGAACTAACTATGAAAACTTCAGTTGGATGGTTTTCACTCTCGATTATAAGAGAGGGACAAGATAAATATTGTGTTGAAGATACTACTTGAATCTTAACACTCTCTGATGAAAGAGTGGGATCGGGTGGATATGACATCGACTTGACCACTTTAACTTCACTCTTGAAAGGAAGAGTGGGATCAACCAAGGATGGACTTCGATCGATCACTTGAACTTCACTCTTCAAGGGAAGAGTGGGATGGACTGAGGATGGAATTGGATTGACCACTTTGACTTCACTCTTCAATGGAAGAATGAGATCGACCAAGGATGGACTTGGATCAACAACTTTATCAACCAATGGAATGTCAAGGGACAACTTACGATAACTAGTTGGAAGCTTTTGTTGAGGAACGGTAATATCTTCCAACAACTTTGAAGCTTCATCCATGCAAGGACAAAGGTAAGTGCGGTGCATATCCTTACATAGAAATCAAGGATATCTAACATTTCCTTTATGATTCTTAACCAAAGAGTCATTGGTTGATGGGGCATCATCAGCATGATGATCAGAGACTGAAAACATAGGATGTTTGGACCACACTTCTGACACAAGGGAAAGACTGGGATAGTCCTTGAGAAGGTGATCACCCTTGCAAAGTCTACAAGGGAAATTAGCTTTACGCGAGCTAGAAAGATGTATATTAATACTCCCAACATGATGACCATTGGTTGGCGATATTCCAACATGAAGATCAGAGGTTGGAGCTATGACATTTTGTTTAGTGTTCTTCTTCTTAGCCTTCCTATTCGTATTCTTCTTACCTGCCCATTTACTAACATTAGAGTTTTCAACAGGTGAAGAGGAAGAAAGGGAAGCCAATTCAACATTTGAGGAAGAAGGAGAAGGGTTAACATGAGGTTTATGCTCATGCGGTAAAGGACCAGGATCCAACACAAAGGATGCATTTGGTATAATAAGATTGGAGAATAACCACACAGGTAATCCTATAGTCAATTTGGGAAGTTTCAAAGTGGCCATGAAGGGAGGAACAATAGCTCCACAAGGGGGAGAAACAAAATACATACCTTGAAAAGGGTTCTCTTGAATAGTGGTCTTGGGAAAATATCCCATATTTGAACTCTCTAATAATATATGAAATACCACACAAGATGAAACACTACTCAAGTATAAAATCCACAAGCAAAATGTGTGAATAGGAGTGGATCAAAAGTCAGGACTCTCACAGGATTATCAAGGATTCACAACTCACTATATACTGCAGGGTCCAATAGTGAAACAAGACAAGGAGGATTGGGACTATCCCTTTCCTGAACACCTGATTACCTGGATGGAACGTGTGTAGTAATCTCCCCGAGTACTGTTCTCGGTGTATTGCGATGCTAAGACGGCCAAAAGGTTAACTCATTTGATCACGGGAACCCTAAGAGGGTCTCCCAATATACACTAGGTATGAGGGAGATCAAATCCGTAGTGGTGTTGTCTAACGCACAACTATTTGAAAGGGGCCCTCCAATATACAATCAAGTACGTGAAGTACCTTTCGATATACCTCAAGGGTATGTGAAGGGCCATTCGATATACCAACGGTACATGGAGGAACCTCTCAATCCCGGCAATGCAGTGCAGACATAAAATGACAGCTGCCACACTTAATGACACTGGGACACGTCACTAACTTAAAAATAGTTACTGAATGATTTTAAACCTAAGCTAGCGTTAATTTTATCTTGAGTGGTTAAGTGGATGCATGAAGTGTAGACATCAAATGTAAAAAGAATGAAAATCCTAGCTACATGAAAATGCACATTTCTCTTTAGATGAAATCTACCTAAGGTAGGGAAAGAGTTTTTTGTTAAAGAAGATAGAAATCAGAGATCTAAGAAAACCAAGTTCTAATCAAAGGAAACTATGAAGCTTTTAAAGATCAACATCAAATACAATTCTTGAAAAGAATGACATGTTTTTTTTTTGAAATTTGCTTCTCTTTTGATTGAGTTTCCTCTTCAAACAAACATGAATATGAACAATACATAAATGGATAATTCTCTTCTCAAATATACAAATAGAAAAACAGAGAACATCTACAACACTCCATTCATTCAGAAATCAAAAGGAATATGACAAGCACCCAAACAACTCCAAATAGTCAAGAGTTGCTCCAAAACAGCCAAAATGCAACTAAAAATCAATGATTGAGGGGAGGAAGGGTTTGGATATCAGGTCTGAGAATCAAAATAGATCTAAATAGGTCTAGAAAAGTGATTAGGAATGGCAAGGAAGAAATAACAGGCAGAGGATTGAAATTTCCTACCACAACCAAGTCATTCACTTGACTAGTAAAGCATCCCAAAATCAATAAAATAAACTCCAAACAAATATAATGCTGGGTCTAGGGGGTCAATGACTATCATATGCAGCCGAAAAGCCACACTCCATCAAACTAAAACCCAAAAATGAATGAAAATCAGGCTAAAAACTGAGTTTTAAAGGGTCGACACACCTCCCTATACTGCACCAGAGCGCCTAAGAGGGGCATGCACACTTTCTCCACTGCAAAAGAGTGCCTATGAGGGGTAGGTGCACCTAAAACACTGCAAAAGAGGGTCATTGGTGCACTATCTCCACTACACAAGAGCGTTGGTGGCGCACCTACTACACCGCACTAGAGCGCCGGGGCACACCTACTACACTGCACAAGAGCATCGATGACACACTGTCTTTAAGGGAAAAAGCGCTGGTGGAGACAAAACTTATGAAACTAGGAAATAACACTAGTGACGCTCTGTCTACACAACCTAGGTGAACTAGTGGAAAAACAAATAGAGTAAAAGCCATATTTCCTATGGGACAAGGGAAGAAGGTCTAATAGTGATCCAAAGACCATCAACAGGATGCAAGACACTCTTCAAAGGAAAAATATGAAGGAGGGAGGGTCTCTAGAGGCTAAAAAAAGGACCAATTAAGAAATAAGAAATAAAAAAATAAATCAGATCTATGCACATCCCCAATGGAGTCGCCAATTTGTTATCGGATAAATCTACTCAAGTGGACTCAAGCCAGATCTCCTTAGTCCAAGTGGATCTAGAACAAATCAAGTACATAATAAAATCTACTTTCCTAGATCAAATAGAATATGCAAGTTAATAGATACATCGCTTACCTGCAATATGCAAATCCTCTTCTCTCTTTGTTGATCCAAGCTCTAGAATCTTTAGATCTTTAGTTGCAAAATCATGTAAAGCAAGTGGAAAGAAGAAAACAGTACATGTGTATCCGAACATGAATTAATCTAAGCTAACAGTGAAGGAAGAAATCTCTAAACAACATTAACACAATAATATTTATGGAAAGAGATTTGTATTAATGTAATCAAGGAGATACATAGAATTACTTAAAAGAAGGAATGTCATAACCTAGCCTTAATGCTGCAACCTTCCATCCAACAATCCAAGCCAAAGCTCCAAAGCTCCAAAGCAAGATAATAGCCTCCTAAAGGATGATAGGGATCACCTATAAATTCCACTTGCATAATAGTACCATAGTCCTTCCTCCTTCACAATGGAGAGAGGGTTTAATTTATAAGGTTAAAGGGATAGAGTAGGTTGAGGATTAGGAGAAGGGGTCTAAGGCATATTTCCCATAGGTTAGGAACCAAATGCCACCTCACCTAGATGATAGGGATAATCCTCCACCTCATTCACCTTTGAGAAGGGCCTTGAAGCTTCATTTTTTTCCCTCATAACACCACCAGTGCACCTTCTATGAAGGAAAAGAGCATTGTCGACGCACCTAGCAGTGGGAGATAGAGCGCTAGAACTAATGCACCTAGCATGAAGGGAAAGAGCGCCGTCGGCACAGCTAGCATGAAGGGAAAGAGTACCTTCCTATATAGAGAGGGTAAAAAGGGTAAGAACAACCTAAAATCAACCCAGTTTAGCAGATAGAACTTTAGGGATTAGGCATAGAGTTAACACATGGATCAAGAGGATAATATTTTGGTGTAACAAAGAGTATGCAGTGAACTCTTTACATAAGAAAAAGACAAGAAAATAGATGTGCATGAATATTTAGATTGGGGGCTATGAGGTAGATTCAGTCATTCTGGATCTAGGCTCATATGTTAATATTCTAACAAGGAAGACATGACAAAAAGATGGGGAGCCCATAGTTGGTTTGGTCCCCCGTGCAGCTAAGATTGGATAACTAGGCCAGAGTAACATTGATTGAGTGAGTTCCACACCTTGTCGTGGAAGTTGAAGGGATGAATACTTATGTTGATTTTGATGTTATTGAAGTTGTTGATGGTGGAGGATTTTATCCTGCGTTGTTGGGGATTGGATGGGCCAATGATAGATTTGTAGTGATAAATTTTAAGAAGCGCGTGATGACCTTTGAAAATAAAGACATCAGAGTGATAGCTCCGATGGATCCAACTAAAGGGAGAAGGTATGTCGAACCAGTGAAGGACGAAGATGTAAGAGGATGGGATCATGCATATAACATCTTAGAGGATTACATCCATCCAACTGTCGACAATGAACTTGGTTGGCGCAACTCCAACTCCGCATATTCTAATTCTCATGATGCTTTAGAGAACTGGCAGAATCAAATGCATGAGTTATCGCCCTGGAAGTGTGGATTGATTATGCAGTCATTGTGTCGAGTTGCAATCGATACTATTGAATTACCAGTATATGAAGGACTACCCAAGTTGTTTGAATTTCTATTGGCATTTGAAGATAAGGTTTCAGAACCACAATAGTTGTTGGCGTTGGATGAAGTGTTGAAGGCTACTCTAGCATGTTGGTGGGAGACCCATAAGAATTCGATCACTGGATGGTCGTAGTGTCGAATATTGATGACAATTCTCTTTGGAGACACAGAAGAGTACCATGTTGGAAGGTACGATGGGAAGAATAACCCTGGTGATCATATGATCGAGTCTTAGACCTTGTGGGAACCATGACCAAATGATGATTGGGCCCATGCCTTTATCCACACGTTGGATAAGATGCCACTATCATGGTATGTATCAACCGAGTTGTACAGAGAGATTACTACTTGGGAAGAGTTGATGGTTTGCTTCACTCACACCTTCAGTTTCGCAGATACCAATCCAGCTATTCATAATGCACTACAACACATCTGTGACGTTGCTCTGAAGGTAGTTCCAGTTGCATATCCCATGGATCTGCATGATATATGTCCAATGCATTCAATGATGGAATGCTATGATGTGAATAGAGTACTTGAGGATGATGACGATCCACAGAACATCAATATTCCAGAAATATAAGGGAGTTGGTATGTCACAACACTTGATGTACCAACGGATCCAATGAATCAACCATTAAAAATTAGGAAGGTAAAAATTGGGACGGAGGATAAACCTAAGTTTATGACTATTGGGGACTACTGGGATGAAGAGACCATGGCAAATATCACATATATGTTGCATGAATTCCAAAATTTGTTTCCTACCAAGTTTTCTAAGATGAAAGGAATATTGGGAGATCTAGGAGAGATGAAGATCCCGTTGAATTACGATGCAAAACTAGTAAAGCATTGGTCGTATCGCTTGAACCCACGATACAAAGAGAGGGTCAAATATGAGCTCGAAAAAATGATAGATGCTAGAATAATTAAGTTAGTTGAAGAATCACAATGGATCAGTCCTATGGTGGTCCAATATAAGAATAAAAGTGAGGTTTAGATTTATGTCGACCTTAGAAAATTGAATGATGCGTGTGTGCATGATACATTTCTGACAACATTCACTAATGAGGTTCTAGAAGGAGTGGGCGATTAAGAAATGTATTCCTTCATAGATGGATTGTTTGGCTATCACCATATCAGGATCACAAAAGAGGATCACCACGAGACAACATTTTTTACTAAATGGGGTTGTTTTTCAGTACACTATGATGCCGTTTTGACTGAAGAATGCGTCTTCAATATTCTCCAGGGTTTTCTTCGCCACATTCAAGGATTTTATTTAAAAGTTTCTGCAATTTTTTATATGGATGACTAGACAATTTATGGATTGATTAGGAACCATCTGGAAAACTTGCAACTGATGCTGGAGCGATGCTGACAACATCAGATCGCACTGAAATCGAAGAACTGTATTTTCTGTGCACCTTTTGGAATATTTTTGGGTCACATTGTTTGCAAGAAAGGATTTTTTGTTGACCCAAAAAATATCGCGCTAATTCTGAGCTTTCCACTGCCTACAAATGTGAAACACCTGAGAGCGACGGTGGGGCACATAGGATATTACCGCAAGTTCATATGTGGTTACGTTGCGATCACAACTCCTATGGAGAGGTTGTTGAAGAAGTATGTGGTATTTGTATGGATTCATGAGTGTCAGGACAACTTTGAGACGCTCAAGGACAAGATGGATTCCACACCAATACTAGTTTTTCTTTATTGGAATAAGGAGTTCCATGTCCATGTAGATGCATCATCTATTTCGATGGAAGTGGTGCTGATGCAGCCAAGGGAAGGAGATCTTGATCACCCAATTTATTTTTCTAGTCGGAAGTTGTTGTCTATGGAGAAAAATTATACTACCATAGAGAGGGAAGTTCTGGCAATGGTATATGCATTACAGAAATTTCACCATTACCTCTTGGGTGGTCATTTCAAGATATTCATTAACCATTATGCTTTGAAATACCTAGTCAATAAGCTTGTGTTGGGGGGGGAGATATGTCGTTGGATACTTCTTTTTCAGGAGTTTTATTTTGAGATAATTGTGAAGCCGGGTCCCTTGAATGTTGGCCCAGACCACTTATCATGAATTGAGACAAGTGAGGAACCAACAAACATTGAAGATGGGTTGTGAGATGCGCAACTATTCACAATTGGAATGGTTGATGACTACTACAAAAAAAAATTTAGTTTTTGGCGACGGGAAAAACACCAGTGGAGATTACTACAAGTCAGAAGAAGTAGTTGGTTGTGAAGGAAGCATATTTTTAGTTGATCGTTGGAGAAATCTATAAGCTCATACCAGATGAGATCTTAAGGCAATGTGTCCTACTACATGAACAAGGGAAGATATTGGCATAGGCACATGCGGGAGTTACCGCTGGACACTATGGATGTCACACTATTGCGAGGAAGGTGCTCTGCATAGGGCTTTGGTGGCTCACTCTTCATAATGATGCGACAGATTATGTGCATACTTGCAATGTCTGTCAAAGAACTCGAAAACTGTCAAGGAGGGATGCGATGCGCTTGGTACCTTAGGTGACAATGCAATCATTTGATAAATGGGTTGTGGAATTTGTGGGACCAATTAACCCACCTGGAAAGAGAATCGGCATGCTGTACATAATTACAATGACATAAAAACTAACAAGATGGGCATAGGCCACACCTACTGTAGATTGCACCGTTGTGACAACAACAAGGTTCCTATTTGATAGCATTGTTACTCAGTTTGGGTGCCCAAGAATATTTATGAGCGAATAGGGGAGTCACTTCATCAATAACACAGTCAACGCATTAACAGAGGAGCTTCAGATACAACATAAGAAGAGTAACCTGTATCATCCACTAGCAAATGGGACAGTGGAGGAATTCAACAAGGTGTTGGAGCATACGCTTATAAAGGTGTGTAACGCAAACTATGATGAATCAGATTTGAAGATTCCAATAGTTTTGTGGGAATATCGCACCACTTACAAAATATTGACAAGACAAACACCGTTCAAATTGGTGTATGGGAAACAGGAAGTCATGCCAATGAAGTACATTGTTCCAAGTTTATGCATAGCGACAACGAAAGGCATGGATGATGAAGGGGAATTATAAGAACGACTAGTGCAGTTGGTGCAGCTCGAGGAAGACCACTTTGTCATAAGTTTCCATCAGTGCATTGAGAAGTATTGAAAAAAATATTGGCATGATTGACATATTAAGCACAAACAATTTCAGCAAGGAGACCTGGTCCTGATGTATGATAACAAGTTCACGAAACATCCAAGTAAGTTACAGAAGCATTGGCTTGGTCCATATATAATTAATTCCATTACTTCAGGAGGTATAGTACAACTGCAGTAGTTAGATGGTGTGATGCTACCAAGGCTAGTGCATGGTAGCATGATGAATCCCTACAAGACGAGCCTGGAGCCACATGATGCTTGAGTCACTGCACGATGAAAAAACGAATCTTTTTGTTTCTGCATGGGATGCTAGTTACGAGGATGACACACTAGGAGGAAGGGGATGCACAAGTAGAGGAGTTAGTATCATGGTTAGGACGTTATGCAGCGACGACCGCAGTATTGTGATAGTGTCAAATCAATAATAAATGTAGAACAATTAAAGTAGTTAACCAGCGGTGCTTGTTGGAGTGATGCATATTTATGGTGGATCTGATTGTTAGATTGACAGGATTGGCGACGGATTTGGGTGACTAATGCATGATTTGGTTGAAATGAATAAATATGATTTGGTCATGATGGGAGTGCAATAAATGTGGTGCTATAATAAGAAGTAGAATGCGGTCGACATTCACCATTGTGCAAGATTGAGCATTGACAGAGTTGTTGAATTGTTCCAGAGAGTCATGTTGTGTTGCGTCGTCATGTTGTAGAGTACAGTGAGTAGTTGAGCAACATAAGGGTGAAGTTCCCATTGACCATTGGTGGGCACTAGTGTGGCATGTTGCATGAGCAAGTCACGGTTGATATTTATTGTGAGAGGGATTCACCAGACGTCGGAGTCACCATTGAAGAAGAGGTTGTAAGCATGTCGGTGGGATCCTCATCTGTTCTGAAGAAGAAGAGAGGGGCACAACGAATTGCATCCCTAGTTCAGAAGAAGCAGTAGGCTAGAACATATGCACAAGCACATGAGGAGGCACCTAAGTAGATGGGTCCATTAACTTTAGGGCTGTGGAATCATCATCCCACGTAGGGGTGTCCACTGTGGATATCCATGGGCATGTGCCTCCCACGCGACCCGATGCAAAGCCGAGGAAGATGACGAAGAACTAGAATTACTCAGTGAAGATGTTGACGATACCGTAGGGCATGGTATGCACCATGGGAATTGTTAGATGGAATATTTCACCTCCTACAGACAACAAGGTGTTCCACTGGTCTGAATGGTTCAGATCCAGAACAAATAGAAGACAGAGGTTGAAGACTCTCCCTAGACGCCATAGATACTTGGAATACAATGCTTTGATAGTCACCCTGTGTACCTACAATAAGCTCAACATGAAATAGATCAAAGCAACTAGAATATAATCTACTAATCTATGCTAGTGACTAAGGAATCTAACAACATATATATGAAATCAAACATCAACAATATATGTGGGACAGAAATCAACTTGCATTAAAGAAATATGAAGAAGTTTACAACCAAGCCTTAGTGTTGACATGCATCTCCATGAAACCAAGCATTCTCATCCCCATAAGCTCTGAATCTAGCTCTCTCTATGCTCTCTAATGATATGGACCAAGTGATCAATCCAACAACAGAACAATGCCTTAAGAGTTCTCCCCTCAACCATGGCCATAAGATTGTATTTATAAGGCTAGATGGATAGGGTAGGTTGAGAGATTTGTGGGTGAGGTGGCCTTCAAGATCCTAGGATGGGGGATCTCAAGCTCAATAGACCCACAACAGTAGGGATAAGGGATATCTTGAAACTTATCATCTAGAAGCCTAGATAAGCTTCTCTTTTTCCCTTTTTACCCAGGGTACCACGTTTCTCTTTTAGTGACAGAGTGGTTTTGGTAATAACTACTTATAGGCTAAGGGCCATAAGCGGTGGAACCACTTTTGGGAAACATAATATGGGCATTGTGAACAAGGGTACCGTGTATGGATAAAGGGTCAAGTGCGGTGCTAGGAATTTGTATGAAAAGATTGAAAAATGATATGAGTTTCCACTCCAGAAGTTGGGATTCAGGGCAAGTAGGTATTTCAAATGTCTTATCACATGATGGTGACAAGATTTTGGTATAACAGGATGCCCCCCAAAGAATGAGTCTTAGAGGGATATGATAAATGAGATCTTTGAGAGAACAAGACGTTGCCATGAGGTGAAAATGTCGGCTTGATCGGAGCAAGTCATCAAGTAGGCATCTACAGTACATCAGTATGTTGACTCATAGACACAAGTAACCAAACTCATGGATGCAGATCAATACAAGGTAGATCCATGAAAGGAGTAAACAAGCATGGCTACTAGAATATAGCGTAGATACATGTGATAGAGGACTCAAACTTGGACATAACTACCAGACATACAATGTAGATCTATGTCATATAGACGCAAATTTGAGCATAACCACAACCATACAAATGTGGATCTATGCTAGATATACAAAACTCCATCACAACCTGGGGAAAAGCAATAAGCACTTTAAACAAATACCTAGGGTCTTATTCTCGTCTTCCACAAAGTAAAATTCTATCCATGTGATTACAATGATCTGAAGTTGAACATGGTAGAAACCACTTCATTACCGGCCAATGATGTGAACTGTTAACAAGTGCGAGGGATATCACCATTAATGTCAATGATTCACAAGGTACTCTAGTACAATCTACTGAGTGTGACTAAATGTCCTGATGTCGAACACCCAGTCGATTCTATCGATCAAAGGTGAATGATGTGAATCTATGTCGAGAGCGAGAGAATCTTTCATTAAGGCATACAGATCTCAAGGTACCAACCATTGTTTCTAAGACTATTTCCCGGATGATTAGCTGGTGTCGACAGGAAAATTCTCATCGAAGGAGGGCCACGATGAGTCCCACATCGACGACACAAAACTCAGAACATAGTTCTGGAATGATGTGCATGTAGTAACCATATGACTGACTCAAATATACTGATTCAAAGACCGTGTGGACTACAAAGGTGACACTTCTTCAGATCCCCTTTGAACATTGGGGCAGAACAACAAAAGACTTGGCAGCATGACTAGACAGGACAGACACACAATGCAACAGTGGACAATGCATTCTTTTGAAAGACTCAAAGGAGTGACATGACTCATGAAAGTGGATCATCACAGAGATCAGCTGAATACCCAATTGAATTACATGATTCTGCAGATAAGTGCCATGTTCAAAGGTAACGACAGACAACTACCATTATTTGCAAAATGATTCCCTTTTCATTTCCTCCATCATGATCGATGAGTGCCTATTTTTGGTTTTACAAGTTCAAAGAGGGTAACAAACACTCGGTATAGCTTGTCGGAAGACAAGTCCAGACTCATATGTTTTACGAACCCGAGAGAGGAGGGATTCGATCCCAAAATGGGTCTCTCAATGTTTAATTTAACGAGTCCACTGAAAGAAAACTTGGTATCATTCATGTTTATAGTGTCTGAACGAATACGGAAGAAGAATCCAAAGGGTCCTTTTTCATATGATTTAGTATCTAAGGCCCGAAAAAGTATAAAATCATACCTTAGAGAAATCTTCCAGTCATGATTGGCTGGAGTGTTCCTTTTTCGTAAATAGTCCTATCTGAACCGAAAAAGAGATAACCTACCATTGGAAGGACGACTCTTCAAATAATTTTATGAGTATGAAGGATACAAGTACTCGACAATATTTTCATATTTAAGGAGCCTAAAAAGAGTTTAAAGAGGACTCCATGAGGTTTCTTTACACAATGTCACTTTTTGCGATCCTGGAAAGATTCGAAAACGGACTCGATGATCTTTTCATGTTTTAAGGAGTTTGGAAAAGATGCAAAAAGAAGACTCCATGATGTTTCTTTGCACAATGTCAAATTTTACGAGCCTGGAAAGATTCAGAAATGGACTCGGACCCTTTGATACTAGGTTTAGAGAGTGTGATCAAAGTGTCATAATAAACGTTCATCGACCTTTTCCATTTTATGAAAGTACGAAAAAGCCATAAACAAACTTTCAAAGCTTCTTGCTAGAGTTCTCCTATCCCGCAATAGTCTCAGAAACAAGTGTAATGAATTTACAACTAGCATTAGGGATTACGACAGATAAATTTTGACCAAAATATGATTTTACATCAAAAATATAACGATTCAGACCCAAATATGCCTATATAAGTCAAGGAAATAGTAAAAAATCAAACCATTTCACTATTTACCTCTAGCAGAGAGCACTTGGAGCATTTTCTTAGCCAAATCTTCCACAGCTGATACAGGGAGCTTCCATCGTTCGTTTTCAGCATTGTCAGTTGCAAGTAATAGATAAGACCCTTATCTTTCATTTCATAGCATCTATTTTGAGGTTTGGTGGGGTTTTGGGTCCAAATGGCGAGCCCTAAAACTGAAAATGCGGGCACCGCGACTACCCCTTGCGGGATACACGGTTCCACCGTAGAACCGTACCAACAATACAGTGGACAGGCGGTTCCACTGCCTATTTCCAATAGTGCACAGGCGGTGCCGATCGTGGATAAGTTAAACTAATGGTATGGGTGATATAACTTCATTCTTTTGATTTCCAATGATTTAAGGATGATTTTAATGCATACCATTGTGGTTTTTGGCAACTCTAGATTGCTTAAAACATGGTGATATAGAAGGAAAGAACTCATAACAATGAGGATGCTGCCACTGAGAGAAATGCGGGTTGTATGGCCGCATTACGGGACTATGGGCTCTTGAATTTATTTTGGACCCCAAGCATGGTGTCGCACGAATGGCTACTTGAACACATACTACAGATGTGGAATCCAGAGCAACAGTACTTCGAGGTGGGGGCACACATACTTACAGTGGAGGTAGAGGATATATACTTCCTGACTGGTCTATCGAGATGAGGTGCCCCCATCTCATTGACAGGTTCCCGTGGCGGGCACATTACTACCAGAGAGCTTATAGATCGACACTGTGCACCAGGAATAGGTACATCGAGGAAGAAGATCCCCATCAAGGCAGTGATAGATAGGGCTCTACGAACTGTCTTATTTACTATGCAGAGGGTGGTTGGAAGTTAGGGTGTGTACCAAGATTCTAGGGCACACATGCTGTATGCCATAGATGCTATGGCACCCACGGTGTTCAACTGGGCGGAAGCAATGCTTCCAATCTTCAAGGATTAGCTGACTAAGTGTCAGCAAGGAGAGCTAAAGCAGTTTGGCTTTGGTTCCATATTAGCATGCTTCTTCTTTGAGCGAGTTCCACAAATGAGGCCACAGGTGATCTTCCATATTCTGAGAGCATGGGACCCTCGTATGCTGAGGTGGGTCCAGGTCATGGCTTGGACAGGAGCGGGTAGGGAAATGGTGAAGTTTAGTGATCTGTTCTTCATATTGCTACGGGATCAGATCCTCATGGTTGAGGAATATGCTTACATAGGCATAGACTTCATAGGAGATCCTGACCTACCACTCCCAACTGGCAGACAGTGGGGCGACATCGGTAAGAAGCAAGAAACCCTAAAATGGATGAAATGTTTTTATGTTTTTTTATGTTAAGTGACAAGACTTGTATATTCTCATGCAGATGTTGGAGCAGTGTGACCTGGAGGAGCATCTCCATTGGATAGGCGAGTAGGAGCTCTCTTTGTACCACAGGGTGATGATATCACTGGGGAGCTGGAGGAGAAACTGGAGAGGTTGACTTTGGACATCCCATATGCTGACATAGATGACCTCGCAATGAGATATCAGAGATCCATAGCGGGAGTACCAGGCCGATTCAGTAGGCTGCTGCGTAGGGTATCTCAAGCAGTGATGTGCTATCACGAGCACCACTAGTGTACGAGATATGTACTGAAAGCTGATAGCTTTAGGATTTTGTATGATGAATTTGCTTGAAATCCTATGTGCTTCAGAAGGGGTCTTGAGACCTATTTTTGTAAGATTTTTCATACATATATATACATACTTTTACACGGTGTTTAAATGTTTCCAATGGAAAATGCATTTTCTATGAGTTTTACGTTTCTCTAAATGTTTATTTAAAATGGACCATGTTTGATTTACCATCATGAATGGGAAATATGCCAGTCTAGGATGTAGTTAGCCAATGAGTCAGCGACTACATTATGTTCCCTAGGGATATTCCTATAAGTAATAGTTTCGAATGATCTTTCTAACAAACACACTCTCCAGAATAGGTGGAGGAGTACCACGTTCCTAATGGTGTAGACATGGTTCAAATGGCGAACCACGAGCTGTGAGTCCATCAAGACTACTAGATCACAAACATCATGGGAGGTAGATTTAGTCAAAATACCGATGACTACTTCATACTTGGTGATGTTATTAGTAGCGGGACCTACATAAACTGCTCCTGAACTGACCAGATCTTCATCCAAGGAATAGAGAACCCAAGCAGCTGAGGCGATATTCAAGGTGTGGCGGAAAGCACCATCAACGAAACCGTAGAAAGCCATCTGCATGACCAAAACATGGTATAAACAGATGTGGACACAAAGCTCAAAACCATCTTGAAAATACTAAAAGCACACTGAAAGCCAATCAATATACATATATACAAGATACTACCCAAGAAAACCTAGGCATAGTACCTTTTCAGGTACAACCCATTGCGAGGTTGGCCCAAAGGGATCCCATCATAATCAACGAGCTCATAAGCTCCTTTCTCTAACACCTTGGAAATAACGAAAGGTTTGTACCACATGGATTCAAACTTACTCTCTCTGGTCATAAGTCAAGACTAGGTCACCCTCGTTAAATACATGAGGCTGGATGGATTTATCATACTACACCTTGACACGTTTCTTATGCGCCTCATTAGCCAAGGCAACATCTTTGCGAGTCTCATCAAGGTTATTCAAGTATAAAAATATTTCTTCCTTTGCGGAAGTGTCTGGGAGAAGTTCGACGGCAAGTTGTAAAGATGGAATCTGACATTGGATGGGTAAGACAGCTTCAAGTCCATAGACAAGCTGGAATGGCGTGAAACCAATAGTTGTTTTCATAGAAGTCCGATAAGCCCAAAGGGAGGAGAAAAGAATGTGGTTCCAGTTGGATTTATGATCTCCAACCATCCGACGAAGCATAGTTTTCAAAACTTTGTTAATGGCCTCTACCTGACCATTAACTTGTGGATAATATGGCATAGAGTTTTCATGGTGAAACCCTAGCTTGGCACTCATTTCCTCCATCATCTAATTACAAAAATGAGATTCGTGATCAGTAACGATGGACTGCGGAACTCTAAATCTAGCTATGATATGATTGAACAAGAAGAGGGCGGCAGTATTACCATCTTCTGCATATGTAGGCATGGCCTTAGCCCATTTATTAAAATAATCCACTACTATGATGATGTAACCATGCCCCCTGACTAAGGTAGGCTTTCAATGCATGAAGTCAATCCCCCATTTGGTGAATGGACCAATGGCAATGACGGGGTGTAGCGGAACATGATGGGTGCGCTTTTTATGATAGAAGTGTTGATAAGGTGGGAGTTTATTAACAACCTCATGACAATCTTTGAAGATCAAATGCCAGAAATAGCCAGCGTGAAGGATTTTCTAGGATGTATCCATCCCAGATAAATGACCACCACATGCTCCCGAATGGCAATCATTCAACACAAGTTCAGCCTCCTCATCGCCGGAGAATAGAGTCAATCCCATGCCTATACAAAGTATCATTTAGGATGAGATAGTATTTCATGTGGTGACAGATACGACGGTGATCATTGCGGGATAAATGCGGCTAAAAACGTTGTGTCTGGAGATATATAGGCAAATCTCCATACCAAGGATCAGTAGTGCTTATCAGGAACAAGAATTCATCTGAAAATGAATCACTGGGCTCAGATTCCGTCGAAGCATAGGGAAGATCACATATAAGCTCTACAAAGACCAAGGATTTCTTTGATGTAGCCTTGGAAAACTCTAGATTGAACTCCTGAAGGATAAATATCCAACGGGAGTACTTGCCCCCGAGTAGCTGACAAGTCAGGATGTAGTACATCGGGTTCTAGTTTGCTAATATGGTGGTAGTGCGGAGTAGAATGTAATGACAAAATTTTTGTACAGCAATGACTGTGGCCAATGCTAACTTTTCCACACGTGAATAATGGGTTTCAGAATCCAAGAGATTCTTATTGGCGTAATAAATCACGTGCTCCTGACCGTGGAGATTGTTTTGCGCTAAAACCATAGCGATGGTAGTAGTAGAGGCAACAATATATAAGATAAATTCCTTTGAATAATCAGGGGGGTGTATCACGGAATAATCAGGGGGGTGTATCAAAGGCGCATTGGGCCTGGTCATCCCAGAAGAATGGAGTGTTCTTCTTAAGGAGACGCATATAACTGTTCATTTTCTCTGCGAAATTGCACACGAAACGGTGGAGAAAGTTTGCCTTCCCTTGAAAACTTTGGAGTTCTGTTGGAGTAGGGTCCTGCAGCTACAGAAGAAGCTGCTATTTTAATGGATAGATAGTTTTGGTGGAGATATAAGAGGTAGAGCTACGACACTATAGCAGGTTTCTAGCTACAGAGCAGAGCCGGAACCCATGATGTGGAAGACAGAGAAGTCAAGGAAGATGACGGTACCAGAGCGGCCGAGAAGAGAGAGCTCAACCACTGCATTGAAGGCAGCAATGGAAGACAGGAGGGCTCAGCTACCCTCATAAAGGAAAATGAGGCCGAGGCATTGAAGATGAAGGATAGAAAAATGGAAGCAGCACCGGTACCCATGGTCAGTGATGTGAAGCATAGAAGACTGCAGGAAGCTGCGGTGATGGGAAGCGGTGCATAGTACCCATGATCAGCGTCGAGAAGCATGGAAGACCACAGAGAGCTGTGGTGTGACAGATAGCGGCTACCTCAAAGTACAGATACGCCGACTGTCACTAGTTAGGGTTTGGGTTACTGTTGGGACAGGCCCACAGTGTTGTAATGGCGAGACCTTCGGGCCGCCTATAAATGGATATATTTTGTACTATAAAAGGGTTGGTTGGTGGGTTGGTTGGTTGGTTCGTTCAGTTGTTAGTTGTTTTGTAGATTATTAGGCAATTGTAGAAGCCGAGCTCTGGTTCTGTTATTAGCTGTAGTATCTTACTGTAACCAGTAGTTGGCTCATAGAGCATTCATGTAACGATCCGCAGGGATTGACAGAGAGGGAAGAGGATATTGTAAGAGGTGCAATATAGATATAGAAAAGAGATCTAAGAGAGAAGATCTTAATCTGCATATGCGGTGCAGCAGAACTGTGTTTACCTTCCCCTGAGCTATAATAGAAACACAGTTCTGTGGACATAACTTCCATCCTGGAGGTGAACCACGTTAAAGTCGTGCGTTATGTGATTGCTTTGTGTGTTGTGTTTATTTGATGCATCTATCAGTTATTTTATGAGCCTTGTTTACAGTTTGATGTACGTATGCATTGTTCAGTTCACAGTAATATAAAAGGATAGACATAAGTTGAAATCATTGACATGTTGTATGCAGGTTCAGTTATGCTTTGCTCAAAACAGTCACTAGTCGTAGTGTTGAACAGCCTGTTATGTTAAGTCTTGTAAGTCGACACGAACAACACTACGCTAAGCCACGGGAGTAGGGTATTGCAGGGAGGCGATACCGCACCGGTAGAGGAGCTATGGTGCGCGATACCGTAGGTTAAGGACTTAGTGTTGGAAGGAAGTTACGTGTCTCCTGGTGCGCGGCGATGCGGTAAGGCTGGGGTCACCGCAAGTCAGTGGAAGTTGCGCAATGTAGAAAGGGACCGCACGATGGATAGAGAGAGATCTTGCGGCTAGAAGGGCTGCGAGGCACTGATATCGTGCGACGCAAGCAGGGGGTCGCACAACGCGTAGATGAAGAGTCCTTGCAGCTAGCAGAGCTGCGAGTCGCAAGTAGGATGCCACAGAACCTGGTCCAAGACACTTGAGTCTTTGGCCAACCCATTAGAATCACTTCAGGTGAGACTTCAGGCCACTTCACGGTTTGTCGCCGAAAGGGCCAGTGAGCTAGGGGTGTTGTTGGTTAAATACAGTAAACCCGAGTCTGCCCATGATAGCCAACAAATGGTTCCATTGCCAGTTTTGAACAAACTGAGCTGATGTTCTGGTGGCGTCCTACGAGAGACGAACTCAATGAGTGGGTTTGGTCTAACCAAAAAGAGTTTGCTGAACAAGAGAACAGGAGTCCTAAACTGAGTACAGAGGCCCGGTTACAGAAACATATCATTACAGACCTGCATGCGATATTTTTTACGACCTTTGGGAATGAGCTTTACGATTGGTTATCAAAGTTAACTGATATGAGCATATTCAAAAAGAAAAGAGACATTGTCTGGAAACCGGAGCTGATTCAGACCGTGAGGAACCTGGATAATCCCATCACGAGGGCAGTAGACTTCTGGCTTGCGAGCGTGCTAGAAGACTTTGTCACAGAGTTTGCAGTCGACCAGACAAAAAGCTTCAGCGAGGCTGAGCGCTATTTCTTCAAAGGATATCGTGGTAAGTACCTAAGATATTTAAACTTGTCCATTAAGATGCTATTACATGAAAAAGGAACAATGGATCTAGTTTTAGATGAATAAGTAGAAATAGTAATGTCACAAGAGTTTGAAAGTGATTTTGGTGACATTGGACGAACACGTAGTGGAAAGAAGTATAAAGTAGATTTCAAATCTCCAATATTTGAAGATAGTTTAGATAGTACTAAAAAGCAGAGTCATAGTACCACAGAAGGAACAGAGGGGGGTATCCCTTACCACCCTTACACCCCACAGAAACAGACCGGGACTCAGAACAATCCCGTAGGAACTCCATCCAGTAGCTCTACATTTGCAACTCCATTATTCTCAATCATTTTAAGAGGAATATCATTTTGTTCTTCAACAAGATTAAGCAGAAAGATGTCTTCTTGACAAAATGTTTCTGAATTGGAAATATTTAAAGAAACATCCCATTGAGAGTCCTCATCTCCTTCTTTGTGATCCCTTTGTTTATTGCACATTGCCGGTTCTTTCACATACTGAGATTGATGGCATGATTGCTCTTCATTTTCATCATATATAAGTAGGCTAAAATTTTCTTTAAAACCATCACTAACATAATTTTCAACAAGCTGACCACAATCATCAGAAAAACCATCAAGAGTATAACCGTCTTCTTTCACATCAATAGGCTGATCATCTTCATGCTCATATCTTTTTTCCAATTCTAATCCAAGGGCTGATTTCTCTTTAATTGTATTTTCAGAAAATAAACATGTGGAGGGACTGTAAGACTGAAAATTTGTAGAATCAGAATTCTTTATGCAATCACCCTCAAAAGCATTAGAATTCAGTGGAAATTGCTGCTGTAAAAAGGAATTTTCTGATTGGGAATAAGCAGCCTCATCTTGAAAGAAATCATTAGAAGTTGAATAATATGAAGAAGGGTTTGATTGACCATCCCAACTTCCCTCTTGGTCACACAAAGAATGACAAGATTGGTGCGAATTATCATCTACTTCAGCAAAATAAATATAACTGCTTGAATCAGAGTTTTGGCTCATGTCATTTTCAGTAGAGGAAGAAATTATTAACTGCTCAGATTTTTCTTGAATGTGAAGACAACTAGTTTGTGTTTCCTTTTTCTGAAATGGGTTCTTATACAAAATTTCTAAAATCTCTTCATCCACTAACTCATCATCACCACACAATTTTTTCAAATCCTCAATGAAAGCTTTAACATGCATACAACAATCTTGAACCAGCAACAAGGAGGGGTATTGGTTTTGGTAATGTTCATGAAATACTGTATGAAAATCAGTAAGGGAAGATAAAATTTCTGATGGTAACCCTTCATACCATGACCTTGCATCTCCTTCCAAAGTATCCATGAACATTTTCATTAAAGAATCCTCATGCAATTTAACTCCCAACTTATGTATATGCATATGAAATCTAACCAAATGAAGGGCAACATCATCATTCTTTTGATCTTTAAACTTTGGAAGACCTGTTTGCCAATCCACTTTAGGTATTCGATTTGGAAAACCAGGAATGTGAGCATGATTCATAGGAGCATACCTTCTAGACAACGAACTCATCTTGGCAAATGAATATACTGAATCAACTCTTCAAACTTTGCAATCTTTTGACAGTGGAGTCGCCATAGGAATTCTGAAACTAGATTCTTCAAAGGTGGAGTCGCCAGGTGAAAGATGCACAACCTCGCTGATATCTGACTATCGTTCACCATCAACAGTCAAATCTGAAAGTATGTCGTTTATACCCAGGAATATTTGAACCTTCGTTCCCTGGCAACGGCGCCAGTTTGTTAGCACTCAGAATGTACCCAGGTTGTGAAAAGGTGCATCCCGAGGTAACAACAAAAACCACTTTAGAATGTATTTCTGACCTAATACAATCAGAGAGGGATCTCTCACTATTTACAAAGGTTTTATACTCAATATATTCAATCAAATACACTCAGAAGGTCAGATTTCTGATGGGATAAATAGGACAAGTTTGTTTTAAAAGACTTGGTAGGACAGTCATGGAGGAGACCATTGGGCAATGGAGTCAATAATTAGATCTGAAATAGGTTGTAGGAGGTGGGGTTTTGAAAGTTTATGAACAGAGGCAAGGTAGGCACCATTTCCTCAGTATTAAGGTATTAGCAGGTTGATTAGCAGACAAAGGGAGACATTCCATCAAACATAGCACCTAACTATGGTGAATTCTGCAAGACTTTAGAAGAAAATATTTTGAAAAATGCTTGAACAATGGACCTAGAGCATGCAGGATGAATTCTAGCCCATACAAACTGATGCTCAAGCATGAAAGCAAATACACAATGGAGTGGGAAATAGAATAAACAATCACATAAAGAAATTACTTACTGAAGAAAAGATGGCACAAGAATCTCTGACATGAAAAAGATTTTACATTCCTCCTCTGCAAATTTCATTCATTCACTGAAAACATGAAGCCATTACAATGTAGAGCCTCCCGCTCTTGAAAATCCTCTCTTCAAAATCAATTACATTCTCCTTTATATAAGAAAAGTCTTTACCTAACTTATAATTCAAAACCTAACCCTACTTCTAGAAATAGAAATAATTACAACAAAGTTTCTCCTGCATATCTCCCATGGTGATAGTTGTAGGGAATATGGGAGAGGTTTTTATAATTGGACATGTTTCCAACAAAACCAACGTCTTCATTCCTCCATAATAATCATAATATCCTCGAAATATTCCTTTTAAGCTGCTGACTCAGATAATAAAATTGTATATTTCTGGAAAAATGACCTGTAAAGATATTTAAAAATATCCCAACCTGTGATTACTGTGTAAAAAATGAAGGAGGTTTTTGACCATAGGCCTGTTAAGAATAAAAACCTCTCTAAGTTTTGTCAAATTAAATCCCATTTGTCCAAAAAAATTCTTTGAAGTGGATGGCTGAAATAGTCTTTTGAAAAACCTGAAAACTGGCCTGTACAACTGATTTTGTTGCTGCTGAACTGTAGCACCTGTGTAAAAACTGAAAGAGGTTTTTGTAGATAGGTACGTTGGGAAGAAAATACTCTCTCAGTTTCTCAAAATAAATCTTCATTTTCTCTAAACAATTATTTTTGTTGGATGACTAGAACAGTCATTTCGAAATCTGAATAGTTTCCCTCTGAAGATGATTTTACTGCTCCCAATATGTATCACCTGAGTAAAAACTGAGAGAGTTTATTGTAGATAAAGATGTTATGATGAAAAACCTCTTTCAGTTTCTGAAATATATTCTTCCTTTGCTGTAAACAATTCATTGAATAAAATGACTAAGACAGTCATTTCCAGAAAAATATGCTAAGTTGCTTCTGAATCTTTGAACCGTTTACTGCAAGAGAACACACACCATTTGTCCTTGTATATATTTCTGCAACTCTTCTGGGCTGGTATATTCAGACCCATACCCACAAGCACGAGTAGCAGCACCACTATAAGCATAAGAAGCAAAGGATGCATTATGGTATATAGAAGTACCAGTTTCTGATTGATTCGGTCGAAGTATCAGTAGTATCAGTAGCATACACATATCCAGTAGTAGAGCTTAGTTGATCGAGCTTATAGATTCCGCAGAGATGGTGGACTGTCACTCCCTTCAGTGCGTGCAGCAAATGAAATTATTTCTTAAAAGACCAAGTAAAATTTATTTAAAAACAATGGTCTATTCGGGAGCCACCTTTTCAAATTATCTTTCACGCACCTTTTTGTTCCGGATTTATTTGTGACCCTTGATCTAATTACCTTTAGTTTTCCACCGTAGGATCAAGTGCCAAGTTACTCATTCCGCCAGGCTTCCTGCTTTTAACCACCGTGCAACTTCATGCTCCGGAATCCCTCACAGCCGTAGATGCGATTAGCCTTTAACTTTCCACCGTTGGATCAAGCAGTATGAAATGAATTCTGCTGGGATCTCTAACTTTAACCCTCGTGCAGTTTTGATCACCAGAATTTGTAATAACCGTTGATTTACTTTGCACTTTATTTTTTAACTGTCGGATGAGCTTTGCACATATGCATTCCGCTAAGCACTTTGGTTTTAATCAACGGGCAACTTTGGGCTCCGGAATTATTTTCATCCGTTGATTACTTTTCACTTTATTTCTCTGCCGTCGGATCAACTTTGCATATATGCATTCCTCTAAGCACTTTGGTTTTAATCAACGCACAACTTTACCCTCCGGAAATGATATTACCCGTTGATTTAATTTACCTTTTTACATCAGCCATAGGATTATTTTATGCGCTAATGTTTTGATTACACCTTAAGAAAGGTAATAAATCATATTTAGCACGTAAAACCTTTATTTAATCTTTGGATTGGTAAATAAAAGGCGGCATTTGACTTTGGAGAAATATTCAAAATTATTAATCTTTGAATATAAATAAAATCTTTATAAAACCCATTTTTCCTTCAAAAATTAATAAAGATTTTTGCTCCATTTGTGAAAATTATTTCTAAAATTCCTTTAACTCCTCTTCTCTGCCAACCTGGAAATAGCTTAATGAGAAAACTTAGGAAACCAACTAAATCACCCATGAGAACTTGAAATTTTGAGGCCAATAGGAGCAATTCAGCCAAAAATAAATTTAGTGTTAACACCTACCACCGCTACATCACCTCCACCTACACCGCCGAGTGGTAGTAACACAGTAAATCAACATCCACCACGTAGAAATATAATGGGGAATGATATGAAGCTACCTATATTTAAGGGAACAGGGGCAGAAGACCCAGAGCAGCATTGGTTTCTCTGTGAAGCCATGTGGACCATTAAAACAATCAACGACGATAACCTTAAACTTGTACAGTTGGTCACCACACTAAGAGATCGATCGTTAACATGGTATATCAAGTATACCACAGTACCCAGGACACTTGTCCAGGTCAAGACTGCCATGATTAAAGAGTTTAAGAAACCTAACTCTGAGTCATAGTGCATTATAGAACTCAAAGACATCAAGTAGTTACCTACAGATTTAGTGTGGGACTTTGATCAGAAATTCAAAGCCCTTATCGACCAAGTTAGTTTTGAGTTCGCGCCGGAGCAGCATAAGGAATGTTTTATTGCAGCGCTGCTCCCACACATTAGACTGCCGTTAATGCTGTAGAAACTCCAGATGCAGGATGACATGTTGGAGACGGCGATGAAAATAGAGGCTTCACCTCTAGCTGAGAGCAGTACAGGCATGGCAACTTTACAAAACCAGTTAGCTAATCTCACATTACAGTTGCATGAACTTAAGAAAGGGAAAGAGGTTGTACAAGACATATGGTGTGTAAAATGTAAAGCACAAGGCCATAGTAAAGATAATTGTCCAGTATTTGTAGAATATATAGCAATAGGGGCTCCAAACCCCTTACCACAGACCCACGGGCCGTGGTGTGAGATATGCAAAATGCGAGGACATCTACCTCACCAGTGCCCTCTACTTCATAAGTATGTGCAGACACCTAAGAACGTATACTGCGTCTTCTGCAAGTCTGTAGGCCATGATGTACATGATTGCAGAGCCTATGATCTCATGGTCGGAGCAAAGCAAGACTTGTACAGAGTCCAGTCAGAAACACAGGGTCCAGCAGTAGTACCATAGCAGGATCTGACTTATTGAGGCCGTGGAGGAGGATTCAGAGGATGAGGCCGTGGAGGAGGCTTTGCGCGAGGAGAAGGCTCTGACAGAGGAGAGGGTTTTGGCCATGATCGTGGACTAGTTAGTTGTTACAACTACGGAGTTGTAGGACACTATGCTAGGGACAGTCAGAGCCCCACTACCAATTGTAACTACTGCAAATATTACGATCACACTATAGAGGAGTGTCCTACCTTGATAGCTAAGATCAGAGAACCTAAGCCAGTGGTACACCAGAACATCCAGTTTATTACTGCTGAGCAGGAAGATCCAGAACCAAGAGTCAATATTGTGACTCGCAGCGGTGTTTCTACCAATGGGACATCGCAGGAAATGGAAAATACCACAGGTCAGGAGTGGGTGCGCAGAGCTCCTAAAAAAGCAACACCACTCGACCTGCAGAAGAACAAACAGACATTTCAGGAAGCTAAGGATTTCTTTGATGACCCTACGCAATCAGGATCACAGGTACCGCCGTCTAGGGGCGTACCACAGCAAGCACCTTGTGGAAATATCCTTGTACAGACATCGCAAGCTACCACATCGGGAAGATGCGATGAGGACGAGATGACAGGAAGTGTATATTCCTTCCTACGGAGTTATCTAAAACTTGTAAGAAATGAGCAAGCTATCACAGAACTTCAACGCATCATAGATCGGTGTCAGCCATCTTCTTCCATGAGTAGTACACAACGTGCTATTCATAATATTACGGGACATACAAGAACATGAAGAGAGATACGACTCACAGCGCAGGTTGGAGAATTTGAAATGGATGAGGTAATCCTAGATCTAGGATGAGACGTGAATGTTCTGACTAAGAAGACATGGAACAGATGGGTAGCCCTAAGTTAGTTAGATCGCCTATCCATCTGAGATTAGCTAATCAGCAGCGTGTGTTACCTCTGGGTTAGTTACCGCAGGTGCCAGTTGACATTGACGGAGTTCACAGCTTCACGGACTTTGAAGTTATAGAAATCATTGGTGATAGTAGACCTTATCCAGCATTGCTAGGCATTGATTGGGTGATCGGTAACATGGCTGTTATCGACCTAAAGAGAAGACAAATGACCTTTGAGGATGTGCAGATCTGGGTCATCGCACCGTTGGATCCTTTTCAGGGTCCTAGATATATTGAACCTATCTGGGCATAGGAGGAGGCACATAACATGGAGAGCCTCTATTAGATGACCACAAACCAGAGCGACTACATCAATCCAACCGCAGAAGGGAATATTAGTTGGCAATGTGACAACTCATGTGCATCAGATTCAGATGTTGGTCTAGAAAAATGGTAGAACAGACTTCACGAAGTCTCAGCACGAAGGTGCGCATACTTGACTAAGTCACTGCGATGGATTGGCACAAATATCAATGAGATTCCATCCTTTCATGGCCTAACAGATATACAGGACTTTCTCGAGCAGTTTGAACAACAGATCCCTCACGAGCAAAGGATCGCAGCTATGGACCTTGCAGTACGAGCCACACCTGCGAGATGGTGGTACGCACATAGAGAGAACATAGCATCATGGGATGATATTAAGAGATTCATGGCGATCAGATTTTCTATCGACAGAGAGTATGTCCAACAGAAATACACAGGAGAGAGTGACCCCAGATCACACATTTAGACATGTGAACAGAATTGGTCGGACATTCACGAGGATGAATGGGTTCACCGATTTGTTCATACTTTGGATACAATTCCAAGGAACTGGTATACAGAGACTGAACTGCGCAAGGGAACAACAACATGGCCACGTATGATAGACAGCTTCCTACTCACCTTTGCTTTTGAATATGAGTATCCAAAGGTTGATCAGGCCCTACAAGTAATAAAGAGTAAGATATTTAAAGACTGTACCATATCAGTATCAGCTCAACCTAAGTGGGCTATCTAGCTAAAAGAGGCGTTAGAGTGTTATAATTTCGCATCTAAGCTAGAGGAGGAGGATGAGGATCCTCACGACACCAACATTCTGGAGTCAGAAGGCACTCGCGATGTTAAGGGATCACAGTTAGAAATTCCAGCAATCACAGAGCCCATTGAGATTAAAAAGATCAATATTGGCACATACACAGAACCTAAGTTTGCCTCTATTGGAGACTATTGGAATGATGAAACAGTTGGACAGATTGCATATTTGCTACATGACTATCAGGACCTATTTCCCACCAAGTTCACAGAGATGAAGGGAATAGTCGGAGACCTGGGAGTCATGAGGATACTGTTGAAGGAGGATGCTAGACCAGTCAAGCAGTGCCCATATAGATTAAATCCACGGTATAAAGAAAAAGTAAAGGATGAGATCGATAAGATGCTAGCAGCAGGCATCATTGATCATGTATAAGAAAGCGAATGGGTTAGCCCCATGGTCGTACAAGAAAAGAAAACCAAAGGAGACATCAGGATCTGTGTCGATCTGCGCAAGCTCAACGATGCATCGCTTCACGATCCATTTCCGACACCGTTCACTGATGAGGTATTAGACAACGTGGGAGGACAGGAGGTCTACTCCTTCACTGATGGCTTTTCAGGCTACCATCAGATCAGAATACATCCAGAAGATCGATCCAAGACCACCTTTGTAACAGAATGGGGCTTGTTCCAGTATACGGTAATGCCCTTTGGTCTTAAGAATGCACCAGCTATATTTTCTAGAGTAGTAGTTGCTGTATTTAAAGAATACATCCATAAATTCCTAGAAGTATATTTTGATGATTGGACTATATTTGGACTAATTGACAAGCACATAGGAGATTTAAGACTGATGTTAGAGAAATGTAGGCAGTACCAGATTTCTCTAAACTTGAAGAAATGTATATTTTGTGCACCATTTGGTATTTTGTTGGGTCACATTGTTTGTAGACAAGGCTTGATGTTAGATCCCACAAAGATTGCCATCATTGTAAATCTTCCAGCACCCAACTCAGTCAAGCAACTGAGGACAGTACTTGGTCATACCGGGTATTACATAAAGTTCATCAAGGGCTATGTGAAGATTACAGCACCAATGAAGAAATTGCTAAAGAAAGATGTAAAATTCCTATGGAATGAGGAATGTCAGCAGAGTCTAGACACACTTAAAGAAAAGATGGTTACAGCACCTAGATTGGACTAAGCCATTTCATGTACATGTGGATGCATCTAGCATCGTACTAGGGGTTGTCTTAACGCAACCAGGAGAAGGGGATATTGATCATCCTATTGCATACTCCAGTAGAAAGCTATCGACAGCAGAAAAGAACTACACCACGACAGAAAGAGAAGGCTTAGCTATGGTGTATGCACTGCAGAAGTTTAGGCACTACCTATTGGGTGCCTTGTTCAATATGTTTACTGACCATTCTGCATTGAAGTATCTGGTCAATAAGCCAGTGTTAGGGGGGGGAATCTCCAGATGGTTACTCCTCTTTCAGGAGTACGATTTTGAAATCATTGTTAAACCAGGAAGATTGAACACTGGACCTGATCATCTGTCACGGATAGACTCAGGAGAAGAGCCAAGTAACCTAGAGAACAATTTGCCAGACGCACCGTTGTTTTCTATACAGATCGCAGACGACTACTATGCTGATATCATTCACTTTCTCACTACAGGATTAGCGCCTGATGAGTTTACTAAGCAGCAAAAGAAGCAGTTGGTTGTTAAAGCAACAGACTTCACCCTGATCGCAGGACACCTATACAAGTTAGGACCGGATGAAGTTTTGCGCAGATGTGTTATGCCGCATGAAAAATACGCTATTATCAGTGAGGCGCATTCAGGGACCGCAGGAGGTCATTTCGCAGGAAAGCCGACTGCGCAGAAAATCCTAGATGCAGGATTATGGTGGCCTACTTTGCATAAGGACACCAACGAGTTTTGCAGATGCTGCAATATCTGCCAGAGGGTAGGAAAACCCTCACGACGCGATGAAATGCCGCTGCGACCGCAGGTTACGCTGCATGCATTTGACAAGTGGGCTATAGACTTTGTGGGTCCTATCAACCCACCAAGAAAGCGCACTGGTGTGAGATATATTATCACTGGAACAGAGTACCTCACTAGATGGGAAGAGGCCAAAGTAGTAAGGAATTGTGAAGCTGCTACAGCCGCACAATTCCTTTTTGAGAACATCATCAGTAGATTTGGCTGCCTCGTAATTTTGATGAGCGATCAAGGCACACATTTCTTAAACCACACCATTGAGGCCTTGATAGAAGAATTCCAGATTCAGCACCATAAGAGCACTCCCTAC